>JAGFBZ010002193.1:2105000-2572035 GCA_018398805.1 Hirundichthys speculiger | reverse complement strand
CTCCCACCATCCAGCTTCAACAGCACTTAAACAAAGCTCAATCACAGTCAATCACAAGCAGTGTCCCAGACAGTCAAAATGCAGAACACTTCAAAGTCCTAAGCGCTCCGTTGGCATATTTCTGAAATGAAAATGCGTCACAACTCTTGACATCTAGCATCAATATCCTCCACATCAGCCTCTTGCGGCGCAGCTAAAATTAGAGCTTGAAAACGCTGCTTGTATTGACACCAGTGAATCAATGTAGCACAAGCTGCTGTACAAGACTGAGGAAGAGGAAGAGGAGGAGGAGGAGGAGAAGGGAGAGGGAGATGCACTGGATGCCAACTTCAAGGTCTAGCCCCTGCAGAGGAGGAAATGTGTACTTTAAAGAGAGAGAAATCAGAAGGGCACCATGGGATTGTTGACAAGCTAAAACCTTCTGTCGTCCCTCCAGCGGACCCCCCTTACCACTCCACCCCGCTGGGTGTGATGCAGAGAGGACAAAAGCTTTTGAGCACCACTTAACTTTTTAATCTAATGCAGTGGCGGGTTGAATGAGAAATGGGACAGCTAGTGCAGCAATGATGATAGACCCCGAGCCCTGAATGGCTGATCTTACTGTGACTGTTCATACATGGCGGCTGGAAGACACCAGGAGCCAACAGCTGGAGGAGGAGGCGGATAATGTGTGAAGTGTCATGAAGAAAGGAGGAAATGGCGACCATGAACACTATGATAGATTATGAACACTGAACCTGTCAGAGTAATGGGCCTAATTGACTATACAGCATGTCATTGGATGTGAGGAGGAAATGCAATTTCATGTATTGTTTCCAGCTATATGCAGGACTTAAATGCTTTTTTTCCCCTTCCATATTGGAAATTGTCATCTTGAACCTCCCACAGATTCCTCCCTTTGTGAACCTCAGTCTTTGTTGTTTCTAAACCACAATCTAAACAAGAAAGGCTTTAATCCAATCTATGTTATTTGTCTTCCTGCTGTACATAAATAAAATGGCCTTGCCTGCAACAAATAAAATGAATCTCTATGCAAATTCCTTATTCTTTTTTTTGTGTGTGTGTGTGTGTTCAGCTGTGTATTTTAGGCTTAATATGGACAATTTTTAGGCTAGTTAAACATGAGCTGTAACTGGTCTTCAGTAATGTTTAATTAGTGTGAACTGTACATGTCCTGAGACCATCTCTAAACCATCTCAGAGAATCTACATCTTGTAAAAATGTAACTTCATTTCAGGGCAACCTGACCACATTGTTTTTTTTTGGTGTTGTTTTTGGCACTAGTGGCCTTTATTCATAGTGGAGAGACAGGAAGGGGGGCAGAGAGAACGGGGAAGACACGCGGCAAGGGGTCGATGAGCCGGGAGTTGAACTCGCGACCAGACTGTAGCCTCTGTACATGGGCCGCCTGCACTAACCACTGCGCCACCGAGGCGGGTGACCATATTGTTATACTTACTGATGATCAAAACAATAGCAAAACTAGTTAAACTCCAACTACAGCATATGTAGAAACATCAACCCATTTCCCCCCCCTCCCATCAAGAACAACGCTTCCAGCGTGAAAAAAGGTAAAAATAGTTACTTACACCAGGGGTCCCCAACCCCCAACCCCCGGTCCAGTACCGAGCCGCAGAGAAAAAAAGAAAAAAAAAAAAACGTCCATTATTATCATTTGATTCATTATCCAAGTCTAAATTAATGTTTTATTTTGAAAAAGGACCGGATTCTCTCCATTACATCCATCGATGACTCTGACACATGACAAGACTTCAAGACCCGTGTCTCGGTCACGTGGCAAAATGAGTAAGAAACAAACATCTTTGGAAAGTGTCTTTGCGCAGAGAGGATGTTACCGATGTTCTGCTGTTGGCGCGATATTACCAGGAAGCTTCTAATAAAGTTGCACATGAATACACAGCGAATTTACATCTATTATAAGATGCAGAAAATACCAGCTTTTATGCCGGTCGTATCATTTTATTTTGTTGTATTTATTTGCGATACATTTTACAGACCAGTCTGTGAAAATGGCGCAAAAAGGGTTAGGAGACCACAGACTTCCACCATCTGAAGGCTCAAGTATTAAACCTGCTTGATGTCTGCATTCATCTGAAACATATTCCTAAAGCAGCGTTAGAACTCAACTGCATTCCAGTGGTTTCTCCAAAATTAAGAGAACATAGATTGAGATGTTTTGTTCATGTAAAGAGTAGAGAGAGTGAATACACTGGTAGAAGGATGTTGGAAAAGGAACTGCCAGGCAGGAGTAAAAGGGAAAGACCAAAGAAGGGACGTCACTTCTGAATGTGGTGAGAGAAGATATGCAGATGGTTGGTGTGACAGGAAGATGCAGAAGATAGGGTAAGATGGAAAGAGTTAATTTGTTGTGGTGACCAGAAGGGGAAAAACTGACCGAAAAAGAAGAACTTCAGCTCACACTCATACAGCATCTCTCCAAACTCTCTTCATCTTCATAATATAAACAGACTTTTAAATAAACACCCAAAATTATGGCAGGTAACACAATGAGATTTTGTTTTGGTATAAACAGAATCTAAAAAAAAGATTCCAATATATTCCACTTCACTGAACATAAAAAAGAAGAAGGAAACTTGTTTCTAATTTGTAATTTGTACAAGGTCCCTATGCAATTCTCTCACAGCCAGCAGCTCATAAAGATGAAAGTTATCTGTCAAACTCAGTTTACACCTCATTAATGATGGGAATGCACTCTAGGTTATTCTTTTCTTTGAAATGGTTAAAAGAGGTAGGACTAGCGACTTATTGCTTAAAGTTTGTATCTGTGGAGCTAACTGGACTTCATGCACCACATGAATTTGTTGTTGAGGAAAAATGCTGCTTGTCTGTCCTGGCTCTGTAGAAACCTGTAGATACCTTTTGCACATGATTCAGCAAAAACACCAAAACAGGTTTGGAGGTTTAATCTTTTCGATTTAGAGTTGAAAATAACCCACACAATTGACATGCTAGTGGTTCCTGTGCACCTGATGTGAACCATCTTGTGGCCCATGACTGCAAATCTGGCAGCTGTTGTTCAAGCTAAAAGCAACAGAAATGCCTTGTAATCATTAGAAAGTTTCAACAAAATTAACGACTCCAACAGAAACATTTTAAATACTGGGAAAACTGCTGAACACGAAAAAAAAAAAGTCAAAAAAAATGGACAAAAATCAACATTTAAACTAAATAGCTTCCAATGACAGTATTTAATTTTATTTAATTTATTTTTTGAGCTGAAGTCTTCTGCACAAGCCTCAAAATGTCATAATGATATCATCTTAGTTTTACTATATTATTAGTAACTTAAATAACAACACTTAAATGACAAATGTTACAGCAACATATAATTTTCCTTTGGAGATAGATAAAGTATTTATGAATTTAATTGAATTGATTTTTGTTAAGGAATTTTTACCCTAGGTCACCATATTTTTTTCTACAAAGATGAATCATTTGAAGCTCAATGCTAAGATTTCACATCCCTTCATCAAAACCCCTCATATTTAACCAAATATATTTTAAGAGTGGTTTAGCAGCAGTCCTGACTGCAGGAAAAACATTACTTCTATCATTGAAAGATCATTCTTCTCCTCCATCCAGGGATATGAGCTATGACCTCTTTTGTAGATTCCCTCAGTAACTTACAGACAGATTTGATTGATTTGAACCTGTAGACAGTCCTTCACCAGTGCATTTATGAAACACAAAGGCAGCATATTTATCACTTCTTGACAAGCTAGACCATTTTTGTGTGGCGTATGTGTACTGAGCATCACAATCAAGAGTAGAAAGTAAGCATCGGGCTGGTCGCTGTTGGCAGCCAACGTTAGCTTGACTGTACTGAGGATGTAAAGACAACGAGGTGTAAGCGATGATGACGAGGTGGAGGACAAACTGTCCCCTGTTGCTGTATGAACAGATAAGAAATGAAACAGCTGCTGCTTCATTGACAAGTTCACGTTCATGTGGAAGGAGGCTTCAGATACAGATAGGCCAGATCAAAAAAAACATTTCATCCAATATGTGTAAGATAGACAAAGATAACTCAAAACTCTTGTTTTACGGTAGTTAAAAAGATGTGAGCAATTAACACAATCAAACCAAACTTTCATGTACATCTTTAAATGAGCAGGCTCCCATACAACCATTATGGAATATCAAAACCTTTGGGGTAAACTTGTAATCTCTCATGAATCCAGCCAAAGCAGGCAGCACTTACCAGCGCTCCACTCTGAATCACTGTCTGTAGGACCTGAGGTTATGTGAAGATGGAGTAAGCTGCTGCAAAAATCGAAACCGTGGCCCGCATTTTGTACGACTCTGGCTTTAGGTTTTAAAGTGTAGCTCATAGCTTAAAATACTGACGTGATAGCCTAAGAAAGCAGAGGAGAATGACTACAAATAACATTCTGATTTAGCTCAAACACTTCATTTGACAAAGTGACAAAATCCAATCTCTTGATGTGAAGCAGTAAGTGAAAAATGAATTGAGCCCCAAAACTATAGCAGAAAATGATACATACAGTTGAGAATAATAAAAAAAAAAAAAGATTTCAGCTCTGCATTAGCTCTGTGATAATGCAAAACTTTAATCACATCAGAAATACTCCCATTATAAAGTAAACAGTAATTACTATTTATATAGGCGATGAATGAGCGATAAGGGACAAGCTTCAGATAGATATCAAGGACATCAGTCACTGTCCCTGCTTCCAGGTGTTTTAAAATCCTACCTGATAAGCAGCTGTGTGTTCAGCAGCTGCACGAATGTGTATGGAGGAAAGCTTGAGTATGTGTTCAATACAGCCATGTCCTTATGGGATTATATTTGTGCAGATGGAGACGTGCTCCCTCACCATTAAGCTTTTCCATTCACAAATACTCTTCTGCCCACTCGCTGGACAGAAACTCTCTCCTGTGTGGACAGCCTTCTTCTCACAGATACTATTGGCAGTCTATTAAACTAATTAAACTCTATCTTTTTCAATTATGTCAAACCAAACAATCTACAAAACAGCTGGATTCGTTGAGGCTATTAAACAGCACACTGGTCCCATACATTTCTAGCTGACAGACACAAATTTCTAGGGATGCACGATAACTGTTTTTTTAAAACCGATACCGATAACTGATAACTTTCAGCTCCTAAAGGCCGATACCGATAACCGATAACACACACATATACCTAAGATCATTCCATCAATACTATGAACAAAACCAAAAGCAGTTTTGACTCTTTAAATAAACAGATATTTGTTTTTTCCAATAAAAACTACTGCCAAGCCTCTCAAACATTTTCATAAAGCTATCAAACAAACCTATTTGATATCTCACATCAACTTAAATAAAGGTGCATTACTTACTGATATAAAAAAATAAAGGCTCCTTGAACTGATGGAAATACATGCATCAGAATTACAAACTGAAAAAATGCATTCCTTAATGACAATAAAAAAAATGCACAGTGCATAATGTACTGACACAAGTTAGACTTGTCTGTGTAAATAAATTAAAAAAGTGCACTCCATAGTAACAAAAAATTACGTTTAAAGCATTTTGGCTTGTGGTTCCATTCAAATGAATGCCTTTACTTAAAGTAAATGAGGTTCGGTAGGTTTTTTTTTTTTCTTTTTTTTTTTTTATTAATCTCATGGAAGCTTTAGATAAGAGAGATGACGGCGAGGAATGGAGAGGAGAGGGGAGGGGAGGGGCTGAGAGCGGAGGGGAGACTTGCTCCTGGTTTGCTCACGTTAGCTCATGTTAGCTCACGTTAGCACGATTTCAAAACTCCATGGAAGCGACGGTTACGTTTCAGGTGGCTGATCGGGTTTGACGCATTAAAGCTTGTGCTACATTTTTCCCTCCTTTGCTTGGAGCATTTGTCACAAATAACCAACAAACTATCTTCTTCTGAAACTTTATCTAAGTTCCATACAATCCGCCATGTTTTCTTTTTTTTTTTTTTTTTTTTAAATCAGCGCACTGTGCAGCAATGCTGCATTCAAGGTGTAACGTAAATTCCCCTGTTCCCCCGTTTTCTAGTCGTTCTTTCAACCTTATCTCTTTTTTCTATTTTTATGTTTTAAATGCGGGACAATACTGCGAATATCAATTAAAGTCAGCAACTACCAAAATTATGATTGTGTTCTTGATTCTTGATTTTCCTTACTGAGAAATCGTTTTTCTGATTATGCTGCAGTCACTTGAACATAACATCACTGCCGGTCATTTAAGGCTCAGAGGGAGCGAGGCACTGCCCTGTTGACAAAAATATATATGTTATCGAGGCTATTCGTCATGATATCGGACATATCGGGATGACGTCATAATCTCCTGTTATCGGGCCAATAATTATCGTGCACCCTTACAAATTTTATAAACTGCGGAGCATTTTTTGGTAACACATTGCAATCTGAACAGGCTTTCACAATCACAGCATAAAAATAGCACACCACGTTATGAAATGCTGGGTCATTTGCCAAATACAGATGCCGAGTCATTCGAAGCGAGCTCAAGATCAAAACCAAAGCCTCCTACAGGTGCTGTTGTTTTCTGGGGAAGGTTGGTTCCCTGCAGATGCTCATATGTGATGCTGTTTTGTGCGCTCTCGCAGCATGCTTTTTAGTCTGTGTTTATTCTGAGCTCTCTGCTGTCCACACACATTGTTACAGCCGGCTTCCTGTTGCCTCACATCCTTTAGACACATATGTCCTCTCTGCTCATCAGGGAGTTCACAGTCAACAGCAGAAGAGGTCAACATGTTCCTCCTTTTTTTTCCTACCTCAAATCGCTGTGTTTCTAGCCTACACACAGACACAGTGACTAAAGAGGATGACCCGAAAGAGTCTTCAATCCCATGAATGACTTTTTTTTTTTTTTTTTTTTTTGCATTTTTGTGCAAAAATATTGCAACAACCATTTGATGGAGTGCCATAAGATTTATTGTGCTTGTGATGCACAGAGGATTAAATCTACAACCCAAAATCAGAAGCCATTTGAGACAATGTGGAAAACGCAAATATTAAAAATGTGTATTGACTGTTAGATTTATTTTGACGCTCTTTTTTTTTCATAGTTCAGTTTTACAAGCTACTGAATCATGGTGTGAACTTGGCTTCTTACACACAGCCTCTTCGTCTACAGTGGGAACATTGTGAAGTCGTGATGGGACCTAAACTGCTCTTGAAGATGGGCACATTTTTGTGAAAGCCAGACAGAGCTAAATCAACAGATGCTTCCTGCTTCCAACAAAGTCATCCCTTTTATCTTTTTGACAGCAGATAGAACCCTCTTTACCGACGAGTTGGGTGACCTTTCCTGATTATTAATTGGTGTTGTGCTTGTGTTGCCCCTCACCTGATAAAATAACAGCAGAAGATGAGGCTCAGGATGAAGACAAATATGCCTGTCCCAAAGATGACCATGTAGATGTTGAGAGGCAGGTCGTGGAAGGTGATGGGTGGCATGGTGCACGACTTGTTGGAGTAACCCAGTCCAAGGCCACAGAAGCACCCTAAACAAAGGCAGACAGGAGATTTCAAGACATATTTACAGGAACAGTATAGCAGCACGTATAGAAAAAGGAAAAAAGAAGAGAAAAAAATTGACAGTTTGCTACGCAAAAAATTCATGCAAAATGCAAAAATGCACATTTTTTATCTTTATTTTTAGTTACTTCCCTATTCTTGAACAGCTGAAGGTCTGCAACTTCAAAATGCTGAGGGAAAGAGTTAGTCCTTAAACACGCAAAATAATTTAAATGCAGTATCCAGGCAACATAGTTGAATCTTTTGACAGTCTTTGACGGTGCCATTTAAAAGCAATGGAAACGGACAGTGAGAGTAATGGCAACCCATAAAAAGAAAAGGCAACGATGAAATGTTGTTTATCAGGTTCAAGTCTTACATCAGTGACACTCTGACCACTGGAGAGTGCATTTTTAAAAAACCCCAATATAAAATCACAAATACTACTTTTAAAAAAAATATTTGTATAAAGATATTACACATATACTCTAAACTCTACTACTCCAGAGATACAACTCTGTTTTTTCCTTGTTGAAAACTGGGCTCCTTTAGAGCAACGATGTAACGATGGACGCTCCCGTTGACGGTCTTTGTCCATTCTAACTGCTCTGACACTTGACACTACCACGTGTTTGCTTTAGCATGAAATCCATCACCGCTATAATGCGGCAGTCTACAATCTAGATCAGAGGCAGACAGCTGGCAGACCAAATGTTGAAGGATATTGGTTGCAATAAGAGAGCAGTTTGTTGTTTACAGGCTACTATTACCTATAACATGGCATCACTTTAATCTGGACACTGAGATTAGTAATTAGACTGTTTAATCCATGAAAGCACTGGTATCAAACAGTAGGTACAGACAGGTAGTGATGTGTGTCTGAATGGTAACTGTAATTCAGTGTCTGTACATCAGAGGGGGCTTCGTGAGATCAGGGTCACCCTAACCCAGAGAGCAACAGTGAATCAGAGCTAGATGCACTGCAGGCAGATGATACAAGATTTCTCTGATTAAGATGGTAACAAGGCAGATGAAAGCTGAGACAATCTGCAGGTTTTTATTTCCATCAACAGCCACGAGAGATGATTTCTCTGTTCAAAGTGCCTTTTACACAGAGACAAGCTGCAAATCAGAGAAATCATGTTGTCTGTTGTTTGATGGAGAGCCCCACTTCCTTAGCCTGTCAAGCCACTTGGCAGCAAACTGCATTATATGAGTAGTTAAGAGCTTCGCGGAAAACAAAGACATCTCCCACTCCTTCTGCCCTAAACTGTCTGGAGGTGTGAATGTGTTGTCTATGTTTACTGCTCTTACAATAGACTGGAAGTCCTTTTGCTGTGTGAAAGACAGATGGACAAATGAAACATGAACATAGATAGACTACTGAGCATACTAAGGAAAACTCAAGAAACCACTAATGGAACCCCAGAACTATAAAAATCCATCTGCTGAAGTGTCCTTGGGCATGACACTAAATGCCTCATTTCTCCCTGATGTGTTCATCAGGGGGCAGCACGGTGGCTTTGTGGTCAGTGCTGTTGTCTTACAGCAAGAAGGTTCCTGGTTCGAACCTCGGACAGGGGTCTTTCTGTGTGGAGTTTGCATGTTCTCCCCGATAGGAGTGATTGAGTGTGCATGGTTGTTTATCTCCATGTGGCCCTGTGACAGACAGGTAACCTGTCCACGGTGCCCCCCTGCCTTTTGCCCGAAGAGAGCTGGGATAAGCTCCAGCAGAACTCCGTGACCCTGGACAGGATTAAGCAGGCATAGATGATGGATGGATGTTCATGAGGTTCTGACTGTAGGAACGAAGCACTACACCATGTATTTAAACTGCATTTCTGTATAATAAGGAGTGTAGGAGGAGAGCGAAAGAGAAACACACTGTTAGGCAGTTTTCTGAAACAAGACAAGGTTTGAAAGGCGCTATACAAGTATGGACTATTCACTAAAGGAAATACTGATGTGGGTTAAGTTGCCCTTTATCAAAATTGTGGGGGGAAAAAAACAGAACTGCTCTACATGGAAGGATGTTCTCCTTGAAAACTCCTGCATCGTGTGTGCTGGACTGTGTTTCTTTAGATTTTAATTAAAACGTGGATATATTTGCAGCATATTTGCAGTCGCAGTAACCGAAACTACAGAAAGGAAAGAGAGTTACTCCGAACAGAAACGTGTAAAGAAAATGCCATCTCAGTTATATTTTATGTATACCTTAGTGTCCTTGTGAACAGGATCTCTTCATGTGCCTGTATTTCTATATTCCCCATAGTCGCCACTCTAAAGATTGGTGCATGATGCACCTTTATATTAGGAATCAATATGACCATGATGTCACAAACCAATACTAAGCTTCATTTAAAACCCTTCTAGTCATTACAGCAGAGGTCCACTGTGTTTGAGAATAATGCTTCACAAAATATAGCTGTAACCCTCATCCTAGTCCTGTGGACCAAACAGGCTCAGTCCTATCAGATAATCTATAATAAATAATATTTTTGTCCAAACTCTCGTTGTTGAAGTTGTGGCTTTGGTGAGGATGGAAATGGCAACTCTTGATCAGTAAAATGTATAATCCCAAATTAACAAAGTCTCGTGTGACATATAAACCTAACTAAAGTTTCTTAAAGCAGCACAAAGAAACTTTTGTCTTTATTAACTCAGAGAGAAGCGATCAGATCAAATCTTTTACTGTCTCAGAGGAAAACTCTTCAGAAAACTATCCTTGCAATCAGTCTTAATATTTTGTTGGACCCTTTTATGCCACTTCTGTTGTTTTTCAAATAGATTAATTCAAAGGAAGATGATTGATGAGCAGGTTTGTGAAGAGCAGCTGGATAAGAGCTAATTAAACTTATATTTCTAACAAGCAAAACAAAGAAGCTGCAGGAAAAACAGAACAGAAATCAAAACATTAAACTGGGGAGAGACAGAGAGACAGAGATTAAGACTGAACTGCTCTGGGAGAAAACAATAATTTGGACACTTCTACCAGAAAACCAGGAAGGATATAGTCTATTATGAGGGCAAACAGAGCAGTGGTTTGTTTGGGGCAACAGGTAATAGTAATCATGTGTGAAACAGGGACAGGAAACAAAAAAACAGATTGCACAAGGGGAAAAAAATACTATTACAAAATATAAAAGGAATTTATGTTTAATAGAATACAGAACAATGAAGTCCAAAAAACAAGGGCAAAACTCAAACATGAAGAAAAGCCACAGATAATAACCAGTAAAGCCTGTGGTTGGAAGTGACAGAAAAGGTTTCTGATTCTCCAAATAAAATCAACTTTCAGAGGAAGGATTACAGAAGTGAAACCGATTAATTGTGACGACAAATATGGATCAGCGTCAGCAAAGGTTTTTCTCAACACAGAAAATCATGATGAGCATCTTTGGACAGTATTTCACATTTTTATTTACACTTCAAAAAAGGCTGTGACAAAAGTACGGCACCGTGGGTTCATACACAGCGTTGAGGTATTCGAACTAAGAGAGTAAAATCGACAAATAAAATAGAATAAAATAATAGAATAAAATAAAATAGACAAATAATTACATAATTAAAATACTTTGACCATGACATATACTAAACAACTTTTATGGCTGAAAAAAGCAACCTTTTATTTAGCTGTGACATGTCTGCAGTGAGCAAATATAAGCTTTTAATGACCACTTTGGAATTCACGCTACTAAACAGCCCAACACATCACTAAATATACCACAGAACACCTTTAACAGAGTACATCCTTCTTCCCCTCAGACATTTATGTCCTACAGAAATCACAGCATCCATAAACCTAGTGTTCTGAAGCCTCACTTCTGTTTTCAGTTTTATCAATACAAACCGCAGTCTTTGACTAAACCATGTCAAATTGATATTCCTGTTACCGTGTGCCAGAAAAAATGATGTCACATAAAGAAAAAAATGTCATTTGCATCAGATCCTGTATTTCCCAGAATATCATTGTGGAAATGACCTCAGTGTTCACAGTCGGAGCTGGACACATGTGAGGATGTGAACATGCAAACAAACAGACGTGTTGACCTCATTTTCTCCATCATTGTTTCCTGACTCAAACTGCCTCACAGAGTTCATCTGAAGACAAAAGAGATGCACCCTGCGAAAGAGGGGGGAGGAGCATATAACTGTTTCTGTATTCATGTCACTGCACAGCTGATGGCACAAATCACCTGTGAAACTGCCGCAGGCTCACAAACCAAATCTGGGTCATACCAATCCCAGTTTCTGCGCGTGTTCATCACAACTGTCTGTATGAACGGACAGGTGCATTTTAGATCTCAAATCAATGCATGTGTGGAAATCAGATTGCTAAATGTAGTAATCTTGCTTTGGATGGAACCTTGCATGGCCATTGACCTATATATTGGCTCTCTCATGAGGCACCCCACTGCCACGGATGCCCAGCGGTAAGAGAAGCAGAGAAAGGATGAAGGCCTGTAAGCTTAAGTTCTCATTTTTAGGACAAAAGAAATCTGAGTCACACAGATTCTCGTGTTCTCATTCGGAGAGGCAGGGAAGTCCCTCCGTGATTTGACGGAGCTGTAAAACACCTTGACTGTGGATGTATCCCTGAGAGGAAATGACTGGTGGGCTTTTGTCCTATATACGCCGATTTCACACAAAGCTGCCTCTGCTGCTGCTTGCTCCGAAGACAGAACTTCCCATCAAATATTCAACACTTCACATGAGAGGAAACACTCCAGCCTGCCTGCATGGCTGCCGCCGTTCTCAGGAAAAAAAAGTAGGTTGGGCCCAAAACTCCCCATCACATGCATGAAAGCACTTACATGTGTCAGGCAAAAACACTGGAGGAAATAATTGCAAAGACAGTGACATGTGGAGCGGAGGCTGAGCAGTGACTGCCTGATACTATACTTCATTTTTCAAACAGAGAATAACTGTGTGTGTGCGCGCGCGCATGTTTGTGTGTAGCCCTTTTTGTGGATGTGTGTACTATGAATAGCACTGGAGTTGAGCTGCACAAAGGGGGTAATTGTTCTTGTCTGAACAGAACCAACAGTCCACAGACAAGGCTGCTGCATTCAAGCACATGAAGCCAAAGGAAAAAGACCACCAATCCATCATTTTCACGGGGTCTCCCCCATCACAGCGAGGCACCAGCAGCATTTCACTGCAATGAAGGTGTATGTTTTTATCTGAGCATGACTGCCACTGAGGCAAAAAGCAGGTACAAACAGGACAAAAGAGTTGTTAGGGGTTTTTTTTCGCTTTTAAAAGATAAGTGGTCTACACTAAGAATGATAAACTGTAGATAGCTTTAGTGGTGTAAACAAGATTACTCAAGAGAGGCAAAATGTTACAGACGGCACAAAGGCTGGCCTTGTGTGGGTGTCTTTTAGAATTATTGAGCCTGAAAATAAAAGATTCTATTGATAAAGGAGTCTCATTCTGTAAATCAAGATAAACATTGACCAACACTCAGATAAGGAAGGTTTGAACTTAAAATGCTACTAACAATTGAGTAATCTGTAGCAGAAGTCATTCTAATAAACACCAAAAAAGCAGAAAGCATTCACCTAATAAATGGTTTTTAACACTGTAATCTGCAGCTAATCATTCCATGAGCCATGACCACTGACTGAACGTCACATGTTGTAAATGTTTAAGAAAAAAATCAATAAAAAAAATTGATAAAGGCCCACAGTCGTATGTGATATGTTCAAGTGGGCTGTTTTCAACATTGCTGAATATGCTGTCATATTTTCCAAATAACAGCTTCAAATCTACACAGATGAGAAGCTGCATTTAAGTGTGATGTGCAGCATTATATCTTTTTTTGTTTGTTTTCAACTGTTTTCTTAGTAAAGTTCATTTATTTTCTGTCAAACTACATTTTTGCTTTGATAAGGTAGATGGAATTAAATGTATCTATTTGTAAGCATTTGATAAATTGAGGGTTTTTTTTCTGATTAATCACTCACTATGCTGTGTCTTTTGACTTAGAAATGAGTGTATCTGTTAACAAATGTCGATTCATAACCACTGAAATAGAGCTATTTCTATATTACTTGACACACCCTCACTGAGTTGCCCTTTTAAGCGTTTATTTAATGTCAATACGCTGCTTATAGATCATAAATAAGGCGCATAGGTAAGTTGTTGCCGAACTGTCATACATAATGGGGTGATTTCGTTTTCCTTTAACAAAAGATGCAACACATCACCCTTTTTTTTTTTTTTTTATGGCGGTGTCAATTTTCAGTCCTTCAGCCTCCTCGTAGCTACAACGTGTGCCACCGTAGTGACATGCTGTATAGCACACTATATGACAAAGGCCTAACAAAGACACAGATCTCATAAAATGAAATGCCTTCTCACCGTTACACCACTGAAACGGGTGCATCAATGCACCAGAGGGAGTCCTTGCCGCCGGGATCCGATTCGTGTTTACCAACAGTCCGCAGCCGCCCGCGCAGATGGATGACCGCGATCAAGCGCACAAGCGGACTCAGTGACCGTGTGCCAGCTGGGTGAAAGGTGAGCCAGACAAAAGCACCTGTGAGAAGACTGGATAAAAAAAAAAAATGTGGACAGCGGGCGTTTCTTTCTTTCTTTTTTATCGGAAGTTGCAGCTTTGTGGTGTCACATTATTTGCGCGCTGGATCATCTGCGCGGCTCCAACAGCAGGTGATGTGGATTTCCCCTCGCTCCTTCTGGCTCTGGCTGTTTTGGCTCTGCTCTTATTAATAGGTGGCATGACACTGACCTCGTAGCGGCAGCAGCATCTCTGTGCGTGTGTGTGTGCGTGTGTGTGTGGGGGAGGTTTTGCTGCTCCCGCCCCACCAGACGCGACTGACGCGCGAAGAGACCAATCCGCTGTCCGCGTGTCGCCGCGCGCTGCAGCGACGGCCTGTCAAGGACGGATTATCAAAAACTGGACTCTGGGGCCCAAACGTGTAAAAGCCCCCCTTCCCTCCTCTAATATGCCCTTCCAAGGACTAATGAGCCCGATCTGAGGGAGATATATCACCACAAATCACCGAAAACGTCAGCTGTTTGTATTATCTCCAAAGGTGAAACTTCATCATTCTGAATTTTGTTTTTCTCATGGTTGTTTTTTTTTTTTTTTTGCTCCACTTTTTTCTGTGTTACTACCATTAATAGTTTTTCAGTTAATTTTTGGTCTTTTTTGTCAATTTAGTTTGATTATTTTGCTCTCTGTGTAGTTTTCATGGGTTTTTTTCTCATTTTACAAATCATTTAGATTGATTTACCGTATTTTCCGGACTATAAGCCGCTACATTTGTCCCACGCTTTAAACCATGAGGCTTATACAAAGATGTGGCTTTTCTATGAATTTTTCTTCAGATTAACTGGGATTTTTGCAAGGGTGTTTTCCATTCTCCTCATCGACACTGTGGATCCCTTTTAGGTAATATTGTAAAGTTGCATCTGTGATTGATCTTTTCATGTCAAATGTATCCCTCTTTAGTCTCTCATCCATCAGCTGTCTTTGTGAATCATCTGATTTTCATCTGATTGTTTCCAACCTGAGCGGCACAGTGACTTGGTGTTTAGCACTGTTGCATTACAGCTAGAAAATCCCCCAGTTTGAATCGTGGATGTTTGGAGTTTGCATGTTCTCCCCCTGCTGCAGGGTTTCTCTGGGTACTCTGGTTTCCCCACATAGTCCAAAAACATGCACGTTTGGCTGATCAGTGATGCCCATTGGAGTGATTGTGATTGTGAGTGGTTGTTTGTCTCTACGTGGCCCTGTGATGGACTGGTGACCCATCCAGGGTGTAACCCCCGTGGCTGGGATGGACTCCAGCTGACCCTGAATAGGAAGAAGAAGTTATAGATAATAGATGAATGTTTCTAACCAGGGATTCTTTTTTTTCCCCCCATATAGCTAACTAAGGCTAAGAAAAGCTAGTAAAGCAAACAGCCTTTGTAAGTTTCCTTTGGCTGGTGTCGTTGTATACATGTGATTAGAGTTCTTAGAAAAAAAATCAGTTGGCCAGATTTGGTATCAGCAGGTCAAAACATCAGAAGTTGGTTTCTGATAAGGAAACTGCAATCAGTGTATCTCTCATTTTGATTTTTGGTTCTTCAGGGATCATACATGCTTCTGAGATAATTGTACTTTCAGTTTGTTCTCAGAAGTTGGAATTCCCGAAGTGTTTATGCAGAAGTTTCAGCTGGAATGTCCCCTGAGGTCACAACTTCAACTCTGAAAGTCAGGGAAATCTCACCTAAGCTGACTTCAGTTCATGGCTGTTACAACAACAAAGTCAACACTAATTTGACTGTTTCTAACAATGCTGCCTCCTTTCATTCACATGAAATCAGAGATACAGATAGTACTGTTTGCTACTTTGTTCTTTGTTTTTTAAATAACCACACGCACCGTTGTTATGAATTAGTATTACCAACAATGCATAGCTGTGACAACAGCTGTCCAGTGTCTGGGAAGGTTCTTGGCGTACGAATGCCCATGTTTTTTCTGACTCTGCAACTGTAATATGATCAACTGGGGTGAGACAGTGTTCCCAACTTCCATCTTCCAAGGTAAGTGGAGCAGAGCACAAGACCAGAGCCTCCTAATTTCTTGGGCCCCCCCTTCTTAATTTACCTTTTCATTAATCTGTCCATGTGAACATAATCTCTCTTTTACTAATTACTACCGGCTAGACAAGATTATGCGTCTTGTGACAGTTTGAGGTTTGAGGCCCAATATGGAACTTTTATCTCTTCCTAGATGAATACATGCTGCCAAGGACAAAACTCTTGTGGGAAAATAACAGATAAGTAATTTTTTTTTTTTTTTTGAGTGAAGGCTCATCATTCACCTTGAAGATACTGAATGGACACAACATTGACACTGTGTGGCAAAGAGTTTTTCCCATGGACAATGAACTTCCAGTCTCATAAATTAAGCCGGCCTGAAAAGTCCTTAAAGTGTTAAGAAAAATGTTAAAAAATTTTAATAAGACATTTCCATAACAACTGGGCAAATTCCAACACCCGAAAGACATCATGTTTCCTGTCTGGCATTTTTTTGTAAACTCCTTTATTTCTTTTTCAGGTGAATCATTACATGAAAAGAAGAACAGCTAATGAAATACCCACAAATGACATGGCCTTCATTTCATTGAAATACCTCCAGGTGTTTTATTCACTTAACATACAAATACTTCTGATAAGTTGATAATACTACAATGCAGACAAATGAGTTTCTCAGTGCACACACTGAATCATCACACTAACAAGGAACCAGTTTTGTGTTTGAAGTCTTTTCTCAATCAAAACACGTACATTTTGTATATGTATATATAAAAAAAGTGTTGGATTACACACACACACAAACACAGTAAGCAACTGATCTCAGAAGAAATAAACTTGCTCGTATCCTGTGAAGTTTCCAGCATAGACAGGTGTGTAGGCATAAATCAGTGATGAGGCCTCTTCCTCAGGGTCGTCGAAATGGTGTAAACTTCTTCTTCCTAAACAAAACAAAGATAATAAAATTGGAATACAATAATACACAGTTCAAGCTTAAATGGGGGGGTAGGGGGGGAGTCAGAGCAAGATGCAGAGATGCTAAATGTAATATATGTGTTATTTTGAGCGTAACTGTGTTGAATTTTAATAGAATTTGTAATAGATTTTCTGCAAAAAATAACTTTAATTGTTGGTCCATTTTTTCTTGTTTATCATTTTCTTGATTAATTTGGGAGTACATTTTAGCTGTCTACAATGTCAAAATGAAAACATAATTGCATTTTTGGGTGTTATATTGAATGTGTATATGCATATATATATATATATATATATATATATATATATATATATATATATATATATATATATATATATATATATATATATATATATATATATATATATATATATCATATATATATTTTGATAAACAGCACTAAGTAGTCTGGACCTACCCATTCATATCGATCAAAGGAGCTGGTTGTCCAGTTTTAACTGGTGATGTATGTATATTTGGAGATGGTCAGTATTCTACACAATCATAAACTTTTTATGCGTATATTAATCCAACAAGGATTTAATAATTATATAAAAATGATATATTTAAAATCAAATTAAAGTTATAGTCTGTAAAGTAAACTTGTGACAGTAAATATATTTGTTACTCACCCCCCCTTTTTTCTGTGTTTCTTTAGCTTTTGGTTTGTTACAACTTTTTTCTCTCTTCTTGTTCTTTACCATTCACTTACCTACTTACTTTACCTACCAATGTTTGAATATGCATTAGTCTATGTTTGGCAAAGACCATTTAAACTAACATTTTCAGCAACAGCCCCTATCAATGTCGTTAAATGGACAAAATCCTCAATCTTGTACAATTTGTATCGACTGTGTTTGCTTATGTCTGTCTGAAAATGAATTTCAAGCAGTGTTAAATCAAATAAACATGCTTGACTATTCATTAGTGGCTCGTTGCGTAGAATATATGAAGCAAAAAGGAACATAATCACTTCTGCAATAGTGGTGTGTTCTCTATCAGTGTTCCCTATCCTTCAGTCATATAAACAACATCTAATCCCAGCCAGCAACTGTACGTGAGGCCCATGTGAGACATGAAAGGACTGAAAAATAGGTCTCATGTGGGATTGTCCGGAAGTTCCTTATCTGAATTGCCTACTTAGGTTAGCTTATGTGGTTGGACCAAGTGGGACGCAAAGATGACCCACATTTTGGGCCCATGCCAAAATGAAATTCAAAATTGGCAGACAATCCCCATATGGGATCGAGATGCCATTTTCCAGCCTGTTTATATCTGAGACATTGGTGGGGATGTTCCAGTGAGTCATCATAATTATTGAGAACGTTTGTCATGTCACCTTCATTGACAAAAAACTCAGCCAGCAGCGATGATAACTGAACAGCGTGAGGAGAGTGAGGGAAGTTCAGCTTCCTGTCCCACTGAAAACGATTCACCTCTGGGTGCCACTGCACTCCATAGATGGGATACTTTTTACCTGAGAGGACGGGAAAAAACAAACAACAAAAAAACAATACATGTTATCACAACTCTGTTCCCCAAGTTTACATCCAAATAATCCTGTTACCTTCTAAAGTGGAGACAAACTGAGCTCCGTTCTCAGCAATGTTGGTCGACAGGAGGGTGAAGAAACTGCTCAGCTCCTTGTTTTCCTGGAAAGTCTGTGCGAACACAGCAATTATCATCTGCATGATTCCTTGTTTATTACTGTTTTAATACATCATCTTCTAATTATTAGTCTGTGCTTTTGGGCTTGTGGCATTTTATTGTTTTGCTTTATCTATATGAGATCAGTGTTTTTTCCTCTAACTATTTGAGCTTAAATATCTGGACATATGAATATCCACACGTTCTGTGACTTGGTCTGTGGTCTTCCTTTGATAAAATATTGAATGGCACTCACAGTGCTTAAATTGGATTAAACAGTGACAAACAAATTTAGGCACATGCTCTGTTTAATATACAGTCATGGAAAAAATTATTAGACCACCATTTTTTCTTCACTTTCTTGTTCATTTTAACACCTGGTACCACTAAACGTCATCATGTGACTAAAACAGACAGAAAAGAAAACACTGAATGCATAAAAGCAGTGTTTTTAGCAGTACAGCGCCATAGCTATTGATGTAAAAACTTAAGTGATTTAGGTATAATCAAGAAAACCATGGAAAATGGTAAGATATCAGCTCTTAAATAAAACTCTTATGAGCAATCTTTGTGGTTATCGTTATGTTTGTCCAAACAAATGTACCTTTAGTTGTACCAGGCATTAAAATGAACAAGAAACTGAAGAAAACAAGGGTGGTCTAATAATTTTTTCCATGACTGTATATGAGAATGTCAGCTGATTCTTAAAGGTCTGTAAATGAAAGGACCGGAAAACTGTCTGGACCTACGTTTTGAGGAAGTAATCCAGCCCTTGATTAACAACGCAACTTGCAAAGAAAAAACAGATCCATGGCAGAAAAAGAGGTGGTGAATTTTAAAGTAAAAACCCGACAAAGGAAGTGAAACACCAGCGGCCTACCTCTACTGTTACTCCAAAGTGGTGGAAATTTCCAGTTAGAGGTTCTTGTGTCAAAGCCTTGATGAGCTCCTCAGGGAGGCCTTGAAACGTCCTACTGGAGTAGGCCTCTGCGGTAGGCAAAAGAGGTTCAGTTGATGTACAAAAATGAAAACTGTTTTATATTAACTATGACGATAAAGATCAAGAAATAGCTTTGTGGTTGTAGAAAACACTGACACAGGGTCCAAAAATCCTCCTCTGCTCTGTAACTTGCTTCTACTGACACCAAGTGTTGGAACTTGGTTCACACATTTCTGCTGTGCATGCAGATAAACACTGAAACACTCCACCTACTACTTAAAATATATATATACTGGATGTTTTAATCTAGGGTGTATTTTGAAAATGACAACAATAACACAGAGGACTTTAACCTGTGGTTAAGTTGAGGGGTAAAGCTACGTTCTCAGCTTTAGTGTCTGTCAGCAGATTTTCACCGGCCACCAGTACAGTGAGTAGCTGCATGCCCATGCATGTGCCCCAGATGGGAAAATAGTCCCCAGCATCGTTGGCCTGGAACACACAGAGTCAGATGTTTTCGTTTTTGCACCTGAAGCAATGAAACCACACCAAAAGACAGTGTAACAAGTAACGCTTTATCACGATGTCTTGTTTAATCTGACCCAGAAGTGCATAGACAAATCACTGTATATAATAGAAACAAACAAATGCAAACAGATAGACACAGATATATGCCTGTAAGACACAGAATGACAATAGAGAGGTATTAAAACACCACAAAGAGATGTGGAATGATGACAAAGAAATGTGAAATGATTAAAATGAGACATAAAAATGACCAACAGTGCACACAAAGTGACTCAAACACACAAAACAACCAAAGTTTAATGCAGAATTGATAACATACACAAAAACAACTACAAAGAGACACAAAATAGCTACAAATGGAAAATGTTTACAGTTATAATAAAATTTGATACAGCCAATATTCAGCCACAGAGAGGTAAAAATTGTCAAAATTGAAATAATAATAAAATTATTGTGATAAATGATTCAAATACAAATCTTCTGCAAGCGTCACAGAACCACAACCTGTCTACATGATTTGTAGATATTTCTATATTTTAGAGGCTTTTAATTTGAAGCTTGGGACTTTTACACATCTGTACAGGTAAACCTTCGTTTGATAATCTGTCTGTTATTAACAATAACAACGACAAAACACTCCACAGCCTGATTCTCTTCAGAAGTTTGAAGAACTGATTGATTTGAATGTAACTTATTAGCCTTTATTTAACCAGGTTCGTCCCACTGAGATCAAAGATCTCTTTTACAAGGAAGACCTGGGCCTCCAAGGGCCATATATAGACAAACAACCACTCACAATCACTCCTACAGGCAATTTAGAGTCACCAGTTAACCTGACATACATATTTTTGGTCTGTGGGAGGAAGCTGGAGTACCAAGAGAAAACCTGCACAAGTACGAGGAGAACATGCAAACTCCACACAGAAAGACCAGGAACCTTCTCGCTGTGTAGGAAAGTTGTAAACTTGAGTATGTAGACTCAGTGAAAGCACATTATGAGAACGGCATTTGCTCTGGTTTCTGTCCCTCTAAAAGCTTAAATACTCACCATAAACAATACAACAATAAAACAATAAAAGTTTGAGAGGACAGTTTGAAAGGTAAAAACAGACATCACTGAAAGAGAGAATGAAAACAATGTGCTGTACAAACCGCCAATGCAAGCCTGTAAAAAATCTTCGCCACCCTGGCAAAGTCTGAAGTCTCCAAATTCACAGCTCCACCAATTAAAAGCAGGCTGAACAGACATCACACAGAAAATACAGTTACTGCATTTATGAAATATCTAGCTGTCATTTTCCTTCACGTTTGCGTGCATGTACACTTGCACTCACCCATTTATATTCTTGAAGATGTTTTCATACTCAGCTGTAGTGAGAGTTAATCTGTGCAAGGAAACAACAGCCAGATAATGTAGTCATGAATCTAATGTCACAGTATCTGTTTTTAGTTTGTATTTCTAATGGGAGAGTTAATTGTGATGG
The DNA here is from genome assembly GCA_018398805.1 of Hirundichthys speculiger. Classification (NCBI taxonomy): domain Eukaryota; kingdom Metazoa; phylum Chordata; class Actinopteri; order Beloniformes; family Exocoetidae; genus Hirundichthys; species Hirundichthys speculiger. The sequence continues at coordinate 2,550,357 of JAGFBZ010002193.1, read as the reverse complement.
TATTTTATTCCAGTATATCCATAACTGCCAAAAAGCTCCAGCTAATATCACGTTAATACTGTATCTTCACAACTATAAAGTACACCAGAGGACTCAGCCCACCTGATTGGCATCACCCGGCTGCCCCCAGACTCCATGTATTTCACATAGGAGGCAGGTATGTAAGTGCTCCCAAATGGTTTCATGGGCTCATCTGTAACTATCTGAGTTAAAATACCTGCGTGGGGAGATGAGAAAAGAAATCAGCAGTGAGGTTGTTACCTCCTCGGTTTTCTGCACACATGAAGCACATAAACATTTCTGCATCTCTCAGTGAAACACCCAAGATATTGTCCACGTTGTACTTACCAATCACTGGTCTGTCATTCAGAGGCGTCTGACTGATTTTAGTCGGAGCAGCTTTGCTGCAACAGAAGCAGAAAGCAAGAAACACGCACAGGTAAAGAGAAAATGCTGAATTGGCCATGTTTCTCAGTGAGACTTCAGCAAATCGGTCCTAGAACACTACTGGAGTTGTCATTTTATAAAAAAGATAGTCACTACAGACGCTACTGTGCTGGAGGAATCACACAAATAGCATGAGGAAGTGAGGAATGGCCAGATTTATGAGGATGACAGCTGCTCCACGCTTGCCGGTCAGGTGAGTCAACTGCTGAGGTAAGCATAAATAGTCCGCTGATAGAATGGACTTTTTGGTAAATTTTTTAATCATCTGATGCACAGAAAATGATGCAACTTCACATTTGAAAGCTGTCTTTTGCAATAAAGGTTCTGCAGATTTCACAAGGGCAATAAAAAAGGCAGCGTATAGGCCCTAATGGCTCACGTTCAAAATGCTGTCAAGCACGTTTCTGTGTGAAAATGAAAGCACAAGTTTAGAGCCGAAGCACACAAAAACAATTTCTGTTTCACTGAGTGTTGCAATGTGGGTGTAACCAGTGACTTTAAACATTTAGGAAAATCTGTATGGGTTGAAATCAACATGTTCTGAAATAACGTTCTGACTCAGACTCACAGAAACACAGAAATGGTCTTAAACAACTGAACAATTTCATCAGCTGAAGACAGGTCTGTGGGGTTGTTTGTTTTTTTCTTGAAGGCTTCTGTGAGTTTTGATTTTATATTCCATTCATTGCACTGATCCACACGAGACTGAAAGACACTAGAATGAAAGTAAGTTTTTGTGGTTTGTTTCATCATCTGGGATCTTCGGGCACATTTAGCATTTCCATGCACGGTCCAGAGTTCTGAACTTTAATAAACTACTGCCCCGAACTCAGTGTGGATGAGGGCCAACAAGGGCAGAACACATCTTGTCTTGAGGTCCACTTTAGAATTACATCTCTTCAAACCAGACCCAAGATATCTCCAGTGTGCCTCAGTTTCTCATGGGTGGGTCCACTAATTCTCTGAAAGAAAGAAATTAAAGAAAATTTGACTTTGATACATTTATTTTATTGCTGCTTACTGCGCCCCCCCCCCCCCCCCCCCTCTCTATTTGAGGGTGGGTGGGGGCTACAATGAAGAAAAATCAGAAGAAAAACAAAACACTGAGAACCACTGGTGTAATCACAGGGTGATGGTGAGTCTGAGCTGGTCAGGCATGGTCGTTTCAGAGTTTAAATTTGCCACGGTCAGTTGCATCTTTATTTAGAAATGGTTGTTTTGTTCAGTCAGTCTCAGTTTTTCTAGTGTTCTGAATTTAGTCAGTTTTGGCATTCTGATTTCTATACAGATTTGCCTTTTATTTTGGTTTTATTAGGTGTCTAGTATACGCATGTCAGCTTTGCTTCTTGTTATATTTGACATTTCTTTCCTTCCTGGATCTTTCCAGTTAGTTTTGCTTCCTTCTCTTGAGTCACACCAGGACTCAGCCACTCAGCTGTTTTATGTTTGTGAACTTCTGTATGTAAATTATAGTGCCTGGATTTTCTTTCTTTTTTTGGAAGTTCATTTTTTGACCATCCATTTGTTCCTGCTGACGAGGTCTGTTTGGGTTCCTGGTTTCGTGTTTTGTTTTTTCTTTCTAGCTACTCCCGTCCGGAGCCTTGAATTTTGTTTTTAACTTATCAAAGTTTCATTTCGATCCTAGTCCTGCCTCGGTTTGAGTTTTCCTAACAACAGATGCATCATTTCCTCTGGTATCAGACCTGTGAAAAGACTTGTTTTTTTTTATTTATTTGTAATTTTTTTTCTTTAAACAATCAGGGGGGAATTTTTTTGGTTTGATTTCCTGGTTTTGGTATTTACAAATTTTTTTTAAAAGCCCACCACAGTAATTTAGCGGAGTCAAGAGTATAATAAGAGTTTTCCTTCTAAACCTAAAACAGATTCCTTAGATTAGATCAGCCATACCCAAACTTCAGAATACCAAGGCCCAATTTGAAATGTGAAAAATCTCCACGGCCCACCAGAAACTTTAATCACAACTGTGATCAACATACAGGACTAGAAGCTACCTTCTGATATTAATGTAAGGTGTCAACAAACAAGATGACACTTGCCATATTAGGTTAAAACAAACACTTAACTGGTTTGTTTTATTACTTCTTAATGATTTTTTTTTAAATCATCTCATGAATATTTTACAGTAATTAAAAACATATTTAAAAAAAGATCGACGATTTAAAACATATTTGTTTAATTTTAATGACCTCTCACGGCCTGACTGCAGTACCATGACGGTCCACCAGAGGGCCGCGGCCCACACTTTGGGAATCATTGGATTAGATGATTAAAAACAGGACTGAGTCAATATACAAATCTAAAAGTGAAACATAAGATATAAATGTGGAAAATAAATTAGTACTAGTTTCTTTACTGAAAAGCACATTTATTTTCAGTTGTTTTTTGTTTCTAAGATATTCACAACCACCAACCACAATTACAATCCACTGACAGACGTGAAAAGTACTGTTACAATCTTGTTACAATCCTGCTGGGAAACCGTGGGTCTTTTAAAACTCTGACATGCTGCTAAAGCTGCTAAAGCTGTGCTATGAAGCCACGGCTCCATAGAACAGGCTCTCTCTGAAGTCCCCCCCCAGCACTGCAGCGCACCCTGCTACATAGAAGTAACTGCTGAGGAGCAGATCAAGGTAGAAGAAGACAAAGTACCCCGAGGTAATGTGGCTGGGCCCCAATCCCCCATCTGATCGTGCATCTGCAGGGTATACTAAAACAAGCCTGATCATAGAAGGTCCCACCTCTAAACCCCCAGGACCCAGAAGATGAACTCCGAGTTTCCTGATGCCAGAAACCACAGGATTCCCGCAGAGGTCCGTCGTCATTGTCTCAACAAGTCGGAGCTGTGCTGGCTGCACTTACACAGCTGTTTTAAAAAGTTATGATTGCTGGATTAAAAAAAAAAAGTTAGATATGCGCAGAAATATATTTACCTAGCTCAAATACACAACATTGTTTGGTAACTCTCAAAGTTAGAAGATTTGAATCAAGGCAACTGGACTTTTTTCTTTGTTCTTCAAGATGTTTGACAAAGCAAATCGTTGAGCTGACAAACCCTTCTGGGTGGAAGGTGAAACGTCTTTAAGAACAAAGGAAAACAGAAGTCCAGTTGCTTTGATTCAAACCTTTGAGAGTTACTATGACCTGGGTGACTGAGCATCTACACCAGTAACATTATTTGGTCCTTTTTAGTTGTACATTAGTCCAAATGAAGACATCTTCTAGCATGCAGAGGAGCAGCCATTTCCATCTTCATACGCAAAAGTATCAGACCCCAATCCATGTTAGTGTTTTTCTGTAAACAGAGCACACAGATATGAAAAGTGGATATTTACTTTTCAAATAACAAGTTCAATGAGAATACATTTTTAAATGGAGTTATATTTTACTGTTTGAAACTGTTTGTAATCAACAGCTTTTTTTTCCCATAATATATTTACTGATATGCACAAACTTTCCCACACATTTCAGATAAATGTAGAACAAAATGAAATAAGGAGTTAATGAGATCTTTTAAGTTTAAAGCCAAGGTTTCCAGTGTCAAGAGGGATGTCTCTCTTTTAAAGGAGCTTGACTAGAGCGGTAAATTATGGTGAATTTATAGTCTGATCCTGAGCAGTTTTTGTTCAGGGTTTTGGATCAAACTATCCATAAAATCCTTCACAGATGATTTTCTTGACCAGATCTCAGATTAAATCAATCTGAAATACTATTACAATTTCATCAGGCAGAATTTCTAAATGTGTAGGTCTCATGTTTTAACCAAACTGAAAGTGCTGGATTACTGTTGATGAATGTCTGACTGTAGAATGACCATGAAAATTCAATAATTGAAATCTCCAAAGTCTGTGAAAGCTTTTGAATGCTTATTATATTTCCCTAAGTAAATCATAATACAACTTTGATTCACTCTTTTGAGCTGTGAATGTATTAGATAGTTGGTCCAGCAGGTAGTTCAACCTGTGCCAAGGATGAATCCTTTTGACCTGATATCTAGTGTTGTTCTGAGTCTGATACCAGTATCAGCAATTGCTCCAATACTGCCAAAAACATCGGTATCGGTATCAGTATTGGTATCAGTATCGGTATCGGCCATCGGCGAGTACGGGATTCCAGGCTCCAACTGACACCAGGTAATTTATATTTAATGATTTATTTACTGGTTACTTCCGTTACACTACTAGCAAAAAAATATATATATTTTTTTTGCAATAGTGTTTTACTGTTCTATTTGGAAATAGATATAGACATAAATGGCTTGGATTTGCTATATTTATTCATGTTTTACAACAATGATAATTATATTGCAGTTTTTTTGAACAGATTAGAAAACAAGTTTGTATGTCAGAGAATATTTGTTCATTTATTCCTTCATTTTCTATACCAATATTCAGCGTCACGCAGGTGCTTGACTTGACCAGGGGGTGTGTCTTATCCAGTAAGACACACCCCCTGGTCAGATGGTCCCGACAGATGGCCAGCCTATCACAGTTTATTGAGAATATTTGACCAATGAGATTCAAACAATAAAATACTTTCTGAGACAGTGTTACAAACAGCTATTATTGAGAATCGAGTCGAATATTTGAGAGCTTTCTTACAGGAGCACCACACAAACAGCAGTAGCATTTTCATTTTTTGATATGATTTTTATTTTGTTTATATTTTTCCATCCACACAAGTTCCTCTTCTCATGAAGTGTCGTATCAGTGGGTTTTTTGAGAGGAAGTTTCACTTCCCATGCCCCTCATTATGTGGGCATACACAGGAATTACTAAACTGAGCCTTAGTAAGTCACTTTCTAATTATTTCTGATCTCGGCTTTTATATTTTAGAGCCAGCTCTATCAAAGAGAGCTTGACTGAAGTGAACTCAAATTGTGGTGCACACCCAAGGACTTGTTGTTGCTGAACAAGTTAAACACTGAAAATCTCTCCTTTGTTTCAAAAAATACATGGTTTTCTGTTCACCAATATCTCATACTATACAGCAGGGTAATGACAATTCAAACCAGCATCATACATTTGAAAAGCACCAGGCAGCTTGTTTTTTTTTTTACCTTGGAGTCTGTCTATTTCTTGGCTAATGTCTTTATATACATCAGTCAGCAGCTCTTCCTTTGGCTTCAAACCATCCAAAAACACTAGAAAAACACATAAATGTCATTTATTTCACTATTCAACTACAGTGCAGCTGCTGTAGATAAAATGCCTTGCGAAAGTATTCAGCCCCCTTGAACTTTTCAACCTTTTGCCACATTTCAGGCTTCAAACATAAAGATATACAAATTTCATTTTTTTGTCAAGAATCAACAACAAGTGGGACACAATCATGAAGTGGAACGGAATTTATTGGATATTTTGAACTTTTTTAACAAATAAAAAACTGAAAAGTGGGGCGTGCAATATTATTGGTCCCCTTTACTTTCAGTGCAGCAAACTGACTCCAGAAGTTCAGTGAGGATCTCTGAATGATCCAATGTTGTCCTGAATGACTGATGATGATCAATAGAATCCACCTGTGTGTAATCAAGTCTTCGTATAAATGCAGCTGCTCTGTGATAGTCTCAGGGTTCTGTTTAAAGCTCAGAGAGCATCACGAGGCCCAAGGAACACACCAGGCAGGTCCCAGATACTGTTGTGGAGAAGTTTAAAGCTAGATTTGGATACAAAAAGACTTCCCAAGCTTTAAACATCTCAAGGAGCACTGAGCAAGCAATCATATTGAAATGGAAGGAGTATCAGACCACTGCAGATCTACCAAGACCCGGCCATCCCTCTAAACTTTCATCTAGAACAAGGAGAAGACTGATCAGAGATGCAGCCAAGAGGCCCAAGTGGCAGCATCATGGTTGTGCCTACTTTTCTTCAGCAGGGACAGAGAAGATGGTTAAAATTGATGGGAAGATGGATGGAGCCAAATACAGGACCATTCTGGAAGAAAACCTGTTGGAGTCTGCAAAAGACCTGAGACTGGGACGGAGATTTATCTTCCAACAGGACAATGATCCAAAACATAAAGACAAATCTACAACAATCACAAATAAACGTATCCAGGTGTTAGAACGGCCAAGTCAAAGTCCAGACCTGAATCCAATTGTGAATCTGTGGAAAGAGCTGAAAACTACTGTTCACAAACGCTCTCCATCCAACCTCACTGAGCTCCAGCTGTTTTGCAAGGAAGAATGGACAAGAATTTCAGTCTCTGGATGTGCAAAACTGATAGAGACAAACCCCAAGAGACTTGCAGCTGTAATTGCAGCAAAAGGTGGCGCTACAAAGTATTAACGCAAGGCGACTGAATGATACTGGACGTCCCACTTTTCGGTTTATTTGTTAAAAAAGTTTAAAATATCCAATAAATATCGTTCCACTTCACGATTGTGTCCCACTTGTTGTTGATTCTTGCCAAAAAAATGAAAATTTTATATCTTTATGTCTGAAGCCTGAAATGTGGCAAAAGGTTGAGAAGTTCAAGGGGGCCGAATACTTTCACAAGGCTCTGTACCAGGTTGAACTTTTATTATATTTTTGTAAACAAACTGTTCCAGTCAGCATACATTCACCAACAGGGTTATCATTACATTCATCCAGCAATAATAATAATCATTATAATAATAATAGCACAGTACATAGAGCATATTCATCTGGACACTCACCAATTTCTGATGTGATGGTTTCCATCTCTTGGCGGTTTTTCAGGTACATGGGCCACACATGTCCATTGAAGTAACCAGGAGGATCAGGGGGCGTGTACACCCTGGAACTGTCAATCACAGAAAGCAATAAGGGCAACAGCTTCCTCTTGCAGAAGTTCACATCAAAGCTAATCAAGAAAAAAGTACAGAAACAATGCCATAAAAATAGAAACAAGTACCTTCGTCTTTTCTTACAGACGTCATAAGGTATTTCCAAAAAATATCTCTTTTCAAACAGCTCATTCAGAGGCCTGGATGAGTAAAACATCAAAAACATTTCATTACTAAGAAATTATGCAGAGATTTTATCATATTGAAATAAAGTTTTGGACATGCTGATGGTAAATAAATAAACCACGGGTAAACAGCCAGTTTGCAAGACCATTAAAAGGTCCACTCCAGCAAAGTTTAAATGCCTTAAAACTTATGTGTTCATTTGGCCTCCAAAAATCCCGATAGACTTGAAATGGCCGAGGCTATGACTCTATATCTCGTAAATAGTGATATATACATATGCTAATATAGCTCCACCCAGCAGCAGAGGACACTACTCTGCAACACCCTGGCTATGATAAGCTATCCATCCATTTTCTATGCTTGCTTCAATATACTAAACCACCTTTGATACTGGTTTAATTACGCCACAAATGTCTGAAACAGAGAACAATTCTCAAGAGGACAAAAAGCTACACGTGAACAAGTAGCAGGATGATAATATTCATGTATTTGCTTTGTGTCACTTGAAACAATATTAGAAACGGAACCCTAATGGATAATATGAACTCTTGGCTTGAAAATGCTTCCGAGGTTGTTGTTGTTTTTTGTTTTTTTTTTTGTTGTTTTTTTTTTACGTTAACATAAGAGATCACTTCCCTGCTCTATGACTACATCTTGGGCCTGACTGCTGATGTCATCTGCAGGCCAGCAGTCATGTGACCCTGTGTACTGAGACAGACCCTGTATGAATGTAGGAATAGCTAACAAACACACACACATAAAAATAAAAGTATTTTCTGGTTGACCAAAATGTTCGTTTCCTGATGAAGTGTTTAAATAAATGCTGCTATTCGAGTCAAATTTTCAGATCTAATGTCTGCAAAATAGGGACTGTGGGCCGGTGTTTTCTCTGATAATGTTTATTGGACATTGATGTCTCCAAATGAAACTTAATTTCTGTCGTAGTTTAACATTTTTTTTTTCCAGAAGTACATGAAACTCACAGAGTCTGATTTTCTACTATTACAGCCAGTGACAGAGCCTGCCAGGTCTGATATCAACACATCAAATAGCTTTCTCCACATTATTTCCACTGTTTTCTAGTTAGAGAGACTCTTATTAGTTTGGTTCATCACAGCACATGCACATGCAAATTAGCTGTAAAATCCCACCCAGGAAGTGATCAAGAGTGGTCAGGATTGGTTCCTCCAATATTTTATATGGATATTATAGCGAACTGGCCTCGCCCTTCTGAGATGGCAGATGAGTTCTGCTGATTGTATGTGTGTGTGTGTGTGTGTGTGGGGGGGGGTGTATATATATATATATATATATATATATATATATATATATATATATATATATATATATATAGATATCTATATATATATATATATATATATATATATATATATATATATATATATATCTATTCTATAATAAAATTATTAGACCGCCATTTTTTCTTCACTTTCTTGTTCATTTTAATACCTGGTACCACTAAACGTCATCATGTGACTAAAACAGACAGAAAAGAAAACACTGAATGCATAAAAGCAGTGTTTTTGGCAGTACAACGCCATAGCTATTGATGTAAAAACTTAAGTGATTTAGGTTATAATCAAGAAAACCATGGAAAATGGTAAGATATCAGCTCTTAAATAAAACTCTTATGAGCAATCTTTGTGGTTATCGTTATGTTTGTCCAAACAAATGTACCTTTAGTTGTACCAGGCATTAAAATGAACAAGAAACTGAAGAAAACAAGGGTGGTCTAATAATTTTTTCCATGACTGTATATATATATATGTTGCATGTTAAGAAGATTAAATACTTGATTCAAGCTGGAGGGTCTTCACATTTTTACTCAGTCTAGTCAATTTTAAGGTCACTATAGCATCAATACCTGTAGTTGAAAATGAGAAAACCTTCCACTATAAGAACATACACCTCCTTATTGGCTGATGATGGCTTGAGGTTCAGGCCTCGCTGTTTCAGGTACAAGTCAGGATCTCTTTGCCATGAGTTCACTTCGCTCATCATCTTGTCCATGTGGAGAGCATCAAGCACTTTAACAGAACACAATTAGTGTCATTTTTCTTTCATTCTTTTACTAACTGATTAAACACTACAGATGCTGTCAACAAAAATGTTGTATGTGGTTTCAACATTTTGTTTTTTTTTGTCTTTATAACACCTTAACTTGAATATCCACTCGGATGTTGGTTAGACAAAACAACAAATTTAAAGATTTGACTAGACTTTTGAACAGCGTAATTGGAAACTATTATCATGAATGACATTATCTAAAGACTAAATCATTCTTCTTTGAATAATGGGTGCTATTATTGTGTGCATTACATTTAAAACAAAGGTCTAATTGCCAAAAATGAATATAGCAGCAATTGTTCTTGTTTTCGTCCTTTGACTTTGTAATGACTTTGTAATGTGTTCAGAAAGTGGTTTTGTTTTGCCTTATTGTAAAATGCATAGAAGTCCTTGGAAGAGATGCCGTCTTGAAGCTTGTATATGCTACTCTGAAATCTCAGAGCACTATTCCGCATTAATGCTGCTATTACAGAAATGTAGACGACATTTGCCAGGCCGATGATGCAACCCATACCATCACAGGGTCTGGATTTTGGACTTGTCACTGATAACAGTCTGAATGTTGATTTTTATGTTTGCTAAAACACACGGCTATCATTTCTTCCACAAAAAAAATTTCCACTGAGTGATGGTCCATGCTAAACGCTTCCAAACCCAGACATGCTGCCTCTGGACAGCGTTAACATGAGGCTTGTATTTTTGCACAGTAAAAGTTTTAAGGAGGCATTGGTGAATGTAGTTCTGCACTGTGATGCTTGACAAAGGTTTTCCAGTGTAATCCCTTGATCTTGTTGTCATGATGGCTTTTGATAAAAGACTGTTTTTGATGCAGTGCCATTTGAGGGATCGAATGTCACAGGTGTACGGCTGACGCTTGAACTCTTTATGCTCTGAAATCCCCCAGCTTCCTCTAATCATTCAGTAGTATTATGATTATGTACAGTAGGGTGAGAAATATGAATATCCATTCCAGTCTTTCCTTGAAGAGCCTTAGTCATAAACAGTTAAATTATTTTCTCACATATTTGTTGACAAAGTAGAGATTTCAAAGACTGTCTTTTATGGTTGTTGCTTTTGTACTCATCACCTGTTGACAGCACTTAGAAATGAAAATCATAATTGAAAAACAGATCATGATTTACTTGGCTGCAAACACTAAGGTATCCCTGGAATGTTTTGCAGGCCTGAAATGCAGGAACTGATGTTTATTTAAAATGAAATTAAGTTGATAAGGTCTGTATTTACCATCCCATCTATCCATCCATTATCCATACCCACTTCATCCTATGCAGGGTCACGGGGATCAGCTGGTGCCTATCCCAGCTCTCTCTGGATGAAAGGCAGGGGTACAGCCTGGACAGGTCACCAGTCCATCACATGGCCACATGTAGACAAACAACCATGCCTGGCAATCTAGAATCACCAATTAACCTAACATGCATGTCTTTGGACAGTGGGAGGAAGCTGGAGTACCCGGAGGGAACCCACTGAACACAGGGAGAACATGCCAACTCCATACAGAAAGGTCCATACCAAGGTTCGAACCAGGAACCCTCTTGCTGTGAGGCCCTTTATTTACCAATATAATAAAAATCAAAGTAATTGTAGGAAATACTTTTGGGTTGTTTTTTTTTGTTTTTCACCTTGGGTTTTACATCATAGTTTGTTCAAATCAAAGAGTCCCACAGTGTAGGAGGAATGTTTTGGTTTCTTTAGAAAAGGCTGAGTCAAAACTAGCTTTAATAGAAATGACTGTAATACAAATCTACAAGCTGAATAACAAAATAAATTTACTTACCATCATATTGCTTAAAACCATTGCTGTCCACAGGTACCACAGAATCATCCTAAGGAAACATTTAAAATCAACATCTTTTTGTCTTTTTGTAACAGCAGAAAAATGCAAAAACAGCAGTCTGTTTCACAGAAGACATCACAGACTTTAAAATATGAATCTTGCGCAATGATGCAGCTGTTCGGTATCAGCTGGTGAAGACTCCTGGAAAGGGTGGACTTTCCTCCATTGGTCATCCTAAAGAATAAAACAGCAAACATCATATGAAGAAAACATAGAGCTGGAAAAGAAAGAAAACACACAACTGCAGCATGATTGTGTAAACTCACAATGTTGCCAATAGTTATTTTTAAACAGTAGTTTTCTGACCTTAAAGAGTTATCGGTTGTACTTTAAAGAAATGTTCTACCAGCTAATCAGCAGCAACAGAAAAAAAAAAAGAATTTGAACTTGACTGATTTTTTTCCCTCTAAAAAGCAAACAAGTCTTATCATTATTTGCTGTCACATGGTTGTCACATGCTGCCCTGACCTGATGCCCCTGCTTATGTCATTAATGGATTTCATTTTAAACGAGTCATCTAGCATACTTATGCATTCATACTTTTAGTACCTTCCTATACCTCTTGCTTAAAAATGTCTGTATTTCACAGCCATGCAATTAACAAAAAAGCATTTCAGAACAGAACCAAGTTTCCCTGATGTCTGAAGGGCTATCTGGAGCCACAATGGACAGAGGTCAACCAGCACATTAAACTAATGTTTACAGTCCTCCAGCTCCAGACTCACTTACCCGCCAACTCCAACCACTAGTGTCTTCATTTCAGCTCTTTTCGATAGCGACTGTAAACTTACAGAAGTGTATATTCACCCAAATAATCATCATCGTCTAACCTGTCACGAAACAGACACGTTAGTAACTATTGGATTGACAAAACCTGTACTCCCTCATGTTTTTCCGCTGGGGGATGCTCGTGATTGGCTGAATGAGGTGCTACGTCACGTATGTACGACCTTCCCATTGAGGGAGAGAAAGTGAGAGAGAGAGAAAGAGAGAGAGACCACAAGCTCAAATCGTGGCAGGGTAAGCTTGGACGTAAACTGTCCTTGCACAAAAAAAAAAAAAAAGTTAAGTTCCGAATAATATATATAAATATTACCCAAAAAGTACAAATCTCTAAATTTACAAACAAATAGTTCTTAAACTACTGACCGTATATCTTGAAAAGCATACCACAGTGAAAATAAAGTAGAAACCAGAGAATTAGATGCTCACTAAAATTATTTTTGCATTTTAAATACTCTATATCTATCTATCTATCTATCTATCTATCTATCTATCTATCTATCTATCTATCTATCTATCTATCTATCTATCTATTTATTTATTTATTTATTTATTTATGCATTTATTACGGTCCTGCGCATGCGCAAAATCCCGTTTCCGCGTCAGCGAACTTCCTCATCGGGAGAGTTTGATGTAAGCTGCTCCACCGTTCAGCGACGCTTCGGGCTGAGGCTTCCTGCCGCCTTTCTTAACAGTTTATCTCCGAGCCTCGCAGATGTCCAAACCTCCTCCCAAGCCGGCCAAACCAGGTAAGATTGAAGCTACGTGGATGTGCCGTTGACTGTTTCGCCCTAACTTCCGAACAGGACTGCACCCTGTAGCCGATGAACGCTAATGGGCGGGCAGTGAGCACCTAACAGGAACAACTGGCCTCTGCCGCTCGCCTGCGAAACTTTCATAAGTCACAGATAAGAGAGGCCTCAGAGTGTGATTTGATTGACCGTATGCGCGATTACTTCCACTGTCAGGATAACAGGAGAGTGGATAAAAGTGCTTTCGTGCCTCCACTGCTGATTGACAGGGACATGCAACTCTCGGTCACAGGCCTCTGTCACTTCCCTATTTCCATCATCCAAACCAACTTGTCTGAATGGATGACTTTAAGTGAGGAGGGTGAGATGTTGAGGTCAGTGAAAACATTCCTCCACGCGCAGCCTATTCCAAATATGTACTGTATTTTTTTTTCTTTTTCAAAATAAACTCAAAGTTTTGTTCCTTGGTCTAAAACTAGTTGTGGTTTCTGCCTTTCGAAACACTACAACACACTCCCTTCAAATTTAGGTTTTTTCTTTGTTACAAATGAAAAGATGCAAACTTTCGATTAATTTTGGTTTGGAATTTAGTGTTTTCTGCATTTAATAGGGGGCTTAAAACTGCACTTTATTATCAAAGACCGTTCCATTGGTTGTTTGATTTGAGCCAACTTTAAAATAATTGTAAAGTTTAAAGTTTGTGGTGCGACAGCACTGCAATCCATTCTGGTGGCCTTTCTCAGTCTCCCCTGGTTTGCATGTAGAACAACGTTGATAAAACAGTAGTAATACCCCTCAGTGATGCCTCTGACAGATTCAGATTTGCACCCGTGAAACTAGAATTTATCTCAGCATGTTTAGTCCTGAAAGTCTTGAAAACACAGGTCATTTCCTGTGCATCAGATTTGTATCAATCGGTGTTGAGGGGGCAAAAAAATAATAACCTGAGCCATTTTAACACTTAAACTTGAAGCTTTTGTATGTCAGTTGAAAGAACATGTGGTTTGAAATCACGCTGGGGACAAACGGGTCACAATAAGAGTGTAAGGAGAAAAACAAGCCGCGTCCTTGTCATTCATGCTCCTTGTGGTTTTTCAACACTCGCATCTATAACACCTCACCTGACTGACAGGTGGCTGATTGATGTTGCTGTGCAGAAGCCAGTCATGTTTGGCGTGGTGGTGGTACCACGTGTTGTCATGATTTGAATGATCCAGTGGGTTTATTCATATGCAGTCAGTGAGAATGATGAACAACTGAGGAGCAACGGACATTTCTGTGTGCTGCACATGATGATGCAGATTCCATATTTGGGCACTTAGGTTCTATACTCAGGATTTCTGTTCTGTGGATGTCCTCTGCGAGGGACCTAGACCTGCTGTGATATCTTTTAAATCGCCCACAACACTTAATAAGACCTAGTGTGTGCTTATTTTTGTGCTCTGTCGTGTTCTCCAAATGTCACAGGAACAGTAAGGTTCAGTGCGGTTGTTGCAACTGATTTGCAGCACAACATTAAGATCCGTACGCAATCTCCTGTTTTAAAAGATTAGACGCCCAGGTGGTCGTATTGTGGTGTTGGGCTTTGTGCAGAACTCCGAATTTAAAAGCCACCAAGACCAGGCAAGTTTTTGTTGGTAGGAGGAGGTGTGAACCGTTGTCATTTCTTTCAAACTAAAAGAACTCAGGCGCAAGTAATTACAGAATCTCAGACAGAAAAAAAATGCAGTATTCATGTTTTTGTTGTTTATTTTTCTTTTCTTCTCACAAGCGGCTGTAAATTCTCTCCTGTTTTTTCATATCTTCAGCCTATACTTGCGTATATACTTGAGGGTTTAAAAATGTAGCAAGACCTGAGTTTAGTCAGCGAAGGCATTTGTGAGTGAAACTGCATGACTGGACCTGCAGGGCAGACATGCTCGCTGCTTTAAACAGAGGTGGTGTTGTGCAGTGGTTCATTCACAGACACTGAAGCTGTGTGTTAGCAAAACAGAAACCCTGATCAGCAGCAGCAGAGAGGAGCCACAGTTTCCCCATAGTACAGTAAAGCAAATCAGTATAAGCTCTACTTTTAATTATCAGTATTTCTGTTAAAGTAAGTGGGCTGTGGCTGAGCACAGACAGTTCAGGTTGCATGGTGTAAAATTAGTCATATTGCTGTTTCTTCTCAAAGTACTACAGTTAAATTAACCTGCATAATAAAGACATCAGGTAAGCAACAATGAGGATGTATGTGCCGTTTTAAAGTATATCAATGACTAATTAGGGTGTGTCACATCTTTTGAAGAGGAAGTGGGCTGAACACAGAGATGATGTTTAGCTGCAAAGCGGATCAGTGGCTGCATTACCTGTGCAATCGTGTGCAGTCACATTCAGTCTGGCTAAAAGAAACAAAACCTGGTGTTTTTGAACACACAACGTACAGCAGAGTCTGCGGCACGCATCTTCAGGTTTTGTTTTCTCCATGACAGAGGTTGTTGAAGCTGGCGGGTGTCTCTCTGGGTGCCTGTGAACTTGTTCATCCATCTGCTGAGACCACAACTAGTCCAACAGCAGTCCAGCAGCAAAACTAACACCATGTTAAAGCCATCTCAGGCCCAGGGGGCATTTAATGAGATGTATTGTTATTGGATGTAGAGGAAGGCCTGATTTATTTATACTTAAGGCTAATTTTGTCAAAGTTGTATATTAAGTTCATCAGGAGTTGAACTAAGCTGGTGGTTCTGTTGGGTTGTGGGCAGCATATGTGGCTTTTTCTTTGTTTGTGCTCTTTTCACTGCTTTTTTCGCCAGCAGACATGAACACAAGCAGTCCGCCACCTAACATATTGTGTTTTTTTTTTTTTCTTCTAGGCCAGGTCAAGGTGTTCAGAGCATTGTTCACCTTCGACCCCAGAACGGTAAGAGCTTATACGTTTTAAATTATCTTGTGACTGCTTATGACCACAAATTCTTTTTTTTTTTTTTTTGAAAGAATAAATCTGTCTGAATGGGCCAGTTGCACTGTCGGCAACCATACGGTTGAAAATGAAGCTGCCTAATCATTTTGAGATTCATGCGCAGCTACGCTCGAAGTTAAACCTGAATGTTGTGTCCCATCAAGGGCAGGGTTAGCTGATCTGTAGTTAAACCAGTTGGTAACATGATGTACGCTGGAGCCTGCATGAAATCAGTATGTATGGAAGGAAAACGGAAAGAACTTGCATGTTTGTTCCTTTGAATAAGTGTGGTTGTTAAAGACTCCTTGAATCCTGAAATCCTGACAGGCAGCTGATATAACTTTATGTCAACCATCCAGTGAAACAGCCAGTCTGGATTGTTCTGAAATCATATAAATCATGAACTGACACTTGAAGGAGCACTTTAAGTGGCGAGACATGAAAGGACATCCTAATATCCTCGATGAGCTGCCAACATCTGCCGCATGATGTTGCAGTTTAACCAAAAGCCAGGATGTATAAGCAGGAACACAGTTTAATCATTAGACTCAAATAAAATCACCAAAAGCAGCCCACGATATCAGTCAGACATCAGCACTGAGAATTTAAAGACCTTTGAGAAGCGCATGAAGGCTGAAGTGCCTCAGTGATCAAATATGCACCGCTCTGGACCTGGAAACAGAAATCCAGGTCTGTTCCTGCCGAATCTTCTGATGGCTGTAGAAGTGCAAAACCATCCTTCCCCCAACTGGCAAAAATCCAGACAAGTTTTATAGTTTACAATATCATCTTGTGTGTGTGTGTGGGTGTTTCCGTGCTTTGATCCGCCTGAATACATAGACCTTAGCACTGCAAATATGCATTTTCATGGCAGGCTTTAATTTAGAGGCAGCACCATTCATGAGACTAAATATTAGCAAAAATTAGTGTGTATGATGAGATGCATGTCTCCTTGTATTAAAGAAATGACTTGTGTTGAAACTTGCTTGCATAAGGTTTAAGAAAACATGCAGGAAAAAAAAAAAACAAGTGGTAGTTGTGAAGTACTTCTGGGGACACTGCGGATGAGTTTAGGTTAAAACAAGAGCAAAAAAGATGATTTATGTAACAAAAGTTTAACTCTTAAACTCCGCTCAGCTGAGTTGGACCATTAATTTTGGCCTCTAATATCATCATTATCATTATTATTATGGATGATAACAATAATATGTCTGTTTGGGGAGAGGAAAGTGGGTGAAATGTAACACAAAAGTAAGTCTTTAGGCTGGACTGAACAAAGTAACTGATCTTGAAGTAACACTGTCCTTTTTTTCTTTTTTTTTTTTTTCTAGCCAGACGAGTTGTACTTTGAAGAAGGAGACATTTTGTACATCTCTGACACAGTAAGGAAAACCTCAGATTCCACTGCAGCATTACTGCTCAACTCCTTGTGTCTCACTGACTTTGAACCGACAGTGGTGTTCATCCACTGTTCACCTTTAGTCAGACTTTTTATTATTGTTTCACTTCTGGTTTTCTTAATTTCATCCATTTATTGTCTGCTCTTATCTCCACTCATTTGCTTCTTTGATCAAAAAAAAAAGTATAACATCAAAGATTTCTGTATTGCTGTTATTTTCAGAGTGACACTAATTGGTGGAAGGGGACGTGTAGAGGACGGACGGGACTAATTCCAAGCAACTATGGTGGGTAAAAAAATTTAATATAACTAACAACTTAAGGATTGTCTAAATAATGTGTGCACTACAATGATGAGGAAGCTGAAAAAATGGACTCATCTTCTTGTTTTTTTTTCTTTAGTGGCTGAGCAGGCCGAATCTATCGACAATCCAATGCACGAAGCAGCCAAGCGAGGTATGACTATATGAGTATTTAAAATGTCTATGTGTTTTGTTTTTTTAATGTATCATGATGTTCTTTGTTTATATCGACATGGTTTTCTATTTGGACAGGTAATCTTAGCTGGCTGAGGGAATGTGTGGATAACAAGGTTGGAATCAATGGGCTGGATAAAGCAGGAAACACTGCCCTCTACTGGGGATGCCACGGAGGACACAAAGGTACTGTTTGTACGGTGGATGGTTATTCACTGCCAGTTTTCAGACTGGCTGCTGTAAATATAATCTCATGAATGTTAAGTGTTTTTTTTTGTGAGAAGTTGGGTACAGAATATTAGGAAGTTGACATTAGCCCTTCATTGTTCTTGCACAATTGTTATGCCATTAACAAAATTAAATATGTTCCTTTTTTCTCCATCAGATGTGGTGGAGTTGTTGTTAAGCCAGCCTAATGTGGAGCTCAACCAGCAGGTGAGGTTTTATAACTTAACTCAAGTAGGTTGAAAAAAACAGCAGGGTTGTAGGACAACGTGTTATTCGAGAAAGCACTAACTCTGGAGGACTTGGAGTTTTTGGTGTGGCTCCTCACCGTGGCAACAGCAGAGATCCGAGGCTGTACCTAGTGTAATGCAACTGAATCTTAGCAACGAAGATGCCAAACACCTTCTATTCAGTAATTTTAAACATTTAAACAAAGTGATATTGTATTTCACTTGATTTATTGACCAAACTGGTGTGAATAGCAAACACTGCATCCGCACTGCTGCTCTCTGATGAAACTGTGAGGACTATTGGTGAAAAAGTGACCAATGACTGTGCTGACACATTTTAGAAGATTCAAGAAGGCATTAAAGATATGAATTTCATACCAGAAGAGAGCTTTAGCAAGTTAGTCCCAACTTCAAACTGTCATGATGGCCTGTACACCTCCATCCGTTCATAAATGACAGTCAAAGATGGGACATGGATTCCTACCAAACACACTGATGACAAAAGCTGCATTTTGACCACAGGAACCTTGTCAGGACTTTGAATTTTTTTGGGGGGGGATGGGGCAGGCTTTCCTTTCCTTGTTCCTCTCCATTTCTGCTGAAGGAACCAGGCGTTGGAGTTCTTATGAAGATATTTTACATTCCCTAAACAACATTAGCAGGGAGGCAGCACCTGTGGGATCACCCAGTACTTTAAAGGGGGAGGATCTGTGGTGCTCAGCATTTCTGATATCTCCAGTATTCGCTCTGACTATGTCAGTTATCTAATCTCATCTACTGAAAAACCTACAACTACTGAAGACACAACAAGAGTGACTTACAGTGGTCAAACTGGAATGAATCAGGAATAAAATGTCATTAAACTCTGATCACTTATTTTCTGAGGCACAAATAATAATACCCACAACCCTGTAGGAACGTGCAACATAAACAGTTTAATTAAGAAACTTTGATCCAAATATAGAAAGATACATTTCGATGTGACTGTAGCTTAGATCACA
Source organism: Hirundichthys speculiger (assembly GCA_018398805.1). NCBI lineage: Eukaryota > Metazoa > Chordata > Actinopteri > Beloniformes > Exocoetidae > Hirundichthys > Hirundichthys speculiger. Next base: position 2,531,209 of record JAGFBZ010002193.1, on the reverse strand, counting down.
GCCAGGGTCTTGGTTACTGATGTTAATCAAGGAATGTGTCAGTGATGGTGATGTTTTGTGTTTCAGAATAAACTTGGGGACACTGCGCTGCACGCTGCTGCCTGGAAGGGTTATTCTGACATTGTGGAAATGCTGCTTAACAAAAGTGAGTTTCTCAAAAGCCCTCTTTTTATGAGATACCTGTCAGCAGGCCGTCATCTTTATTTGGATGGAAGTTAAAACTAAACAAGCAAAAGACAGATGCAAAGCTCCATCAAGATTTATGAAACTGTAAGATTACATGGATCCAGATTGGCTGAACAGTAACCAGTGAATTATCAACATTTTGTTTGTCCTAAAATGAATGAAGTTTGTGCGTGGGTTTTTTTTTTTTTTGCATTCAGTGGGTTTGTGTTTGTTTCAGGTGCGAGGACGGACATCAGGAACAATGAGAACAAGCTCGCCCTGGAAATGGCCACCAACGCACAATGTGCTTCTCTTCTCAAAAGGAAACAGGGAACCAGTAGGTTCAGCTGCCGGGGGGGGGGGCTACTCACAGCACTCACACATGCTGCATGTTGATGGGGAACAAGGTTCACTTAATAGGAACCATCAAGTGACTGGCTTTTTTTTATGATGCAGTTTCCTGAGGTCTTAGTGAAATGTCTAAATATCACAGAAATACAGAACAAAAGCACTCTTATGGAGTCAGCTACTCTACTACACACTTTGTTTTCCTTCCTGTGAGGTGTGGCTCTGCTAAAATCAGAGTTACAGCTGTACCCTGCCCACTTTAAGGTACACAACATCATGTCATGATGGGTGAATGTAAAGATGAGGAGACAGGAGAATTCTGCTCTGATCTGAGTCTGATGTAACGATTCACTCAAAATTATGTTTCCAGACTTTGATAGCCCAGACTTTGAAGGTTGTTATGTTGTACTTTTTGTTTTTCCACTTCAGACACCCAAATGTATGCTTTGAAGCAAAGAGAAGTTCATGTGTTCCATAAAATGCCTGTCTCCTTTTTAGCTTCAAGTTTTTGTTGATTTTTTTTTTTCTGCAAAGGAAACAATGCCTCAGCAGATGAGACGTAATAGCTTGAAACAAGTATTGACACGTCTTGGTTTATTGTAGAAAACGCTGTATGCTTTATGATACTATGTATCATATGTTCTCCCTTCAGGGGTCACCACAGCAAATCATCCTCCTCCATCTAACTCCATCCTCTGCATCCTCTTCTCTTCATGTCCTCTTTCACTGCATCCATAAATCTCCTCTTTGGTCTTCCTCTAGACCTCCTACCTGGCAGTTTCAGCCTCTTCATCCTTCTACAGATATATTCTCTATTCCTCCTCTGTACATGTCCAAACCATCTCAGTCTGGTCTCTCTGACTTTCTCTCCAAAACATCTAACATGTGCTGTCCCTCTGACGTACTCATTCTTGATCTTATCCATCCCTGTTACTCCTAAAGAGAACCTTAACAATACTATCCATCATGGAGTATGAAGTCTGTTCATATATGTGAAGATAATGTAAAACATTGATACTGAATGTAATGTTTTTATACTTGTAGGCATTGAGGTGTTAAAGAAATGAGAAGAACGTTAACTCGAGGACCATTCACTGCAGACTTTAAACTTGTTTAAAAGTGAAGCTTCAGTAACATCACAAAGAAATGTACCAGCTATATCGGTCCAACTGAGCTCCATCAGAACTACATCTGCTGAAGATGCAACTATTTTAAGCCACAGGGATGTTTCTAATGTATAAAATCACTGTGTAATATGTTTTCCTCTATTTCTTCTGTTTCAGATATTACTCGCACGCACAGCAATGCTGAGGAGTATTTGGATGATGAGGACTCGGACTGAGCTGGCCTTAACGAGACATTCAGTGTCTTCCATGGGGGTCATGGAGCCTAGTTTTTATTGCAGACCTAAAATGGATTCGCCACAACCGTAACTCCATTTTATTTCACTTCATTTGTTCAAACACTCCAGTTTTTGGCCTTCAGCCTCTCATCAAGTGTGAATTTAAAAAGCACTGAATTAGTGGGGTTTTGCAGTTCACCTGCTCTGCCAAGTGCATTTCCAGAGGTAGGGAACTGGTCTGGAGCCTTGGGAGCAAACACAATGTGGGCTCAGGGATGGAAATCTGTATCGAAGAAAAGGGACCAAATCTTTTCAGACCTCACTCCAAACATACAGATTATGTTAAATCTATTAAAATGGGAATTAAAGTGCCAGTGCGGATTAGAAGATTGATCTTGAAATGTTCAAGCTCCGCTCTAATTACTGACCTACAGACTTGGGAATTGTAAACACACACTTTGTACAGTGGGGAGGCATTACATTAACTACAATGTTTCCCCTTTAAATGGGATCTGAAAGTGAACGATTTTCTTGTTACATTATTAACACTTAAATTAAAGGTGTCATTAACGGGGATAAATGGGCCCAATGGGATGTTTGAACAGTCTTGTACAGCAGTTATCCCATTAAACTGGCCCGTTACTCTTGTATTTTGGTCTGTTGTAACATTTCCACTTGCATATGAGGTCTGCTTTCAGTTTATTGTAACTAAAGCCTGGACATTTAAATTAATATGTAATCTCGCTAATCTTTTGGTGACTTATTTCCTGGGAGCAAATTTCAGCCTTTTTTTTTTTGCTGCTTTCCTACCAAAAAATAATAATAAAGAAAAAAAAAAAGTGCCTTACGTATGTGCAACAGAGGATGTTTGTCTTTTGGTTGATTGTAACTGTGAGCATGTTTTTGTCTTCTGGACAATGTTGTTCTAGATTTCTACTGTCTTCAATCTGCAATAAAGAGTGTAACTTACGATGTGACAGATTCCTTTTAAACATGGCAGGAACAAAACTGACCATTGATGTTACTTGATCACATGAAGGCTCAGGGTGCTGCCAGCTCAGGCTCAAGTCCTGGCCTGCTAGCAATTTTACTTCATTCATATATGTAAATAGACCAACCTTTACTGGGATGTTATTTCCAGGTTAATAAGAAATTTTACGTACAAGACTCGAAATGATCAAAAGTTCATAGAAGTCCTTTATTACAAAGTCAGCATGTTGACATTCCAAGAAGGCAGAATGGGCAGAAATGCACAAGTTGACAGACAAGTCTTTAAGAGATCCATGCTACATAACTGCCACACCAGAGGGAAACAAAAGTGAAGTAAAGGCTTTGAAACTATTTCCTCTCTCTTGTGTTTCCCCATTGAGATGTGGACAGAAGTTCATGATGCCAAACCCAATGAACAGAGCACTTGTCAAAATGATTACCTTCACTCCTAGTGCCTCTACAGAGGGAAATCATCACCGCCATGAAACCAGTTTTAATGTGCTGGTATCAAAAGGGTTACGTTTTCAACCAAAATGATCCATGTCAGGAGAGCGGCAACGTAATTGCTGCTTCATTTATGTGAAATCAAATCTCTCCAGTGAGAGATAAAGGACAGGATGCTACTGATGTGAAATGTTTAAATTTGAGGAAACCGGCGGCAGAAAAATCGTGGATGGAGCACAGATGCAGAGAGAGGTAGTCTCCGCAAAGACACCTGCACTTTATTCACAACGCAGCGCAAGAGTGAGCAGAAAACCGCTGGTAAATAGCAAGATGGCATGCTTCCACTGGGTTTATCACAGCAATAAAGCTCTTAGGTAGCAGACGATACAAAGATTAGTGGACGGAGAAAGATTAAAGATGCCCAGACAGACTTATAGAAATGTTACTTTTTTAAAAACTTGTTACTTTTTTAGCAGGTGTCTTGGTTAGCTCTACAATGGTTAGTAATTCAGGATTGGATTAACCAAAACCTAACCTCCACCCCAATTAAAATCAGAGCATTACTAGGCAACCAGCAGACAGTTGACGTAGAGATTACATAAAACTGGTAACAGGAGAATTTGTTTTTCAAACAAAGCTTTTACTGAGCGTACATGAATAAGACAACATATTGATAACTTAGATTTAGAGGTGTATTTAAGCAGTTTTCAGTCAGTATTTACCAGTTCCCAGTCTTTAAACTAAACTAGCTGCGAGCTGTAGTTTCCTATTTAAATCGACAAACTAGAAGCTGGTGATTTTACAAAATGTGAAATTGTTTTATCATCTCTGTAGACAAATTAAGCATAAAGAAACATTTTCAATCTTTAAAAGGGAAGACATATTTGGGCTTCTCAAACACAGTGCAAGCTTAATATCGACAAAATGTTTCCAGAGTATTGTGTAAATATGGAAACAGTCTAATCACAAATGTCTTTCACTGCTTCCGTGCGACTTTACCTTTCTTTCTGTGATCCATGTCTACTAATAAGAGCAATAAACGATGAAAATGCTGCCCTTTCTGCAAGGCACATTGAGGCATAAAATTTATAATAACTGTATCGTGACCTTTTTAAACAGAAACTATGGTTGAGCTTTAAAAGGAGATGGAGGGGGAGATACTTAAGAGCTGTGATTGAGTTTACCCACTTTTATACCAAACCTGAATTGGAAATGCAGACATACAAAGGAAGACTTTTTTGTCATGCCAGCTTCAGAGTACAAAAAAAAGTCAGTTTACATAAAATCTTTATGCAGCATCACTAAAATGTTTGCACAAGCTAAGAAGAGTAGCTGTGCTTTTAGCTACAAGATTAAACCATTGAAGTAGCCTAGAAATAAAAGGAGGGCACATAATTCTTAAATTCATCAGATACACTGGAGATGCATTTCACTGGACAGCAACGACATTTTACACCAATGTTTGCATCATTTCATTTAAGCCTACGGACAAGCTTAACGCAGAAATCATCCTGCATAAAAAATAGATTTAATTTCGACTTGAAGAGTTCTGAACGAAGCAAGAATTCACAATAAATGGATCAGAACAGAACGAGAGAAGATGCATCTGAGGTGCTGTTCAGTCAACTCAGCGTGGTCTTTTGGATATTTACATACTAGCCGCCCATCGGGCCTCCTGGCATGCAGGGCAGCAGTCTTGTTGGAATAACTGAACTCAAATTCCTCCTTTCAAGCCCTAGTTACAGAAATAATAACAGACGTCACAACAGCTCTCTGAGTAAAAACAAAAAAATGTGAAAATTTCAATCTGGCCCATCAATGATATGATAATGATCACAACTGAGGGGTGAGGATGAGTCTGTTTTGACGCAGTAGGGAATGTCTGTTAGACAATAATACTGATGGATGGGCATGTATGATCTCATCAATACGTACATGCATTCTGAATACAGATTTAACAACTGCGTTATTGCACATTGAACATGATGTTTTGAGACTGAAATCCTCAGAGACCTTCCAACTAATCTTTTCAGGCATGAAAACAACAGTGTTGCGCCAGAAATGCCAGGAATTTTTATGTTTCTGCTTGCTCAAGTAACAACTCGCGCTCCGAAAGGAAGTTCAATTATTAACAATGCAGGCCCGAATTCCAGCCGTTTTCATCAGAGCAGCTTAGATTGTGCAAGTTTCACAGACCAACAGCAAACACTGGATTTAGGACCTTTCAAACCCATGGATGGAAATTAGAAAGACATGGCAAGTATGTGAAATAATTCACTTCATTTTACATGCAACACACAACTCCAGATACTTTGAGAGTGCTTTCAGAGGTTTTCATTAGCGCTTTAACCGTATCACATATCATGAAACAGCTGAAAGTTCCGAAGACAAAGATGATTGTAAGACTTTTTTTTTTTTTTTCAGTGAGGCCTCTTTACAGCTTTAACTCATCAAGGCTCTTTCAGACCTGGAGTGGTACTTGCATGCTTTAACTTTCAAACTTGATGCAACACAAACAATTTTTGTGAGAACAGGAACAAAAGGGAACAATTTATATCAAAAGTTGAAGATGTAATATCTCAGATTGCTTTGATTTCATATTTATACATTCTTCCGAGGCTGAAAATGTTTTTAAGAGGAACGAGGCAATTGTGTCAACCTCTTGTTTTTTGTACCCAGAAAATCCTCAGAACTTAAGTCACTGTTTTCGATACTAATTCAATACCATTTCTGTGCTCATCCTGAAAGGCATATTCGATCTGAATGAGTTAGAGGGATTGTAGCATAACAAACAAATCTGAAACGGAATTTTTCTCCTTTATGACACTCTTTTGCCTTCGTCCTCAATCCCCCTTGACCTCTACATTAAAAAACTGCAATGGGAAAGTTGAACAAAACACAAAAACGGATTCATTTGCATCTAGGCAGAGTGTGTGGAAGAACAAGTCATATCACAGACAGATTCTCTACTATCAAGCTACGAGAAAGGTATAAAATATTGGAATTTTTTTTAAATAAATAAAAATAATTAGGATGTTAAAATAAAATACAATAAGATAAAATAATTGGGATAAAAGGCATGACATCTTAGATAAGCAGCTAATAAAAATTCCCTCCCAGAAAATAATTTCTTTCACAGATTTACTTTTTCCTTTTTTTTTTTTTTTTGTAAAAATGAAAATAGATTTTTTTTTTCTCCAAAGCTCTTCACAATAGTCCATAAAAAAAATTGTAGTACCAATGAGTCCTCTGAAATTTATCTACAGCTGTACAATAGCTCTTGCAATAGGTCAACAAAAGGTCTTGCAAGTGAATCTATGAAGAAGAAGAAAAAGAAAAAGCACATTTGACATAAAAAAAAGCCTTTTTACAGATGTGAATTAAAAAGGGTCATAATAAACAATATAAAAAGAGGATGGAAAGACAGCATTTGCTAATGAGATTCTTGGAGAGTAGTCTTCTCTTCAATGGCCTGTTTCACTATTTCAGCCAACTTCAAGCGGTCGACTTTATCAGAGAAGGCTCGTCCTGCAACAGAGACACTGGTGATTAAGGACCTGGTCACCTCATAAACTGAAAGAATCAACTTAATAACTGACTCTTTGACTCAAGTGGCAAAAATTATTAATGGATTTAGCTGTTAAACTGATTTCACTAGCACAGATTAACAAAACCACCAGTGGTCTTTTTCCACTAAAGCTAGTATTTACACCCTGGCCAGCCATACCCAGTCCACTTCACATGATTTCTCTCTCGTGAAAAGGATCTGGTAACCCCTTCCAACCATTACCACCAGGACAAAATACAGGAAAAACTATCACAATGGGGTGGGACGCAGGTTTTATCCATCAGTAGTGAAGGAATCCCTACTAAAAACAACCAAGGTAGCTGCAGCATTTCTAATTCTGTCTTGGATCAACAGGTTTTTACTTGTTCCTCCACTACATCACATGAATCAACTCTCTGATTGGTTGTGTGCCTGTCAAATGGCATCTGGAGGCAGTTTCTTTTGCGTCTATTGGTACTAACCCCTGGAAACCAAAGAGGAATCCAGAGGAACCAGACTAATTCTTTATATCAAAGAGGAGAAGAATCAGGATCATTTTTTTAGCTTTAACCACAGGGTGGAATTGAACATATAAAGTGTTTTCTGTTGACGTTTGATGGACAAATACACAATTTTCAGGAGAGTAATGTTGATAATCTGTGTGGCTCAAAGAGAATACTCTCAGCTGTGGAAACACATTATACATTATTTATATGAAAACCCATTAAGCTGTAATGGAACCGAATGCTACTCTACGGATAGTTCAGCGCATCACTGTACGTGCTGTTTTCATTCAGCTGGAGATGGAGGAGAAGCCATAAATATATATATATTTATGTTTATCTTGATTGGCTTTAAAATAAATATTACTGCGAGGTTACTGCAGTCAAGTGAATCCAGATTCAAAAATGCATTAGTCTATGGTCTTTATTAGACAGAGCATTGAATCAACAAAATTAATTTCAATCTAATTTCAGTAAAAACCGTTAGCAGTACTAACCGTTCCAACTGAGCCCTTGCAGGCTGTCTCTCAGCAGCTTACAGTCTCTGTTGAACCTCCAGGCTTCATACATCACCTCGTTCAGCTTCTCATCCTCGTTCTCTCCTGGACAAACAAAAACAAAAACTAGACTTTGTCTGCCTTTCTAGAGCATATTCACGAAGTTAATGTTTCTTATTTAAGCTACAAAATATATGCTCACACATTTTAATTCCAGCACTGTCTTATTCATTTTAGTTGTTGGAGCATTAACTTTCACTTCTCTCATCAAGCAAACACGACATTAAGAAGAATTTTAATACATCATCGATGGTGTTCTGCACTGCAGAAAACGGTATATCAGCAAGTGGTTTTTGCAGTTATTTTTTAAAGGGAAATGCCAGAAGAGCATCACTGTGCGTTAACTTACCAGCTTGTGGTAATATACACTGTGCAATGACGTCTCGTAATTTTTCCAGCGCTACGTTGGAGTCTTCTCCTCCGTTCTCTGGGTCATGAATGAAGAAACTGTCACTGGGCTTGGGTCTGCAATGTAAAGAGCAAAACACGTTTCAGGCCAAATTTATTCAAGGATCCTTAAAATTAAGAAACACTTGAGAAACACTCGAATACTTGAGGGAGGCATGAAAGAATGATCAGAAAATTCTGACTTGACTCTCACTCAGCTATAACATCTGTGTAATAATAATACATTTATGGAAATGTATCCATTTAAAATGCAGGGGGAAAAAAGGAAATACAAAGAAAACTTGAAGTAAAGAAGTTAACAAAAGCAGTCATACCCCAGCAGTTTCCTCTTCCTGAGGATGGGGTTGTTGACAGAGTTTAAGGGCTTCAAGCTCACATTCAGGTCCTGGATTCTCATGTTGGCAAGCTGCTCTGCATGGGCCTGCTGGATACCTGCAACTACTGCCTGGAAGCCACAGAACAGATCTATAATTAAACTCCAAGACGCATGCCATTTTTCTGCTGGTAGTGTTTGGTGAAAGATTTTGATGAATGTTTTCTTCCCTAAAACAGATTACTTTGCAAAGTCCCATCTTTACTTACATGACACTGCAAGTCAACAATAAAGGACTCTGCAAAGGTAGTCCTGTGTGATTACTTTTTTTGTGTAATGTATGCTCTTGTTCTCTATTCCACATATATGAGAGAATGTGAACAATTAATATTGATATAAACAAAACAGAAAAATAGTAGGAGAACATGCTCGATGTAACATACAAATTTTCAATTTTTTTAATGATTTGTACAATTCGTCCCCGGAGATAGATAAAGTAAGATTAAAATGAATAAAGGAAGTTGTCCATGTTGGTCAGTTTATTCAGAAACACCTGCAACTTCACACTCACCTTGTCCATCATCATCTGTGCGGACGGCAGTACGTTGTCGAGGGCTTCGGTGCAGTTCAGCCATGGGTGAGCAAGGACCCCCTCGATAGTCAGCCTCTCCTCCGGCTTTACCTTTAGGAGCCTACAGGAAGCAGATGAACAGGTAGAATTTAAAAATATATATTCAAATGAATGCGTGAGCGTAACAGAAGAACGGGATAAATGAACATTAGGGAGGAGTGAAACACGAGGAGAATAACATTCTGGAGGGAGGGTCATCACATAGTCACATAGATGGACACTGGTGGAGAATCTGAACTATGAAGTTGCCGTAGACTTTGCTGGAATGACTAAATAGGATGCAAGTAAGCCACTATTTATGTCATTAAAAAAATCCTATGAGTCCTGGTATCCTCATGGTTCATTTATATGTCCACCTACATCTCCCTCCATTTTTTTTTTTTTTACTGTCGTTATCTTTACTACAACAACCAAAAGGTAAACTATGCTAATTTCAGCTGTTTGAGAGAAGTTTTGAGTTTGAGAAACACCACAAAGAATATACAAAAGAACTTACTTGCGTACGATGTCCTTGGCCATCTCAGAGATCTGACTCCATTCATCTTCAGGAAAGTCAAAGCTGCCCGTCATAATCTTTTTCCTCATGTCCTTTGGGATGGTGCGACTGTGGTGCTTTGAGTAGAACGGTGGATACCCGCACAGCATTATATAGATAATCACACCGAGAGACCATAAGTCACAGCTCTGTACCCAGGGAAACAACAAAAAAATTAAGTTCAACACTGAATGACGCTTACAGCGCTTTCAGTTCAGAGACCCACAGTAAGACTGAATGCTCAGGTCAACAAACACGAGTCTTACTTTGTTGTATGTATAAGGAGTTGGTGAGGTAGGTATAATTCCAGACTTCTCTTTCTGGTGTCTTCTTTGAGCCTCAAGTACCTGAATGATAATGATGTGAATAATGATGTGTGCATTTGTCCTGAGAAACTGAGAAGAAAGTTAACAAACTTTTGTGTACGCATACCTGAGGTGCTACGTAGTAAGGAGTGAACTGAGGGGTCATCAAGTCTCCTTGATCAATTTTGGCAAAGCCAAAGTCACACAACTTCACAGGTGCATCCTGAAAAAAAAAAAAACAGAATGACAGCATGAGACCTGCCGCTACCAAGAACAGAAACATATTTGATGAGTTCTCTACAAAATAGATTTTCAGTTTCAGTTCATTTTTAACCTCAACAATCAGAAGCTTTTCTGATTGTTTAAGTTGGTGCCAGTGAGATAGCGGTGCATATATCTGGACCGCATTGGCCAAACTCTATCAAATCCAGCCAAATACTCTTTTTTTGTCTCCTTCAAGTAAATATATACACATATTAAAAAAAAAAAACTCCAGTAATAAACTGCTGTATTTATGTCTGTGTGCAGCTTCTTACCAGAGAGTTATCCTTAAAGAGAAGATTCTCTGGCTTCAGGTCACGATGTGCAATATTTAGGGAGTGACAATGTGCCAAGGCTTGACTGATCTACAAGAGGAAGAGACATCACACTGAGACACCTCCAAGTGTTTGCAACGCATTCCTTCTTCCTCCTCACTGTCTCATTGTGGTGTGTGAGCAGCTTGATCAAAGTAGGGGGCTGCCAGTTACATGCAGAGAGCGTCAGACATGCTGTTGTGTTGCCGAAAGAAATGTTTCACAGGAAGAGACTGAAAAAGTTCAAATAGAGCCTGCGCACTGCAGTGCGTTTCACTTACCTGTTTGGTGACCTGACTGGCCATCTTTTCAGTAAAGTGCCTGTGCTGACTGATTCTGTGGAAGAGCTCACCACCTTCCATCATCTCCATAACAATCAGGAGCCTTGCTCTATAAATAAATGAATAGAAATAAATAAAATAAAAAAAGAAGCAAGGGTGCCAAAGAGTTGACATGAGCTGTTTTCCACATGGACAACAGAGGTGTTCAGGTAAACATGCTGGCAATAAGGTTCCGGACTTTCTCATGCATTTGTCATTTAAAGAAGCTCTTCGCAGCAGGAGACTGTCAGGTGGAAATGAGCTTTTGCAGTTGGAAAAGTGGGGAAGCGTGTGGAAGAATGTCAGGCTGGAGCATCCAGGAAGCAGGTGCTGACATCGTTTCCCTTAAAGCACGTCGAGATGTGTTGTTATCACCATCACATGTCATCACAACAGCAAGGTGTGACTTGAAAATAACGTGCAGGTCAGCGGAAAAGATACTAATGCAGTAGCTCTTACAGCCCACATACTAGGAATAAATGCTCTCAAAGGTAAGCCGTCACATTCATGCATCTTAAGTTTGACGCAAATGCTGTGTATATTTGCAACCTCACATGCAACCCCTTTGGAAAATTTTTATTCTGCATTCCAAGTGTGAAAATGGTCATGCATTGCACGAGAAGAAAAATGCACAAAGTAAAGTCTTTACCTTGGGCTGGACTCATGAGGGAACTGGACACTATTGGCGTAAACCTCCAGGATTTGCACGATGTTTGAGTGGTTGGCACACATCATATGGAGACGCACCTGTACAGCATCAACATCAACATCTGTTACCTTTCATTTTGAAATAACTGAACCACAGAACAGCATCTTCAAAATCAGCACTCTAAATTCTGTTGTGAGGTTTTTCCCCTCACAATAAAAAAAGGAAGATAAACACCAAATCCACAAATGTTTGTTCAACAGGACAGTAAATTTGCCCCTTGTTTAGTTGTTTCAAATATTTTATTCATGTCACCATGGACACTTAGACCACATAGTTTTTAAAAGGTTGACCAGTTAACCAATATGAATTCAAAAATATGCACAATCAGACAAAACTATAACTATTGTTACCTTTTTGAAACATGTAAACTGAGCACATCATTGTCACGCGCAGATATAAAACCCACTCTCATTTAAGAAGATAAGATGATTAGACAATAAGATATGTTGTATCAATAGTAATCATCAGTCTTAGCTTTTACAGAGAGCTTGTAAAGAAAGCCTGTGTTATTTCAACTACTTGATCAAAACAGAGGACGCTAGACAAACTGTTCACTGCAGAAAGACATTGTTTCAGATAAAGAAGCCTGCACAAACAGACCAAGGCACAGGAGACAGACTGACAGAGAAAGAAAAACAGGATTTAATGAAGACTGATAGCAGGTAGGCACACTGAACAAAACACATTTATATAGCCAAAGACAACAAACAACAGAGATTATTCACAACATGACAGCGTTCCCTCCAACCTCATTTCTGGCCTTGGGGCGATCAATGAGGATTTTCAGCGCCAGGCGTTCCTGGGATGATTTCTTCACACAAACTCTGGAAGAAGAAAACAAGAATCAACAAACACGTCATGCCATGTTACACGACAAATATCTGAGATGGTGTTAAGAATCAGTTAGACAGTTAGCCTTGCAGGGATTTTCACATTCTCAGGTTTCTGCTTGCAGCCAGTCACTCTATCATCCGTTTTAAACCCTCATCTGAAAAGTGTCCTCACTGTGTCTGTATATATATATATATATATAAGACACATTTACACATTTTTTTCCTTGTCAAAATGATAAAGAAGCAAGTCACGTAAAATCAAGACTGTCTCAGTGGACATGTGGACACTTCTTTTTCTTTCAGCTTAAAAAGCCTTTAATCTCTGAATGCTACAGACCCCGTAACAGGGTCTGGGAGACCTCAGCATATTTACACATTTTAAGTAAATGCAAAAGAAAATGAGTTTTGGAAGCTTCCCCATCTCAGAAATCCCAGTTTACTCTGACTGATCAGATTTACTGACCTGATTAAGCTCTGCTTGCTATTTCACATAAGCTGTTTCGACAATCTATTTTTTTTTGGAACTTTAAATAATGGAAATCATACATTGTATGCAAGATTAACATACACTGTCAGGTGCAAGATGACTCACCTGCACTTTTGATTGCTTTGTAGGAAATCAAAGTATAAAATACCAGCAGAGCCAGATCTGATTTCATTGGAATTTTAACACTTTGCAGCCTAAGTTTGTGACACTAGTTCGGAGCTTCACTTTATATTCACTTAAATATCTTCGAGCTTCATTGATAGTTTCCTTGAGATTAAATATTTTCCAATTTACACATTTGTATACCTGTATTATGTTCTGTCTTACTGACAGATGTCAAATTAAATTTGGACTGACAGAAGCACAGCGATAAAACAAAAGCTAAATAGCTTGAAGTAAGACCTGTATTATGTCAACATCACAGTTTATTGTGGAAAAAATGAATCTTATCTACAGCTTTGCAGCTACAAGCAAATCCAAAGATGAAGTAATCTATTTTCATATTTCATATTTTCCACTGCCACATTGTTGAAATGAACTAGCGCGGTTTTCTTCAAGTGTATATTTAGAATCCCATGAGAACAAACGTTTAAATCTTGAGTTTCACAGTGCAAGTATAATGTATATTTCATATTCTGGAAAACTTTTTTTCCCCTGCTCCAACCTCTAAGCTACAAAAATCAAAATGTTAACTATAAATCGTTTGGCCCTTGATCTTAGAGTACACTATTAAAACATCACCGAAATAAACTTTGTGCTTCGGCTAAAGGTCACTTCCCTGGAAAAGGATTACCTACCTAATGAATCACAGAGTTAAACGGAATAACGCCGCTTGACTGTGTTAGAAGAAAAATGTAAGTTGCACAGGGCGGGGGTGAGTAAGGCAAAGGCAAAGTTTCTCATAAAAATCAAAGCAGAAAGCTGACTCAGACGGATGAGAGACAGGATGAGCGAGAGCAGATTGAAAAAAGAAACATATCGCCATGAATCACCGTGGCCGTGTTTGCACGGTGGGATGATGAGTCGGTTCCTCTGAATTCCTGCCACTTGGGGCTAAAACCACACTTCTTGCACTTTCCTCATTCAGACCCTTGATAGCTTCAAATAGCAGAATGAGCAAAGGGAATTGGTGAAGGTATTGATTTATTACAGCTTTATCTATCTGGAATCAGTGGCTCAGACAGAATAGCCTGAAAGGACCTGCACACAGCAGGAACCGACTTAGAAAACTGCTCAAGCAGCTGCTACTTCTCCAAGCAGAGATTACAACAGCAATGCAGAACGATGCTGAGTTCTTTTTTTGTTTTTTCGTTTTTTTTCGGAGGGGGGGGAGTGTTGGCTCTTCAAGATTCACTACATAACCCAATGAATATTTAAATATGTAAGGAATCTTTGACAGAGGCATTTGACAAAGTGAAAGCTGCTGAAAACAGAGGGAAAACTCGCAAATAAACTGCTGTTTTCTCAGACACTAACAGGCACCAACTATTCCACTGACGTTCAGCCTTTCAAAAGAAAGTTAGTTTCATTCAAAGCATGTGACCTAAAACTTCCCAAAGTATTAACTTGTAGAAAAACACTTTCAACAGCAGTCATATTTATTGTATGATGAAGATTGGAAGGGATAAAACGTTTGGTTTAGATCCAGAGAGCAGTACTTACATGGTTTGTGCCGTTTGTCAGTCATACTCTAGATGACTTTGTAAAACCATTAGAAAGATTTTCAACATACCTCTGCATTATGCCATCTCACATTTAAGGACTGTAAACCAGAATTTTAAATCAAAGACTAAAGATGTTGCAAAGATTGGGGATCTTGCAGGATCACTATTTACACCATAACAACCAGATTCCTTTGTGATGGAAAGAACAACAATGCTCCTGGTGGGTCGCTGACACCAGTTGCATCATGGAACAACACAATTTGCATGAGAAATGACTAAACTCTTGCTATAATATAACCCTAACCCATGTTTGATTTTTGACTGCCTCCAATTTTCTCCCACCTTACACCGAAGGACTGCGATCAAGCGAGTACACCCCAACTCAGTCAAGACTCGTCGTGATTTTCTTCCCACTGTGGAAAGTTGTGTGCGACTTCGAAATTTCTTGTAAAATTGTTAAATGTTAGGTCAGCTTTAGCAAGCTCTGCGCCAAAACCAAATCAAACAAAAAGAACTTGACCCTGCATCTTCATATCAACTCTTGAGGTTGTGGCACTGTTGCAAAAGTGAGGTAAAATCATCAGGCTCTTTCATATTCTCAACGAGTGTTAATGTGTCAGGTATAATATTAAGCTGTTCTTGTAAACTAAGGACCACAGCAAATGTGACAATAAAACCACAGTAGAAGAAATCAGATGCAAGTATCAGAAACATGGGGGAAAACATTTCTGACAGCAGACGGAGGGTTGATTCGCCCAGCTGCGTGACTAGCACATCATCAAGATCTGCTCTGACATCATCGCTGAAGCAGCATTCACAACAGTAATTTAGTTATGCAAAGCAAGGGATGGAGCATATATAGGAACATTTAACTCCATACCATCAGATTTTTGGATATTCTGAGCCAAAATAAACCATTTTTGAGTTTAAACAAAACAAAACGCAATTTAACTTGACCCTGATTCTGAAAAAAAAAAAATAATAAAAAGATATGATTCTACAGCCTAAACATTGGCAGTCAAAATAAATGACCAGGTCAATGCATCCATCTCAATGGAGGCCAGCAACACAAATTAAAAGCCAATTTTGTGGGTGCTGAGAGCTCAGAGGTTTAACCAGGAGTGTTTATGGGGGCAACGGTCCTCCTGCAGTGGTCGCAGGTTCGACTCCCGGCCTGCAACCCTTTGATGCGTTGTCTTCCTCACGCTCTCTGCCTCTGCTTTCCTGTCCACTCTTCACGATAAATAAAGGCCACTAGTGCCTTAAAATAAAAAGGTAATTTTGAAATTGTAAATAAATGTTATAATTTTGTTCTTCTCTTTTTTTTTTCTTAAAAATGACTTGTTGCTGTCATCAATCACTGAAATATTCTCTAGTTTGAGATCGATCCAATGCAATATTCACATAGTTTAATTAGAAAAAAAAAAGATTATATTTAGAGAATGGAGAATGGCAAAAAAAAGGTAATAATCCATTCACTTACCTGACAGGCCCACTGATTCCAGCTCCTAACTTCTGTGTCCAGTTGATGTTGTATTCATCCAAAATAGATGTTTCCTGTTCAAACAACAAATCAATTAGAAATAAATACGATACAAAACCTTGTTTATAAAAAGTATAGACTTTAGCTGCAGAATAGAATTTACTCAAGTGGTGGGAGGAAAAAAACAAGTTGGCATCCAAGCATAAATGTTCTCTCTTAGATTTGTGACCTGTGAAGAAGCATTTATCCTCCACAGATTTTTTTTAAACAAAATAGGATACCACACCATTTAATGTATCAGATATTTGAAAATAAGATTTAAAAAAATGTTTTATACTGGTCTGATAAGTTGTACAAACCACAGAATTGTTTTAAAATCATCTTTGCTTTTCAAAAATATAACCACCAAATTATGTTTCATATAATTTTGTACAAGAGTGATGTACGCTTCAGAAAGGGGCTGAAAAATAACTACAGGACATCACAGACTATTCTCAGAAAATGACCTCTCAGTGCCCAGAAAGCCAACAAAAACTCTTGTTTATCATAATATAGATTTTCGTCATTCATAAAACAGTTAAAAATGACTTTTGCAAACATTATTGACATTCTGAGGAGGAGTTCTGTGCATTTTCAGCCACTGTGAAACCGCTATTAAGTTGTGCAATAGTTATATCTCCATTATCACTTGTCTAGTTTCACAACCATGTTATCTGGAACGCAGATTATCTGTAAATGAAGACATAATGGCTTCCGTAAAACAAATAAATGATTAGTCACTGCTGCCAATGAACAGGTTTGGGGTCCCATTCTTGAACAAAGAAGACAACTAATTGAATCAATGAAGCTAAAACACAGCTGTATAATTAAATACACCTAAAGTTTCAAAGCCCCAAACTCAGACAAGAGTTTTTAAATTATCCCTTTTCACCTCGTCTTGACCATCACAAATACCATTCCTGTGTCCCTCTGCGCCCTTGGCCAGTCCAATCTTCTGTGTGCAAACACAAAGACTGGTGATAAGATGGATTTACTTGGATCACATTGATGGTCCCGGATAACGAATCCAACTTTCAGCTGTTTTTCTTATGGCTTCTGTGTTTTAAAAAATGCATGAGCAAATACAGATAGAAATTGTGGAATGATAAAAATAAGACATGAAAACCATTAATAAATGGTTAGCTTTATGGTCAAATTCAGCTTTTCTGGACCACATTATGTGAGCAGCATGCAGCTGGTCCCCAGTAAGAATTCTCAGTTAAGTGTGACAAATTCCCAATACCAGAGAGCCTGGGTTAAGCCACACGTCAGACAGACAGATGACCTAGTAAACTCTTCATAAGAACTGTTCCAGTGCACAGTCAGTATGTTCTTCTCAACTATTTGTTCTCCAAACTGTGAAAGCAGGAGTCTGGAACGCAGGCCGGAGATCACGTTTTACTGCTGACATAGATCCCTTGGCACTGACACAGTGAAGGAAGAAAGCCAGGAAACAAATCTTAGGGCCAAGTAGTATGACCATGTTCCTGTGTTCATCATTGTAACTTTCATGTCTCATAATTCTGCTGTCCATAAGTCTCACAAGACTTCTCTGCTCCCCAGAGGTAAATAAATCAATTACTCTCTCATAAAATATTCCCATATGCTTAAATTGCATGCTTTGTTGACACGTAAAAGTGGTGTAATAAGTGTAATTTCGATTAAATAACTTAGTTGACAACTCCAATATAAAATAACAGTAACAACAGTAACTAAGGCACCCAGCAGCTGAGAAACAATAACCTGTTACTCATCAGCAATCTCAGCAATGAAGAGGTGACATAATAAATGACCTTACCTGAATGAACTTGTCTGCATTGTTGTCTTCTGACATGGTGCTCTGCTCCGGTTAGATGACGTTCGTCGCCCGACACAGACAGGAGAAACAAAACGTTTTCCCCTCTAACCTTTACAGAGTTTCGGTCGTGCAATCCCAGGCTGGACCAAGGGTTGTTATATTACTACTGAAGGCAAGTCAAGGCCATTACAGCAAAATAATATTCGACCATCGATCAGCCAAAGCCGAGTGTGGTCTCCCTCGAGACCTGAAGACCAGAAGCCGGTACGACGTAGCGTCAGCTCAGCCCAGCTCGGTTCACAGTCTCGTGGTCCGTCTCGCTCTTCCACTCGTCTCAAATTTACTGTGGTGACCATGTAGAGTGCCAAACTCCAAGCAAGGTTACCAAAGAAGCCGAAGACAAGCGGGTGCTAGCCCACCACTTTTGGAGGCGTACCGATCATAGGAGCAGAAGTGATATTTTTAGCCAGTAAAATGTTGCGAAGCCACTGGAGACTGATTCAGTTTTCCGTTACCTTGCTTGTTAACAATTGGTCCTTTGCTTCTGCATGTCACGGTATACGCTGATTACACAATAAAGGCATGTCCTGGGAGATAAATCTAGCCGAAGATGGCATATGAGAATCACTATCTTCAGTAAGAGGCGGGCAGATCTGACACAACGAGCACACAGCGTTCCCAGCACCAACACCTAAGCTTCTGATGTCGTCAAGCTCTGCGTGACAGCGCGATAGCTCCAGCAACTTAGTTTTCTATCCCCGCTCAAAGCCATGGGTTCTCCCAGTCTTCAGTAAGACAGTACCGGAACTAACAAAACGTGTATGGACAAATAAATGTATCTCAACAGTGGAAAAGGTCGATAGAGAATATTTTTCATCGATCACAAACCCGCATCACGGCACTGTTTTGCTAATCCTTATTAGCCACCACCAGCTACCCGTCAGCAAGAAGCAACCCTGGTCCGCACTACGCAATAGTGGTCCGTGCAGAACGCCGGATGAAAATCATTGTCAGGTTTTATAAATTTGGACATGATATGAAAGTACATTCCTTGTTAATCGTTACATCTGTTCTTTAGAGATATGAACATATAAGTCTTGACATTTTCAAAGTTAAATGTTTTTTTTAACAAGATTTTTTTTTAAAGGCCAGTCTGACTGATCCTTTATAAACACCCACGGGGTTTCAGCAGGTTTCAATCAATGGATTTAATGAACAACGATTAATAAATCTCAGAAGCGTCAGTGGTGTATTTATGTGCTTACATATTTGTATTTTATTTTAATTTATTGTGTGTTATTTTATCAGTGAGATTACAACAAATACAATTTACAAAGAGCAAATTCAGAGATAAATACAGTAGCTTCTATTCCAGTTATTTGATTGTTTTGGTTACTTGTCCCTTATCTGATCAAAAAAAAAAAAAAAAAAAAGATAGAAAAAAAAAGTTAACGCAGTGGAAAATATATATCACATGCACCGTAGTGTTAGATACTAAACCAATGGTCTTTAGTACACAGTCGAAAGAAATTACTTTTTGTTTGGCCCAGATTTAACAAATATCCATATGATCCTATATCTAATCAAGATTACTTGTGGGGAAAAAAAAAAGTTGAGATACTGAAAACGGATGTCTGCACTGGAATATTGGAATAATGTATTTATGTTATATAATATATATAATATATACTAATTTCTTTTTGGACCTTCTGAATAGTAGTGCTGTCGCCAACCATAGAGGAGGTCCGAGGTTCAATTCCTGGTTGCGTGAGGAAGGGCACTCGGCATAAAAAGTGGAACCAACATTCTAATGCGGATTACTGTCCTGGCAGCCAGCGTGTACAGGGAGCAACCGATATGGAAGTTTACCAATATTTTTTCACTTGCATTAATCATGCAGACATATATATATATATATATATATATATATATATATATATATATATATATATATATATATATATATATATATATATATATATATATATATATATATATATATATATATATATATATATCTATATATATATATATATATATCTATATATCTATCTCTATCTCTCTATATCTATATCTCTATATCTAGAGAGAGAAAATGCACATACATTACTATGTATTATTAAGTACAGACTACGACAAGATTCATAAAAAAAAAAAAAAAAAATCACACCAGTGGTATAAATTAAGCCTCCCCCTTACCAGCTGTAACATTCAAGTCATGTCAACATGAATGCATTAATCATCTTTGAGATGTGTAAAAATGTGATGTGCAGACTGATCTGGGGCCTCTATATGTGTGTGTGAAACAGAAAATTACTTATCAGAAACAGTTTCTATAGCTATTTATTTGATGAGGGAAATTGATCAGTACAATATTTCTAATTATATTGGTGGTGCCAAGGGGTCATTTAAATTTTATCTAATTTTTCGTGAATGCATTATTTAATTCTTCATTAATTTTTTGTGTTTATTTGCTAAAATTGTTGAAAAACAAGTTACAAGAATAATTTAGAAAAGGAGAAATGAACTAGAATATAAGTAATGCAATCAATCATATCAGCGTATTATTACAACACTGTTATGGCAGCATGTCTTTCCAATAGCAAACGGATAAATGCTAATTAATCATTTCCGAAGCAAAATTAATTAACAGGTAATTAATTAACATTTGTATTAAATATTACTGAATTGCATTAAGACATTGATATGTATTTAATGTATATCATGGTTATTGTTATTATTAGTAGTAATGATATTAAGTGTCATCATGAACATGCTGATAGTGAGCGGTTCGGTTGTAATGGCTGGTTGCTATGAAGGCAGAACTGGCAGCGTGTAACTATTGTGTTTGTACGCTGTGTGTCTAGTGTGGTCGCCGGCTCACGTGGATGGCACAAAACAGCCTTTCAGATTTAGAGACTTCCTGAAAATAGTGCCAAGGTGTATGTGTATTCTTTTAAACGAATATATATTTGAACGTCCCTGCTGTCAATCGACATTAAATATGACATGTTTCTGTTTAGCACACCGGATCCTGTAAAATAAGCCTATGTATGATCATTAAATTACATGTTATGAGCCGTTTCGCCGTTCATATATCCCTCCGCTGTTTTTTGTCCCCCTCTCAGACTGTTTTGGTCTTTTCGCTGTTAGCAACGGAAAGAGCCCGAGCTAGCTGTGAACCTATTTTGAGATAATCGATTTTTTTTTTGCTAGAATTAAATTAAAAATTTGACAAGAAGTGAAACGCACATGTTTATTTTCGAAGAGTTGCCGGAGCGTGTTGTCTTTTAAAACTGTATTTTTTCCGGTTTTAATAACAATTCTACACATTGCTAATTCAGCGAGCTAGCTGCTTAGCATAGAGCCCTGCTCAGTAGGCACGTTGACATTAGCTCGCTAGCACGTCAGCTAACTGTCACACAAACACGCAACGTTTCATTATTCCCAAGAAATTGCGGTGTGAAAGTTGTCATTTTAGGACGTTGTCTTTTATGGGATCACCATGTCAATGAAGGCCGGTGGAAATCGCAGCAAGCCCGGTGGTGGCAGCACAGCTGGCACGGCCGCCTCCGGTGCCGGAGGAAGCGGCGGGGGAAGGCAGAATCTGGGCAGGTCTGTGAAATTAAGACTTAGTGAAATAAAAACGCCATAGCTAGGGGTAACGTGACTGATAAAAAGTATTATGATACAGTCGCTTCCAACGGGATTAGTTTGGAGAGATGACATTCGTGTTAAGTGCACAAAATTATTACGCGTTTGAAAACGCTCTGCGGGCCTTGCGACATGTTGGTCACCTATTGCAACGTTATGCAGTTCAGATAGGCCTCGTTAGCTAAACTGCATAACGTCTAGTAATGTTGCTCCTTGAACGTTATGTTTCACTTTTTTGCATGCTCTTATCAGAACGCTATCTGGTGAATGATCACGTGTGTAAACTTGTTAGGATCGACGAATATTTTTTCCCACACGTGTTTTGCAATGACGGCGCTCGCTTAGTTGCTGATGTCAATTTACTATCAGCCTGGAGTCAATTTGGCTTAAGTTAATTAGCCGTTTGACAGCACATACTTATAATTCACTGCACTTGTAGTGATGCAGCGACTGGCTACCGAAGCATGTGTGGGCGACTTCTCTAAGAACATGTTGGTTTTTTTTTTTTTTTGCTTCTGATTTTTTTTTTTTTTTTTTTTTTACATTTTTTTATTTTTTATTTTTTGACTCACTTATAGCTTGGTACGTTGCTGCAAGTTGCTGCAACGGGAATGCCAAGAAACTGATATAAAGCGTGTGAGAATGGGGAGGGTGTGGAGACGAGAAGAAGGGGGAAATAAAGACTGACCGGCTTTCAACCTTGCCGTTGCTTCTCGTGAGAAATAGTGCCCTTGAAGCATGACATTCTTTGCACATGTCGCCTTTAAATAAACCTGACACTGTCAGCTAAACAATTACCCGGCGTATTGTGATTTTTATTTCCCTTCCCTTTTGTTGGCTGTGATTTGGGAAGGCATCTTTTCTGTGGACATTCGGACAGTATGCTACATTCATTGCAGACGTTGCACCTATCAGGGCCGAGTGAATATATATATATATATATATATATATATATATATATATATATATAAATGTATGTTCATTTTAGTACAATACAGCTCAGCTTTGATTTAGAACTGTCTAGGCAGTGCTAGTAGTACTGCAGGATTAAGTGGTTGCTTACATCAAACCAAGTGTGAATCGTTGGCCAGCTGCCAGCTGTCGAACAAGGTGCATTTTAGGACATGGTTGTTTCATTTAAAAAAAAAAAAATGTTTGCTACATACACATCTCCTAACTAACTAAAATAGTGTGGAATCTGTGGGAAATCATGCCAACTGGATATATTTAATTTTGCTTTAAAGCAGTTCCTACAAACATAAATCCTCCTACAAATGTACAAAATCTGCAAGGTTTTTGGCTCCTGAAGCTGCCCTGGTTTTATTTTTGTTGTTTATGTTGTATTAACTAATCCTAGTTGGGGATTTTAGCTACATGCACTTAACAGTCCAAGTGAACAGTAAAAGAGTCATTGCACGTTTGTTGAAACAGTCTTGATACTATCAGTAGTTCTCCAACAGTGATTGAGCTTTCCATTAGTTCTTTTTAAATCTATCTGCATTCAAACAAAGAGGGGAGATAAAGTCCTGGGAGAGGCATACATTATCCTGATATCTACAGGTTACATCAAGGATCACCCAAAAACTTGACCATTGCTCTTAGAGGATAAATCAGCATACAAAAGTGATGGGGTACTGATTTGGGTTTAGATTAAATTGGGTATGCTGTATTGATGTTGGTGTGTGTGTGTATATATATATATATATATATGTATATATATATATATATATATATATATATATATATATATATATATATATATATATATATATAATTAGCTTCCCTTTAACATGTTTTACGCAGCAATAGTTTTATATCGTCTTAGAGTTCTGCTTGGTCACCTCCCTAGATTTCCTTATTTAGTCAGACAGTGGCCCAGTCAGAAATTTGTTTAATTCAGTGTGTGAGGAAGAACTTCACTGTTGATAATAATGACCAAGTTTCTCAGCAATGCCATATATATGTATAATTTTTTTTTCCCCCTTTCAGAGGAAGACACAGTGGTAAAGGTCCTGCCGCTGTAAGTAACCTGTTTACTCTCACAAGCCAGCGTTGTTGTTGTTTTTAAGCTTATATCATCAGAAGTTGTTTATATTTATTGCTATTTATCTTAAGAACTCTGCTTTGATTTTGAAAGCACTTTCAGTTCGTGCTTTCATGTTGAACACTGTGACATTTTTGATTTGAAGACCTGCATATTGGTTTTTAAAGTTGAAAAGAATGGAGGAGGTTCAAGCTCATTGTTTGGATATCTGTTGTTTTTATTCATTCCAAGAAGGAACTCATGTTTAGTGGGTGTCACACAAATGTGAGATGCTCTGAAGCATAATCTTTCTTTGCACATCAGGGGCCTCAAAAAATAATTGCATTTTCTCTCTAGGTCATTTTCAGTGGTGTATATGCGAATATGAGGATGGTCCATGTTTTGACTTCAGTGGTGGTATGTTTACTTTGTGTAGTCCTTATGTTTTTTAAGATCCTTTTTTCTTCTTCTAAATTTTGTTTGCTTATAATTACACTTTTGAACAGAAAAGATTGTTTAAAAAAAGACCTTGGATGAAGTAGTCCTATGAAAAATGCTTAAGGTAAATTACGTTGCAATAACAGCACTTCAGTTTGTCTTTCAGCAGACGCTGTGTCTCCACAATGTCTACACTTAAGCAAATAAAACATTTTTTGTAAAGACAGCTGGTTGCATAAAAAGAAGAGATTGATCAGTCATTTGCCTGCTTCATGGTAGATGGGTTTTCTGGAAGTGGTTTTTGAATGTGTAAATACATTTTTGCGGTTTGTTAAATGAGGTAGTGTTTAACACAGTGAATAACAAAAAGATTGTCTTTTAACAGGGGACCAAGTGTGAGCTGAAGGTGAAAAATGGAGCAGTATATGAAGGAGTATTTAAGACATATGGTCCAGAGGTGAGGAAAATGCATAGTGTGATCTTTTCATAGGTGCCAGAATGGAGATAAATCTGTTACTGTATTAGTAACTGCACAAATGACTAAGCTCAACTCTGGCAGCGTTTAATAGGAGCTTCACCCTTGAGGTGGTTAAGACAAGGATTGCCCTTTCCATCGCACTTTTTATGGCAGGGATTTATTTGGCCCTTCATATTCCCTTTTTAGGAGAAGTATTCCCCAATCTGTCGTCACTGTGTAAAATAATAAATACAAATGAACAGTCTAACCTTAGTGATGAAAGATGTTCTCCTCAGTTCATTTGTAAGGCATAGCTTTAACTTCAGTTGATGAAGGGATGCCAGTATCATTTAAACTTGTGTATTCTAACCATTATATATTTAGATTTTTGTATCTCCCATCTGTTTGAAATGGGAAAAAGACTGGCAGGGTGCCAAAAAGAAATCGTTTTCTGTATTCTTATGAAGCTGAATCTTTTATTACCTCTGGGTTTCCAATCTGGATTTTTAAATATGCAGAAACATTGGAAGAAGTTGTAGAGAGGGTTACAGCCTAAATGCAGAATTTATACTTTGAATTGTACTTAAAGCATTTCTTATACATCTAAGCCTCGGTAATTCTGCTCTATTGACATTCCCATTCACCTGCTCACCTTTGAATGCTGGGAAGAAATATCGCAATAAAACACAACATCAACGTAAAAACAACTTCATTTCTTGTCAAAGCTAAATTCATGAATTGAAACTATTTCAATAACAAAAGTGATAAATGTTAGTGCAAGGTTTTTGCAAAAAGGAGAAAAAAAACCCAGCAGAAGATTCAGCTTTTTTCTGTTTTATTCAGAGGCTGAGGAATATGGGTGTTAGTGGACAATTTTAGGTTTTCCAGAAGATCTTCAGGTTTTAGAAGACTTTTGAACAAATACTCATTTAGATAACATTTATTTGCATTTCAAACTTTTTTTTTTGGACAAAAAAGATGTTATTAAATTAAGTTAGTCTGCAATTAGGGACTAGGGATTTAATAAGCTTAAGCTTCCCTCTATTCCTTTTATTGAACATAGAAATCTCAACATACATAAACATACAAAACTTTATGCTATTAAAGCCTGTATTTGTCAAAGTTTATTTACTTATGTTCTTTCTTTTCTGATAGATCTGTGTGATACACCATTGTATAATTATTCATATTATTGTAAATAGGACTGTGTTACGTAATTTAGTCTGCTTAAAAGTCAGGTATTTGTGTTTTATGGATCCTTTATTAGACCAAAAAAGTGTAAGTCACAACAGATCACTTCAAATTATATAATTTCTGTGACGAGGCTAGATTTACAATGTTAGAAGTTTTGTCATAATCTTTCCTTATAAGATCAATTCTGCTCATAACTTTTGACATCTAAATTTGTTAGCTACTGTTTCCTGTGTCTGTTGAAGATGATTGGGATGAGACTACCAGTCTGCCATATGCATGCCATCTCATCTCTTCTGTAGATAGTTTATGCTTTTACTCTATTTCATATTTCATTTTAATCCTGTTCAACATACCTGTCTCCCCCAGTGTGACCTGGTGTTGGATGCAGCCCACAGAAAAAGCCCAGAGCTGAGCATAGCGCCCAGGAGAGAAGATATTGTTGAGAGTATCATTTTCAAGGCCTCAGATGTTGTAGTGGTGACCTTCAAAGATGTGGACCTGAACTTCGCCAGGAAAGGTATTAAAAACATTTGTATTGGTAAATACGCTGCCTGGCCAATAAAGTCACGCAATATAATACAAACCTAGTTTTTTATTGGACCACTTTTATCTTTGATTATTGTACATATTTGTGGCATCATTTCAGTGAGCTTATGCAATGTTGCAATAGTTATTTCTGCCTGAGCTGTAATAATTGTATTGATGATGGAATAGTCAGGGATCTGCGCAATCTTCTCCAGCACATCCCAAAGATTCTCAGTTGGATTAGGATCCTCTCTTTGCGTTAGCCAGTCCAAGTGTGAAAATTCTGCCGTTGTGCTTCCTGAACTGCTCTTTCACAGTTTGAACCCCATGAACCCTCGTGATGTCATGTTGCAATATGTACTCAGCACCAGAAATGAAAAATACATACTCATGGAAAATACTGATCATTTATCGTTTTTCAGTTGTCAGCTGACATTATAATTTTAGACGCATAACATTGATGAACTAAAACCTGACCAAAATCTGAAGCAACACAGCGCCCACAGCCTTCATTGGTGGTATGGTTCATCTTGGTTTTATCGCTTAATCTGCTGCTTTTCTAATCCTGACGCTCCCATCACTGAAGTAAATAATGAGTCATTATTTTACCAGAGTAAATAATGAATACCAGGGTAAATAATGACTAATCAAACCTCATCCCCTTTTTCCACTGCTTGTGAATAGTGATTCAATGAGCCACTTTTGATCTGGTTCATACGGATCGGAACTCTCAGTTGAAGACACGTGTGATCTATATGTCAGTTTCAGAGTTTCTAAACATAGTGAGAAATACAGTTTTACTGCCGCAGTTGCCTTTTAATGTAACTGAAACACCAAATAATTTCCCTAATTCTCAATGTAGAGTTGCTATGAAGAGATGCAGGCAGAGCAGTGTGTGGTCAGATGACCAGAGCAAGCCAAAGGCAGTTGACCAAGACAGTCAGGACTAGTGGAGGAGCACAGGAACTCCCTGCAGCATTCAAGTTGTATTTTTGAGAGCATTTTGGCTTCCCTGTAAAATGTTATGATGGGTTGATAAGGATGATAAGAAAAGAGTTGTAGAAAAAACTGTTACAGTATTTAGACATTGAGGCATAAAAAAAATCATGAGAGTGCTGATGTATTAAGCATAGCCACACAGCCAGGTGTGTCAGAGCTGGTCTGAGAGTGCAGAATCCATCAGCAGCTTCTCACTATGGGACTTGAACAGCTCTTCAGACTCAGCCTGGCCTAAAGCTACCATTACTGCTGTTGAAGTTATAACATAATGAAAAGCACTTTTTTTTCTTAAGACTTTTTTTTTTTTTTATTCACTGTTGTTCAAAGTTAGAAGCGACCATAATGACTTTTATTGAACTTTAAACAATAGAATTTTGAATGTTATTTATTTATTAAATATATTAATTATCGGCCATCTTGAATGTTGTTTTTTATTTAATCCCATGGGCAGGAAGCACATCGTTTTAATCAGTTTTTTTTTCTTGTTGTAATAGATGGAAAGCAAAGATGCAATTATCTCTTCTTTTTTTTTTTTTTTGCCGGTCCAAAAAAATCCAGGTTGATTCATGATCCGATCCATGAGCTAAATTAGTGAAAACTAAGTTTTGTAGCCCATTGTGGTTCCTACTCCAGAATTCACTCTCTATGCACCCTTGCAAATTGAATCCTTTTAAATTCGCAGATAGCTCCAGGACTGCAAGTTCTTTCCATGTTATGGTTTTGAAAATGTTCTTACTTTTGCTATGAAAGTTTGCCATGAGTTCTATTTTTCTTCAGTTAGATTTTAAACATTAAAGTGATCTCTGAGTTTGTTTGCTGAAGATTTAAAAAAAAAAAAAAAACCTCATGCCAAGGAAATGCCCATCAGTGCATACGCACAATGTATTGACTGTTTTCTGTCTTTACTACCCTGATGTCACAGAAGATTTTCCATGAGTTCAGTCTAGTGTGTCCGCTCTGAGTGGTCAGTCACTGAAGACTAATTTGATATATTGATTGGTCTGAAGGTTGGCCAGCACAGCAAAGACATTCAACAAAGGTTGAGTGACTCTTTTCATGCAATTCTCTTCTTGACCTTCGTAATTGTCGTTTTAAAAGCAAAATATTTTGTGGTTGTATTTTATTGGTTTAAAAGAAATGACAGGGAGCTGTACTGGTAGCACTTGTGAACTCAAATGGAAGAATATGTGAGTGGATATTTCTTAGTGGTTTGTAGAAAAGTAAAATGTCTGAACCTGTTCCGTGTTTTTTAACATGACAGTTTACTTATGTTTTTATTTGATTCAATTTTTTTTTGTAATATAAACAGATTCTTATAGATGGTTTTTCATTCTTAAAATACAACTCTATAGTTGAAAAATTTGACATTTCATGCAAAAGAAGCTGTTATTCCTTGCATTCATTTATTTTTTTCCAGACAGTATGAACCAAACATACATACTTTGGTATATCTGAGGATATCAATTAAGAAAGAGTTTCAGTTGTTTGCCCCATTAGTTATCCCATTCTTCTGCAAAACTGTTTTAAGATGTTCAGCAGTAGGGGGGTTATCATTGTTGTATTTTTAGATTTGATGCTCTGTATGGGACAGGCCAGAATTGCAGGTCAGTCCAGTCCAGTCCAGTACCATCTTCTACCCCAGCCATGCCTTTGTAATGTGTGCAGAATGGAGTTTTGTATCTTCCTGTTGACAAATGCATAGATGCCACTGGAGAGATATCTCATAGAGTCATCTCAGTGTAGTTTTATGGATTATTGCTGCCATCACAGAAGCGTAAACAGCCTTTACCAAATACACTGGTTCAATCCCATACATAGACCCTTGCTTTTTGACATGTTCATAGCAGTCTGGATAATTTTTTTTTCTTCTTTTGTCCAAAGCACAGAGTGTACCTATTTCTTCCAAAAGAAAAATTTGACCAAACTGTACATTTCTGTTGTGGGATGCTTCATCCCAAATTCTTTTAGTGTCCAAGATGCTGCTGCTGCTCCCTAAGGCTAACATTTCTTTCTTTGCACTGTGAAGTTTTAAGTGGCATGAGCGAATGTAACTCTGTATTTTAGTGATGCAGGTGAGGTGCCCAGGTAAGAAAATTACAATATCTTGGTTTCATACTGTCTGCAAAGAAGATAAATGTCATAATTACTAAAGTAAATATGAGTCTTTTTTCCTTTTCTTGTTATTTTTCATATCTTCAATGAGTTGTATTTTCTCCTGGAGTACATTTGTTTTTTTATTAACCTAATAGCTAAAATAAGAGTGTCTGGTAAAACATACATGCTAAAACTAAAACTGCACTTGAGCTGTTTAAAAAGATGGAAAGAGAAGTTTCTCTTTAAGATGTCTAACTTGTTGATGAATATTCTATATGTAGCCAACTTTAAGTGTGTTCGTCAGTCATTCTAACTTTCGTTCCATCTTCTGACTCTTTGTCATTTGTGTGTCTCTTCTCTCCAATGGTCTAGTCTCCTCTGACACAGGTAATATATAACTGTTTTCTTCTCTGAAAAATACTTGAATGCATTTTCCTCTCTTACACGCTTTGATTTGACTTCATAAACATGAAATTAAGCTTAAAAGTGTAGGCATGATCTGTCACCAGTTGCTATGAATTTCATGATAATCATTGATGGATGTTTTCATTTAATCTGAAAATAAGGATCCAATGTCTGGTGCGGGATCACTCTGTTGTTCCAGCTTTTCACCAGGTCCTTGGTTATGTATAGACGGGATGTTGCTTTCGATGGAAGAAAAGCCACTTGTTGGTTGTACATTGGTTTTAAATCTTAGCAGTGACTCAATGTCCACGTCTCATATTTGGTCTTAAACACAAAGATGCTGCAAATTCTCTAAGATATAACATAACTTTTTTCATTGATAGTTTTAAGTTGACTTTTAAAGTTATATTTTGAAACTTAGTGTAGTAATAATTATGCTTTGGATTTTAGTGATTTTTGTTTTCACTTACCCTCTGGATCATTTCTGTTCCTAAAAAGAGAGCTGTTCTGCTGAACTGAATTTCAACTGAACTAGTCCAGAGCTGAGGCTGAATAATGTTTATGTTAAAACTATTAGTCATATGACTATAATTCCATTGAAAGCAACAGAGTGTAAATCTAATCTTTCTAACAATTTATTCAAAATTATGTAATGTCGAAATGTTGTTTTTTTGGTTTGTTTCAATGTTTTTGTTTGTTTTTTGTTTGTTTTTTTTGCCCTGAAGTTCTTTGAGATCATATAGTTGACTACAATCTAAATGCATGTTTTCATCCCCCTACACTCACATCTTTGCTTTGGAAATTATTCTTATTTTTGTGTAATTCCCTTGATGTGCACAACGCACAAAGCATGCCGACCAGCTTTTGGTACGCAAAGCCAGTGAGCTCGCTGCATGTATGATGCCAATCTACTGTTTCTAAATTTGCTCTTTTCCAGAGGTTGTTAGATGCAGTTTGTATTGTGGGAATTGTTGGCATGTCTGGGTTGTGGAAGTCCAGGTGGCTGGTATGCTTTCTGCTATCTGTTCATTGGTGTAAGATCTGAGAGTGTGAGAGCAGACTTGGGCTAAAATGACATTAGATTTCCTTTCAGCTTTAATTAGCTGTTTTTAACCCTGCCTGTCATTACATTTGTATGATCTGAGGTATTTTGTATAATTGCTGAAACAGAGTGACTATTCTTAGAACGTTTCCATCATACTCAGGTAGATTTTTATATGCGTGACTATTATTTCTAAGATTTTTATCATGGCAATGCAGTACAAATTAAGTTATTAAAAAAACAAGCCAGGCATTGCACATGCTGTGAGAACTGAGTTTTAATTTATACTAAAAGTAAGCCATTACTGAAACTTTTTTTTTATCTCACAAAATTATGCAATAAACTAAAACAGCGACTGTTCCCTTTTTCCTCTCTAAGTTATATTTACACACTCTTTGCTAATCTTACCAAGGCGAGCTCAAGAAGTAGCTCATATTTGTTGAAGATATATTTTTTGCAGTATAATTGGACCCATGTGGATGTGAGTGGGTGTGTTTGTTGAAACCCCATGTATGCCTTTGCTGTAAGAATTTGTGTTTGAGGCTTTAAAAGCATAAACTCCTCCCTGCGTCAACAGTGAAAATGCAATCTGATTGTGTACTGTCAAGACTTTGAGTGACATTATGCTGTACGTATACAAATATGGAGTCTTTTTGTATGTTCCAGACAACTTTACAGATGCAGCAGTGAGTGGTAGGATCAATGGTGAGCACAAAGAGAAAGATCTGGAGCCCTGGGATGGAGGAGAAACCCACAACTCTGACAGCCTTGAGTCTCTTGATACAGATGTGGTGAGATAATAAACACATTTATGCCACTCATGTGATGCATGGGATGCCATCCATGCAGGCCTTCATATGATGACTGTAAATGGGTTGTTTCATGTGTTAAAAAGCACTGATTTATAAAATCAAAAACAAAAAAACTGTCTCTCTGCTGCTCTCTTTACATCAGTCAAATGGGTGGGATCCCAATGACATGTTCAAGTTCAATGAGGAGAAATATGGAGTTCTGTCTACATATGACAGCAGCCTATCCACATATACGTAAGCTTCTGCACGTTCTCCACTCATGTTTCTCTGTGTGACTTCAGTTCAATCTCTCTTAGATTGATGTGTCATGTACCTAACAAAAGACTGAGATAATAAAACTGTTGGATATCTCTTGACAGCAACCTTTGTTTTGCCATTCTTTTTAATCTTGTCTTACTTTGTTGTCAAGTCAGAAGTGAAAGCTTGAAATCAAACCTTGTTGTAAATCCTCGTCTGACTCAAGCTTGTCTCTCAGGGTCCCCTTAGAGCGTGACAACTCTGAAGAGTTCCTGAAGAGAGAAGCGCGTGCTGCCCAGCTGGCAGAAGAGATTGAGGCCAGTGCCACATACAAGGCCCGTGTGGCTCTGGAGAACGATGAACGCACTGAAGAGGAGAAATACACTGCTGTGGTGCGAGGGGAGAGAGAGACTCATACTCCAGTTGGCAGGTGAGACCATAATGCACATAAAAATTTCAGGTCCAGTGAGCATATGTAGGCAACAGATGTAATTGTTCTTATTTGATTAATTCCTTCTTGGTCCATGGCTCTTGAAGTACAATTTCGTTAAAGCACAACAGCTCAGCACAATATTATTTGCATTAATTTTGCGACATGTACGGTAAATGCAGAAACGATCTTAGAATATTTGTATTGGTTTTTCAATGGGGGAATGTAAATTTCATCTCACAAAGTTTGCATTTATATTTTATTGAGAAAAGTGATGAGTCTTTGGACGAGCAAAACATATATATAAGAAATCATACACCACACGGTAATAGGCATGTGTTGTCAGCGAGGACAGACAGTCGTGAAAAGCCCTCAATTGGGAGGAATATGTAAACTTTAGAGGAAGACAATGTAGTTCTGACAAATTAACTAGTCAGTACTTGTTGTCAAAACACCTGTTTTTGTGGTAATATTAAGAAAAAAAAACTTTCTTTGCCTGCGAGCACATATTTTGGATCTGAAGTGAGGAATGAAAAACTCTGGTATAGCACAACTCTGACCTTTGTTTTGGACCAGCGAAATGTAGAAATATGTTATTCAGTTACACGTTCAGATTTGAAGGCTTCTTTTCCATTACAGACTCAGATTAGAGTAAAACTGTCCAAACCCTTGATCTTTATATTTCTCATCAAGTGGGCAATGTAAAGCCAATGTAATGCCAATCTCAAAAGAGAGACACTCTATGAGGGTGTTCTGTGTGAGGTTTGGATCTTTGTTTAGTTCTTGGTGTGTGGGATTTGCGTGTTGTCTTTATGCCTGTATGGATTTTCTATGAGTACCCAGATGTCCAGCCAAAGTTCATTAGTTCATGTTCAGTGAGTTGGACAGTCTAAATTTGACAGTTGGTGGGTATGTGTGAAGGATAAAGTAAGTATGTCATGGAAAATGAATGAATGATTATTACCACATGTAATTGAGCTATCCATTTTTTTCTTTTTTGTATTTGTGTGTTTTGCATGTGTGTGTATATGCGTGATGTTTTTAGAGAGAACAAGTACGTTCCTCCAGGTCAGAGGAACAGGGAGACGATGTCGTGGGGACCGGGGCGGTCAGAATTCCCCTCGACTGGGTCAGAGCTCTGCTGGACCTTCTGCACCCCGGCCAGGACCTCATGACTACAGCCCCAGCTCTGGGACCGACCAGAGGGTGGTTAACGGAGGTACGTTTGAAAAAGAAAATCTCTCACAAACTAGGAATTAGTTTCTACACATTTTATTTCTCGTCTCATCTTGTGCTCTGTGAGAGATATCAACTTAGAGTGAGCTGAGGATGTTTGCATTTTTTAATTTAAGTTTGTTCTGCATTTATTGCAACAGTAATGCTGTTCTTTCACATATTTGTTCACCCCACCCCCTCGTCCCTCTACTCCTGCTGTACCTTAGTTTTCTCACACTTTTAGTGGTTTATCATCTTTGATCATTTGTCCTTGCCTCTTTTAGGTTCATCCCATTGGCCCTCACCCTGTCCGTCTCCTTCCTCTCGCCCCCCCTCTCGTTACCAGTCTGGTCCCTCCTCCCTGCCTCCTCGGGCGACCACGCCCACCAGACCACCCTCCAGACCCCCCTCTCGACCTTCCAGGCCTTCCTCTCATTCATCCCATCCCTCCTATCCCTCCTCTTCATCCTCCTTTTCTCACCATGGGCCCACGTCGCCAGCCTCCACTCTTCCAAAACGCATGTCTTCAGAAGGTATCCACATGATTGTGGAGCTTACCTGGGCAAAGGCACATTGAAGGTGGAGGGATTGAACTCGGTGTTTAAACTAAATTCTCCAGCATATTCTAAAAACTATCCTGAAAGTCAAAAGAGGAAACTACTTTCAAAAATAAATTTGCCCAGGTCACGTGTGGAACAACAAAAATAGGTGAAATTGCTTCTTTAGACTGATTTTGGGTCAGATTTCAGTCAAATGAGGAAAAAAAAAGTATGTTTATAATGTTTGAAGCTGACCCTTTCTCAGTTGATCAGGCAGTTTCGCCTTGGCATGTGGGTGCACGGAGGTGTCTGTGCTGTGCTTTCTGCGCTTTCTGCTTAACAAAGGTTCTAGCACCAAAACACAAAATCAGCACCATCTCATACTTATTTGCTGCAAATAACATTAAGGAAAGACATCTTCCCCCTAGAAAAAAAGGGATTAACTAGATTAGTTTCACTAATCTAGTGTATATGGCCACCTACAACTGGATGGCTTCAACAATGGTCCACATGAATGACATTTTACCAAATTTGGCTTGTCATCACGTTCTGTGCCAATCTTTTTCTTTTAAAGCTAGGTGTGTTGGAGCAGGGAAATATGGAAAACATGCCCACACAGAAAAAAGAACAAAATAATGCAAGAACAGCAGTGCTCCTGCAGGTTCACTGCTTCATCTTTAATGACACATTTGGTTAACAGTTGGTTCTCATATTCAGTTTCCTACTGTCAGTTCAATCTTTGTGCTCTGTACTTGAAATATCAGTTTAGATCAAATTACCATTTATGAGCTTTAATATCACAGTTAATATGACTTTATATATATGACTTTAATATGACTTTATATTAATATGACTGCATTGATATTGGATACAGAGTTTGAGAATTATCGTAGCTCTAAATTAAGCTTTAGATCCATAATGGTAACTTGAAGCAAAACTTGTAATATGATATGATGTACCTGTATATTGATTGTCAAGCATTTCAGCAAGTTCCATCAACTGTGGGAGGACAACAAAATATTTAGAAGTCCACTTGAGTTTTGTTATCCAGGGTATTAACATCTTTTAGAGCAGGGCTTCATGCAGACCATTGATTTATCTCGCTCACTACACCCTTTTTCTCTCACATATAGACTTATGTTTCATATTGTGCATGGATCATTACTAAATGATCAATATGCTGTCATGCACAGGGTACACTA
Source organism: Hirundichthys speculiger (assembly GCA_018398805.1). Taxonomy (NCBI): domain Eukaryota; kingdom Metazoa; phylum Chordata; class Actinopteri; order Beloniformes; family Exocoetidae; genus Hirundichthys; species Hirundichthys speculiger. The sequence continues at coordinate 2,495,947 of JAGFBZ010002193.1, read as the reverse complement.
TCACTGACTTGAGGAGAGACTTAAACCTTTTCAACAACCCTTTAACAGCTCTTCAAAAATGCATCTAGAGAAAAATGGGGTAACTTTTTTAATGAAATGTCAGTACGGTGGCCCGTGGACCCTCAACTGTTTTCTGCACAACCTTGCGCTGTAAACAAGCTCTGAGTGCAAATGGGTGCATTGGAAAGATAATGTTCTTGTGATCCAGATAATGTGAAGCATTATGCAATATAGTTATCACAGCAGGTAGAATCAAGGCAGACAGCAATCAAAACTCTACCCATCTATGAAAGCCCCTGGTAGCCATTGATCAATATTAACTTAACAAGTTTAGGAAAAAATAATAATTTTATCTTATTCTCACACACACTTTTCTCTCAAATTAAGGCCCTTTGTGATTTCTAATGTAGTTAAACGATATACAGAAATGCGAAAGCATTGATATATGTAAAATGTACATCAGAAAGTGTCTATAACCCCCATAATACCCCAACACACAAATCCACTCTGCTGGTTTTTGTCATTGTTTCACACTTGAATTAAAAAAAAAAAAAAAAAAAAAAGAGTCCTGATATTTTGGTTCTTGTGTGTTGTTAAATCTAGTAAACTCCAGAGGTGAGTTAAAAAAAATCTTAAAGTGCCACAGTTTAAATACTGCCATATTGCAAAACAGAAAATTAATGAAATGCAATTTACTGCTTCACATATTACACCTGTTTTCCCCCATTTCTCATTTATTTCTTCACTTGGTTTGATTGAAAGGTTTGCAGTGGTGTTTGATCACTTGACATGATCATCTGCTGTTTCCCCACTAACATGCATTTCACGGTTGTTTGATGTGACGTGTGGTATCTGGTTTCTCAAAAACCTTCTCAACACAGACATGTTTACAAAGAGGCTTTTACAGCTGGATGTTAGGAGGCTGTTTAATTAACTGCCACTGTCAGTTTATGGAGTCATGCCTGTCTTCACCAACAGGTCCCCCGAGGATGTCTCCAAAATCCCAGCGGACACCTCGTGCTCACAGAGTGGCACCCTCTCGAATCACTGGAGTCCCCCCTGGGGTGGACATGATCTCCCACAATACACCGGGAGAGGTTCCAGTCACTCCTCCAAACAGGAGTAACTCTTCTGGAGGGACTTGGTCCTCAGTGGTCAGTGGAGGTAAAATACGCATTTTTTTTTTTTTTTTTTTTTTATTGATTTTATTAGAGATTTTATTTGGATGCCGTATATATTAAATAAACTTTCGTTGAGTTCTTGCATATCCTGCAATGCTGTCAGGGTAGTCAAAATAAGGGAGCTTGTCATTTGTGTAACATGGCATAAATCGGCATCATGTAATTAAAAAAACATTTTTTTCTCTTCCTAAGCTCACAGACCTCGCTCACCCAGACAGAATAGTATGGGGGGAGCCTCTCCCGGCTCCTCCTCCCTCTCATCACCCCAGACAGGAACAACTCCTGTGGAAACTGTTACGACGCTGACATTAGCTTCGTCTCCTACTGCTGCTAGCCCCGCCCCCAACATGGTCACCTCTCCATCAGGAGATGGTAAGCACAAAGTTGATTGTTACTCTCGCTGACTGACTGAGGAATGAAGGAATACAAATGATATGAATATCTGATATTGATATGTGTTGGGTTGTGCTCTGTTGTTGGTTTTGTCTGTCAAAGGAACTGTTGACAAGTCCTCGTTCTTTTATTGCTCTTGAAGTTGCCATGTTTTTTTCCCCTCTTCCTCCCCTCTGTAGGAAAAGAGTGTCGTGTCCAGGAGGCCAGGCAAACACCTCCCTCGGCAAACAAGGACGCTATCAAGCCTTTAGACAGTTCATCTAGTATTACCAGACCAGTCTGTAAAGGTACCTCAACACAAGACATCATTATTGACTTTGGACATCATTTTTCAAACTTAAGAGTGCTGTGAAACGTTGTTATTAAAGTTTTAAAGAAGTGATAATTAATGGACAAGCCTGGTTTACACTTGCGATTATATATTTATCTGCTGTGTAATTGAAATAGTGCCATTTGGAGTATTTCCATTAACGTGAATGAATTTATTTTTGCTTACAGGACCTCCTTCCATGGCACCAGACCACAGAAAACAAATAGATAATTTGAAAAAATTTAGTGTAGATTTTAGAGTAAGTATTTGCCATTGTAAAGAAAAGATTTAAAATAGCGAGCCAGAGTTTTGCATGTAGCCTTTCAACAACATTTTTCTATTGCACATCTTCCAGTTGCAGCCTAGTTCAAATCCAGACCCAACCTTTGACCAGATGATGACCAAGCCTGCCAGAGATCCAGCAGACAAGCCTAAAGATCTTCCACTAGAAAAAGCCGCCACAGCAGGACGGGAGGGTCCCGAAGATGGTGTTACTGTAAATGCTGCTACCACCCCTGGAGCTACCTCTGCTCCATCCACGACCACCACAAACACCAGTAAGCCTGGCAGCCCTGCTGCACTGTCTCCATCTCCTTCAGCATTGGACCAGAAGAGGACAGGTATGGATGTGATATCACAAGGAGTTCAAACAACAACAACATCTACATTCAGCGGAACCAAGCATGAGGACAAGGAGGAGAAAAAGGAGGCAGTACAAGAGTAAGTAGAGAGAAGATGGAAGACAAAAACACTGATCTTAACCATGTAGGGAGCCATGCAGTGAACCTTTTTTACAGTACAGATCCATTGTTATTGTCCATTGTTAGAAATTAGGACAAATGCTTTTTTAAAAAAAAATGTAGCTCAAATAATGTATGCTTCAAACAGAAACTACAGTACTTGGCAGTTGTTGATAATATTTAAGCTATTTGATATTTAAACAAGATATGTTTTCAGACTGATCCAATAAATGCTCACTCCTCTATTCTTCTGCAGTCAAGTAAGAAAATCAACCCTGAACCCAAATGCCAATGAGTTCAAACCCAGGTTTAACACACAGGTCAGTAGGCCTTCTTGTACTGCAAAATAGCAAAAATAAATGTCATCATGTAGATTTTTTGTTTGAATCCTCTTTACATTTATGTTTCTATATGTAATTCTTCTCATCAGCCCAAACCAGCCAACACTCCAACGCCTCCCCGGCCTCAAGGCCAACCCAGCCCCTCCATTGTGGTCCAGCAACCCCCAGCTTTATATGGCCAACCAGTCTGCTTCTCCCAGATGTATCCACTTACACCAGTCAGCCCTGGAGTGCAGGTAAGATGCATACCTGCTTGCTGAAGTGTGCAGCATGAAGACGAGACTGAGCATAAGACTGTCAGTATGAAATGCTACTTCATGTAAACTAATTTCCAACTAGTTGTTCCTGTAGTCTTCAATATTGGCTTTTCAATCCTCTTTTTTTTATCCCTTTTTTTATTTAGTCTGAAGCACATGATATGTATATCCTTGGTCTCATAATATTTTATTTAAAGACACGGTTTAATTTATTTTTAAATCTGTGTGCACTTTAATGTGCATGTTTGTGTTTTGCTCTCACTTTATCAAAACAATAATTTTTTTTCTGAAAAAACTATTGTTTTTTGAGACTAGAAGTTTAGCAATGTTTGTAGAATCAAGAAAGTGTATGAAATATTCTACACTGACTTCTGACTATTTTTAAGCACATTCGTGGCACTTGAAAGTTTTCAGCATATTTTTAATGGAAGCTGTTAGATGTCTGGATTTAATTCTATATTTCCTGTGTTGCTTTAAGAAAAACTTGGTGATCCAACATCAAACGCATACAAACGATAACAACTAAAGAGTGGTTCTTTTTCCCCTTTTCTCCCCCTCCTCCTCTCTCTCTTGCTTCATTAGAAAAGCATAATATGGAAGGTTTGTGGATTTTTCTAAGATTTCTATTCTTTTTTTGTTTTTTTTTTTCTTTTAACGGCCAATCAGCACAGATTATTATTATTATTATTATTGATATTATTTTTATTTTTTTGCTTGCTTGTTGAATTAATGCCATCAGATGTTGGTTTGCCAACTTCTTATTGCAATCATCATAGGCTGCCATCACAGATGGACATGTAACCTCATCTTTTTTCTATTGGCTTCTTCTGTTTACCAAACAAATGGCTGTAAGTTAAAAGGAGATTAAGCCTTTAAGTTGTTTTTACTTTTTGTAATAGAAATGCATGGTGTATAATGTTATGAAGAAATGGAATGGAAGTATAAAGCAAAGTTTGGGTTATCATACGTGTAACAACATATTTTTTACCAGTGTTAGACAGAAATGCATGTGGCTCAAGGTAAGACACGACTCCCACATCTTTGTGTTTCTAATATATTTGTGTGTTAGGTGAGTGGTTAGCTGCCATAATAATAAAAGCTAAGTAGTTTCTCTGCAGCCAGATGGGTTATAACATCAAACCCAAATTAGAATAAATTGATCACTTTTTACTCCAGAGATATTTAGTTATGGGATTTAAGTCAATGATACCGTTCCTAAAAAGATTAAGAACAAACTTTTTCCCCCCTCATCTGCCTTCCTCACTCTACTATTCCCTCCAGTCTCCAGCCATGTACCAGGTTCAGATGCCTCATATGACAGTGAGCCAGTCTAAACCCTACAGACCAGGTAAAGGTGAGAATTACTGACCTTTTCTCTCTTATTTTTCCTTCCGTTTATGCCTATTTCCTGTTCTCTGAATTTACTCAATTAAAGATGTAAGTAGATAATTATGCAGACTTCTGGATTTGATAAAAATGTACTACAAACTGGTCGATGTCCCGTTTATTGTACAGTTTATCAGTGCACGCAGACAGAGACACAGGCACCTATGGCTCCACGTACCTCAACACCTGGATGCCAGATCTGAATTCCTTCAGCAAGGAAAGTACTGAGTTAGAGCAAAGACTCCATACAAAATCCAGGAAGCTGAGAAACAACTGGTCTCATCTCCTTTGTGTTAAGACTACGGAGTCACTTCAGAAGTGTCCCGAATGATCGGATCTAAATCTGTCCTGGAATGGGTTCAGACCTTACACTAATGATGGCCACTTGTCATCAGATGCTGTTGGACGCTTTTAATAAAAGGTGTGAACGGTGACTCAGAGACAAGAGGAGAGCAAATGTTTTTGATGTCTTAACAGGTACATATCGATATCGTTATGGTATCGTCCCATCTTCAATTTTTTTTTTAGGGTTTTTGTCTCTCAGCTGTGAGCTTTGAATTTACACTGCTAATGCAAGCGACATGGAGCATTAAGTCACAAAAACCAAAACACACTGTCATCCCTATGCTCCTGCCCTCACTGTCCCTCTTCGTTTTCCAAATGGTCCTTGTAAACACCACCTGTCTATTTCCTGTTGTGTAATAAAAAAAAAATATTACAATAAATGTGCTTAAAGAATATCAGGACTATCTAAACAAATAATGTCTGTGTATGAATTCAGATTCTACACCTAATTCCTCCTGTAAAGAGGTTTTTAATCCCCAGGTTGTTAAATCAAGATGCAGCTTGAGATTGTTGCATTCTTATATGAGAAGTCTTCATAATCAATTTAAATTTTATCAATTAAAAACATGGCTTTCTGTTACTGTTTCTGTTAGAGATGTCCCGATCCAGCATTTTGAACTTCCGATCCGATACCGATTATTTATTTGTACTTCCGATCCGATACCGATATCTGCCGATACCGATACCGGACTATCTGAGCATGTATTAAAGTTTTAAGTCATTTAACCAACTTACTTTGTTGTCAGACTCATGCTGAATAGGGTTTTACTCCTGATAATAACTAGCCAGCTGAATTAGGTGCATTTGAATAATACACATTGGTTGGTAACGAGAAACGGACCTATTTATTTAACAAATCAACACAAAATAGACAAAATGATAAATAACAAACAGAAATGGCATCAGTAAACAACGGCTTTACAAGCCATAAGTGCAGATAATATTGTTAATTGTATTAAGCAAACACAACCTGAGTTTAACCGTCTATTAACAGCATCAGTACCTGTGCTTTGACACTGTTCAGTGGCAGTTTGTCACGATTCCCAAACGTCCCAAACGGGGGGGTGGGGGGGGGGGGTGGAGAGGAGCTCGAGTTGTCTCGCGCGGGGGGCGGGGTGTTTGTGGCTGCGCACTGTGCCCGACAGAGAGGGAGAGCAGTGTTGCCAACTTAGCGACTTTGTCGCTATATCTAGCGACTTTCCAGACCCCCCTAGCGACTTAATTTGTAAAAAGCGACTAGCGACAAATCTAGCGACTTTTTCTGGTGATTTAGCGACTCACTGGCACTCAAACCGCTAGGTTTGAAGCCATCACTTGGCCGCTGATGGCTGCTGTCTGCCTCGCGAGCCGCGCTTCTCTCTCTTTCTCTCTCTCTGTCGGGCACAGTCCCCCCCCCCCCCCCCCCCCCCTGACAGTCCGTCCGTCCGTCGCATCTAGCGACTTCTAGCGACTTCCGGGACAGCCTCTAGCGACTTTTCTCGTTAGAGAGTTGGCAACAGTGAGAGAGAGAAACAGAGAGAAAAGCGCGGCTCGCGAGGCAGACAGCAGCCAAGTGATGGCTTTAAACCTAGCGGTTTGAGTGCGCGTGAGTCGCTAAATCACCAGAAAAAGTCGCTAGATTTGTCGCTAGTCGCTTTTTACAGATTAAGTCGCTAGGGGGGTCTAGAAAGTCCCTAGATATAGCGACAAAGTCGCTAAATTGGCAACACTGATTGGGAGGGAGATGCTCGTGTGCTGAAGGTGTGCTGGAAAATACGGACTGGATATTAGGGAAACACAGAGCAAGACCTGGAATGGGTTATCTGAATAATGCGGTGCGCTGGAAAACCCGGAACGGATTTTGGAAAAAAACTGGATCGGGAGTCTGGATCAGCATTTTTAGGGCTTGCTGATCCGATACCGATCCGCATTTTTTGCTCATATCGGCGGCCGATCCGATACGAATATCGGATCGGGACACCTCTAGTTTCTGTCAGTAATGCCTCATCACCTGAAATTCAAATTAATCACCCTGAAGATCAGCCTTTTCAGAAATGGTTCTATTAACATCAACTTCAGTTTTTCAGAGATCTTGGTCTATTGAAATTGCTTAAAAGACATCTTTGATCATCTAAAGCTGACACAGCTGATAAATGAGACAGCCAGACCTAATTTGAAGGTTACCAAACAATTAATGCTGTTGGATTGATTTCTTTGTAACACAGGAGATGAAATGCTTGCTTTTGGTATTTTTTAGGCGTGATACACTATATTGCCAAAAGTATTCGCTCACTTGCCTTGACTCACATATGAGCTTTAGTTCATCCCATTCCTAATCAATATGACGTGGGTCCACCCTTTGCAGCTAGAACAACTTCGACTCTTCTGGGAAGGCTGTCCACAAGGTTTAGGAGTGTGTTTATGGGGATTTTTGACTATTCTACCAGTAGTGAGATCAAACACTGATGTTGGCTGAGAAGGTCTGGCTCTCAGTCTCTGCTCTAATTCATCCCAAAGGTCTTCTATCAGGTTGAGGTCAAGACTCTGTGCAGGCCAGTCAAGTTCATCCACACCAGACTCTTCCATCCATGTCTTTATGGACCTTGCTTTGTGCACTGGTGCACAGTCATGTTGGAAGAGGAAGGAACCAGCTCCAAACTGTTCCCACAAAGTTGGGATCATGAAATTGTCCAAAATGTCTTGGTCTGCTGAAGCATTCAGAGTTCCTTTCACTGGAACTAAGGAGCCAAGCCCAGCTCCTGAAAAACAACCCCACACCATAATCCCCCCTCCACCAAACTTTACACTTGGAACAATGCAGTCAGACAAGTACCATTCTCCTGGAAACCACCAAACCCAGACTCTTCCATTAGATTACCAGATGAAGAAGTGTGATTCATCACTCCAGAGAACATGTCCTCTGCTCTAGAGTCCAGTGGTGGCTGCTTTACACCACTGCATCCAACGCTTTGCATTGCACTTGGTGATGTATGGCTTGGATGCAGCTGCTCCACCATGGAAACCCATTCATGAAGTTCTCTGTGCTGTTGTTGAGCTAATCTGAAGGCCACATGAAGTTTGGAGGTCTGTAGTGATTGACTGCAGAAAGTTGGTGACCTCTTCGCACTACGCGCTTCCGCATCCACTGACCCCGCTCTGTCAGTTTACGTGTCCTACCACTTCATGGCTGAGTTGCTGTTGTTCCCAAACACTTCCATTTCCTTATAATACAGCTGACAGTCGACTGTGAAATATTTAGGAGCGAGGAAATTTTACAACTGGATTTGTTGCACAGGTGTCATCCTATCACAGTTCCACGCTGGAATTTACTGAGCTCCTGAGAGCGACCCATTCTTTCACAAATGTTTGTAGAAACAGTCTACATGCCTAGGTGCTTAATTTATACACCTGTGGCCATGGAAGTGATCGGAACACCTGATTCTGATGATTTGGATGGGGGAGCAAATACTTTTGGCAATACAGTGTATCAGTGACCACTTGGCCCAGGGCAGAAGTGTTGAGATGGAAAAAGTCCTGCTCTAAAGTCATTATCAAAATAAACTCTTCAATAAGAACTCAACTTGATATACATCACACATCTGAAATATTAAATGCAGATTCGGCACTTGATTTCTTGTTAGTTATTGATGAACGTGCATCTTTCAAAAAGCCTCGGGTTGAAATAGATCCAGCATTTAGTTCACTGTTGAAGCATCATTGATGTTCAGAGCATGATTAAAAGCATGGGCCCTACTGTAACCAGTGAAGCAGCACATTGGCTGACGTTTAGACTGTTAAGAAATGCAGTTCTTATTTGAGAACAGCAAAAGCTAATTATCATATTGAAATGATCTTTAGAACCTTAAAAAAGTTCATCAACATTTTGGAAGCTAAATCATATACTTCAGTTCCTTTTATGTCAGTGAATGATTGTTCGATAGAAGAGCCATCTGAGATGCTTTTAATGCACATTTTGCTAATACTGGCAATCAGCTCAGTACAGTATATTCACGTTTAGCCTTTAATAGTCAGCTCTGTTTACTCCGCAGACCTTCACATCCTCTGCAATGAAAGATGCTCTTCAGGGCATAAACCTCATGAAATCAGCAGGCAGACAAGAAATATCCTTATTTTCTAAAGCTTTGTCCTCTCTTCATTGCAAGTCAGATTGCTTATCTGTTTAATCTTAATTTCTTCTGGAGTTATTCCCTCAGATCTGGAAATCTGCTCATGTAGTCCCAGTTCATGGGAATGGTGTTACATCTTACCAACTAACCAATATCCAAACTTCTCTGAAGTTTGAGAATTTTTAGTCCATAATCAGCTCAAATGATTTATTTCCCAAATGATTTAATTATTTTAGACCTTCCCAAAATTGTTTTAGATCTAAACATGGCACTATAATTGCTATTACATCAGAAATTAGAAATGGTATTACATGTGCTGTGGACAAAGGGATGTTGTACTGGCCTCTTAACAAAAACTTCACAAAAGCATTTAGTACATTTAATTAGACTGGCTGACTAATGGCTTCAATTTCAGTTCATGTAAATGATAAGTCTCACAGAGAGCAGTGTGTTTCTTAAAGGAACAATCATTCTACATTTTTTAAACTTTAACAAAAGGAGTGCCACAAGGTTCAATTCTGGATCCTCTTGTCTTCACTATTATATATTAACATTGCAATCTACTATTTAATACTCATCTTAACACTGATACAGTACAAAACTGTTGAAATCCCTCACAAGCCCTTAACATTGTATTAAATTAACTTCTGAAATTAGTTAATTTAACAATACAAAAAATTAATTTCTGAAATTAGTTCTCAAAACAAAGTCTTCTCAAGAGCTATAAATATGGCAGATGGCAATTTGCATATCACCACTCTAACAAGACACATTATTAAAGCGGTCACAGAATACAAATATATAGGTATCTGGTTGAAGCTTAAGCTTAAATTCATATTTCATAATGACACAGTTTGCAAATATGTAAAAACAAAAAAAAACTGGGCTTGTATGGGCATGTAAAAAGTTTTTCCTTGGCTGGCAGGAAACCGAATTTTGAGGCTGTCTTCTGAACAGTTTTGGATTGTTCTGAAGTTGTCCAGAGACAGACCCCGGCCTTAGCTCTGATTCCACTGGACTGTTTCTCTCCCCACACTCAGATCCAGTTCAGGTGCTGGTTGCTCCACCAGTCATAGCATTTTTTTAAAGTAGGTATGGACACCTTTATCTGTGAGGTGAAAAAAATCTTGAAAAACAACATGTCACCATTCCTTAGCAATCTGTGAAACTGGTCACATAGGAGTTATTCTACACATTTAACTGCTTGTTGTTCCCAGAGAAATATAGATTTGGAAAAATTGCACCATCTTTGCTTCAACGATTTAGATCACTTCCCAAAGTTATATTTAAACTCATCACAATTGTTTGTATCAAACAGTTTAAAACTTGAAACTAACAATTCTGTTTTTGATTTTAGGTTGAATGAATTAATACTGTACATGTCAATTCATTTTATTCTGGAATTAGTTTGATGGGTGTTTCCAGAACACACATGAGAACAACATATAATGTAAAATAATATTCCACATAAACAACTCCCAGCACCAGTGACATCTATATGGTGTTAAACCAGGAAAAAGGAAAGAAGTACAGTATAAACTGTTTATAAGGGTAAATAAAATAAAACGCAGGTGGTTCCCATAGTTAAACACGTCCCGACATTTTATTTAGTACAGTCCTCAGGGACAATGTGGTTCAGATTTAAAGAACTATTATCTTTTTTCCCCTTGTAATCTCCCAACATGAATCTTTAGTGCCCAACATGCCCCAGCAGAGGTCAGACCAGCACCATCCACCTGGCACGCCCACCATGATGCACCCAGCAACAGCAGCAGGACCACCGATTGTAGCACAAAGCCCTGCCTACTCTACACAGTACTTCACCTGCAGCCCACAGCAGTTCACCAGTCAGCCGCTTGTCCAGCAGATGACACACTATCAGTCACAGGTAAGATTCACCATCACTACCAGTAACTGAGAAATACAACTGCCAGCAGTTTAAAGTTTAGTTGTACAGTTAATTTGCACCAGTGTCAAGTGTTGGAGCTGTCATCTCTCCCAGCTGTTCACCATTCAGTGATTTGTCTTGACAAGTCCGAGCAGCTTGATGGGATGCTGGCCTGATATGAGCGTTTTATCTTTTCAGCTTTGTGGAGCTGCCTGCAGACTCCTCAGTCTATCACCTGAAGTCTTGTCATCTGTACTGAACTTTGGATCGCAGCTCTAATGCTGATTAAAGCTCTGTGTGTTGTTGTATGCCCTTCAGGCTCAGCATGTGTTCAGTCCAGTGATGCAGGGAAGCACTCGGATGATGGCACCTCCTACTCATGGCCAACCCAGCCTTGTGTCTTCTTCAACAACACAGTACCCTGACCAGACACACACCATGTATGGTATGTTCGCCCACCGGCTGTAAGTGTTGATATGAACAAGCAGTGGTCCAGAATGAGCAGGTTATGCGCCTTAACTCAATACTGTTTATGTTACTAACACTGACTCCTATGGCAGTGTCTCCAGGGCCAATGCCTCAGCAGTACCCCCATCCTAGTGCAACCTTACACCCACACCCACAGCACCCTCAGCCTTCTGCCACCCCTACAGGCCAAGCTCAGCAAGGTGGTCCTCCCCAACACGGAGGTCCTCCTAGCCACCCTGCTGCCAGCCCTGTCCAGCACCCTCAGCACCCACAGGCAGCAGCAGGTAATTACTTCCTTCCTCATGTCACGGTAATCATATTAATCTCTTGTTGAGCTGAATGTTTTTAAGCAGAGAACTATGGTCATGATCATGTGTTTCATGGTTGCAGCAGCAGCAGCAGCAGCCCAAGCCCTCCACTTGGCCAACCAGCCCCCACAGCAGCAAATGTACTCAGCCTTGGCCCCCACACCCCCCTCCATGACGCCAGGGCCCAACCCACAGTCCCCCCAGGCATCATTCCCCTCTGCCCAGCAGACTGTCTATATCCACCCTCAGCAGGTGCAGCACGGCTACAACCCCAGTCACATGGCACATGTCCAGCAGGTATGTCACAGCCTGCTGCTGCTACATTTAAATGTGCGAGAGAAAAAAAAATATCTGGGATTTCCAAAGGTATTCAGTTTATTACTGGGTTATACTGGAGTGTTAATCATATTGTAAGTGCTGCAGATTTTTCTTTTCTCCCTGCAGTATGACTGAGTTTAAAAAATAGGCTGTGGATCTGTCATTCTCTAGTTACAGATGTGTTTGGTTGGAGCCCCTTTAAAAAGTGGTATGACTCTGGTGTTAGTTCAGACAGACAATGATTGGGTAGTTTTGAGTCAACTTGCACCCCTCTGGTTTGTTAGCATTACGCTTTTGTTTAATGTTTTTAAAAGGAGAATACTGTGCCCATCTCTGCCTTGCCAACTGATACTGCAAAACAAAAAGAGACAAAGCTTCATTCTGCACTCTGGCTCTGCTTTTGTGATGCTTCTCTCCATCTTTGATCCTGAGAGCGTACCTCTTCTGTTGTCTAGAACAGTGGTCTCCAACCTTTTTCTCCTCACAGACCGGTCTGTGAAATCTGTCACAGATAAATACAACAAAACAAAATGATACGACCGGCATAAAAACTGGTATTTTCTATATATTATAATAAACATGAATCCGCTGTGTATTCAACTTTATTGGAAACGTCCTCATAACATTGTGCCAACAACAGAACATCGGTAACATTATCTCCGCGCAAAAACACTTTCTGAAGACGTTTGTTTTTTTCACTCATTTTGCCACGTGACCGAGACACGGGTCTGGAAGTGTTGTCATGTGTCAAGAGTTAGAGACGGATGTAATGGAGGGAATCGGGTCATTTTTCAAAAGAAAACATCATTTAGACTCTGATAATAAATCAAACGGTAATAATGGAAGTTATTTATTTTTTCACTGCGGCCTGGTACCAAATGACCCACGGTCGGGTACCGGGCCAGGGACCGGGAGTTTGGGAGCCCTGGTCTAGAATAAAACCCTCTGTTCTTTTCAGAGAGGGCAGCTTGATCAGTTCATGCGTGACCCAAGGACAAGAAGTTTCACTGTGTCCTGCTGCACAGCTCATGTCTCCTCTGTACTTCAAATGGTTTTTGTGTTCTGGAAGAACACCGCTCACTTCACAGATATCTTTTGATTTGTCATGCCATCGTTTCCTCTGGCATCATGCAGGCTGGGCCTTCATGCCCTTTTAAACTGGGGGAACTGGGTTGAGTTTTTATTCATCACTGCCAGTATTTCAGTGTAGGTGTTATCTGGGGGAGTAATGACATTGAAACCTAAACACCAAGTTATGAGTGTTGTTGACTAACTGCTACTAACTATTGCTTTAATTCTTCATGGAACAGACTCAATGAGATCTTGGTCAATACTCATCACACGTGTCAACTGCAATTTTTCTTAAATTCTAATCTTCTGTTTGACCACATCTCAAAGTGTGCTCTATTCAGTTGAGATCTGGAGGTCATTTGAGTACAATAAAGTGACCTCACTGTCATATTCATCACCATGGTTGTGAAACCAAATCCTGTTTAGCACTCACCTCTTGGGCTAATTTTTATTTAAAGTTACTTGGGGTTATAACTTTGTAAGACTGCTGAGCTGGTTGGTCTACAGTTATATACGAATTCAGCTCATTTCTAGTTACGTACAGAGTTAGATTGTTACGTAAAAAGGGGAATCAGTGATCTTGTGGGTGAGGAAGGAGATTCACAGTTTACTTTGTGGAGCCAAGTTTGTTCTTGCAGCTTTTGAAGTCTGTCTGGAGTGTGTGTGTGTGTGTTTGTGCGTGTGTGTCAGCCCCACTTTAGTGTAAACTGTCAGCAACAGAGAGCAGAGTGAGAAAGAAGCACAAGATGCTACTTCCAACTGGGTCTTTAAGTGTATGCAGTCTATTGGACTATTGGATACACAACCCTGCTTTATTCTGCTTGCAGCTGCAGTCCCATGCTGCTTGTTTAAACGTCAGACCGACAGGAGCCTGTAAATGTCGCGATGCCCGTCTGCTTCATCACTTTAACTGACTCGTCTCTTGTCTCTCTGCTTGGGTCTCACTGTCTCACTGTCTCACTTTCTGTCATGATTGTTCTCAGTGTCACACCTTTTCTTACACTTACACCAAGCTTTCTCTCACCGCCAGGCACATATGCAGTCTGGTATCGTGCCATCTCACCACCCGGCCCCCACCCACCCCCCGATGATGCTGATGGCCACCCAGGGTCCTCCAGGGGGTCCACAGCCACCCATGCCCCAGACTGCTCTGAACCCCATCCCTGTTTCCTCCACCACACATTTCTCCTACCTGGCACATCCACAAGGTACATTTATGAATCAGCACACACCTGCAGAGCAGAGCCAGAAATATTTGCATATTGTTTTGTTTTTCCCTCTGAAGCAAGGACATGATTACCATGTACCTTACTGCTGCTGTTTATACTCATTTTTGTTCAAACGATTAGCATTTGATAGAGCTGGTTTAATGATTTTAGTATATTCAGATTTTTTGTATCCATGCACGCTCTCAGAGGATCATGGTTGCAGAAACAAATCTGAATATATTAAAAAAATAAAATCGAAAGCTGGAAGAAAAAAAAATCCACACATGCATGGAAACAGTTTTGCTTTTTGGCATGAGATTGTTTAAATCCAAAGTTTACTTGAGTGTATTGTTTCAGTTACAGAGACCTCACAGAGCACATGGTGTTTTTTTTTGTTTGTTTCTTTCCCCCCTCCTTTTTAAATTCCCATTTTTCACTGTTTCATCTTTAGGTGTCTTTAACTTATATTCTTGTAGGCTACTTCCTGTTTGGGTTTTTGTTAGTCTGACACATTTTTGGTCAGCAGCAGCTCCCCACAGACGGGGAGTGACTCTATAAAGCAGAACAGCCATTTCAGTCAGCCACAATATGACTTTGCTGTTGATAAAACATGGTTACTTCAAATTATTGAACAAATCCTATCTGCATATGTAAAGAGTTTATTTCTGCTCGAAGGTCATAATTAAACCTTTTTTTCTCGAATTCCTGCCAAACACTAAAGTTAAAAAGCAATACATAACTGCATAACACCTGACTCTTGTTGATTTGAGTACATTAAATCTTTTTTTAGTTTAGCTACACATGCTGTAAAGATCAAGTGATATGAATAAAAACCCAGTTTTACCATTAAAGATGTAATTACATCGTTATGTGAATGTCTGGATCAGATAAAATGTACCATAAAGTGGCCAATGGCCTTATTCTACATTTCAAATTCCAAATAATAAAGATTGTGCTGCAGACGTTGCAGAGTCGTTGAAAGATTTCTTTTTTAGAGTAAGTTGGTGCTACTTAGTACTTAAACTCCATTTTAAGTGGAGGCAGCATATTTGCCCACAGCCAAACGATGTTAAAGAGTAGAAACAAAAAATAATAATAATATAGATACCATTTAAAATGCACCATCATATCTAAAGTTTTGAAATGATTTGGATTTTCAAAGAAGAATGAAAAATGAGTATAAAGTCCGCAGTGGATTGATGAAGTTCAGAGATGTGGTGAGCTGAACATTAACCTGATGAGTTCCTGCACTCAGACATCCAACTCCAACCAGGAGAACAGCGCCACATAAGATAAAGACATAAATATTGAATAGGTTTTTGATTTGTTTTTGTTGTTTTTTTTTTTTCCAAGCCTGAACTTTGCTACAACTCAGCCAGGACAGTAGTTATCACAGCAGTTATTTGCTGATTTCTTGTTGAAGATGAATGATTTTACTGTTGGTTGTTTGTCAACGACACACATGCCAGACCTTTATTTGAACATAAAGCCTTGGGTAGTCTCTTGTTTTTATATTATATGAGGGTTTTTTTTTTTTTTACATTCCTGATGTTAAATTTCAGAATCTTCAGTAAAATGAGGCTTTAGATTATGTCCATCAGTGTTATGGATAATAGAGAAGGTTTAGCTCATGTTTGGTTATTGTAGAATAGCTTCAACAGGACACTCTTGGTTTATTCTTCATATCATATGTGTCTTTGGGTATTTCATCCTTTTTTTCTTACATAATTGTGAACAATCTCTGTTCTTTTTCTTTACATTTGACTAATTTTGTCTCGTCCCTGCAGTGCAACCTCATCATCATCAGCAGCAGCTGTAGATAGAGGGCGCCAGTGAGTCGAGGGACCTGCTCTGCATCATGCTTTTCAACCAGAGCCTTCATAACCAGGCCATGAAGAGAATGAGAGCCCTCCCTCTCCTCTCTTTCCTCATCCTCACGAGATATGCTTCACATCAGCTTTTCTCTTCCCTCCCTCCTTCCCTTCCTTCCTGACTAGGCAATAAGAGAATGTTAACAGGTTGATGCAGTGACATGTTTTAACAACATAGTTTTTACGGACATAATTGCTACTGTTGAGACCCTACTTACACACTGACATCTGCACGCACACACAGACACACATACATACGCACACACACACACATACATACATACATACATACATACATACATACATATATATTCAGGGGTCCCAGATTGCAACTTAAGTCAGTTTTCCAAGTAAGATGTGAAAGAGAGAAACTAATTGGTAAGCGTGAAGAAGATTCAACTGGAACTTGTACTTTGTCTGCACCTTGTTATGAAAAAAAAAAAAGAAAATCTTCCAACTTCTAGACAGTATTAATCTTACTGTTTATTGCTGCTGCTATGTGCTGCGTTTGTTTCCAGACTACATGACAGGTTTCTAACCAAACTAAAAACAACATATGACCAGAAACTTCCTGTGAAATAAAGTTATCAGCCAAAACGTAAGGAGAAATGTTATTTATAAAATTATAATGGCTGAGGTGATCAGATCCCACTTCTCACCTGACCCTTATGTAACTTTTAAGTTATAACTTTTACTTTGTAGATAATATAAATAATTTAAAAATGAGCAAAAAAATTTAAAAACATTAAAAAAGTTTTAAAAACTGTGATGGCGTACTGTGGTTGAGTTGTGCTGTGGGTCCTTGTTACTTTGAACGGTGGCTCAGTCGTGTCGCGGCGACACATCCTGCCGTCATAATTACTTACGGGTGCACTCAGTCACCAGCACCCAGATGTCAATAATTACTTGCATGGATCACAACAAGCCAATTCTGGTGCATCAACTCATAAAAAACTTTTATTTTCAGGAAGTAGAAGTCAGAGGAAGAGCTGGACTTGTTCAGTCAGCTTCGTAGTAAATCTTTTTGAGTACAAAACTGAATTATATGGACAGCTGGGCCCTTGGGAGATTTTGGAGCTTCAGTCTCTTTCATCATCATCACTGAATGAGGGAATGTCTCAGAAGAGTGATGTTCAATCTCTCCTGTGGGTTTCCAGACCCCCCTGAAGCTGCTCTGATGCCATGTTTGCTTGGTATTTCTTTCATATGTGACCTGTTAGCGTTTGAATGACTGGATCGCTCTCTGACACACATTTCTTTTTGTAAGTTGAGTTTTCTGAACAATGCCACAGTTCCCTTCTGTTCTTCTGGCAATAGTTTAGTTGAGCTGATGCAAACTTGCACCAACCCAGGCGAGATTGGTTTAATGGACATGGCAGAGTGGTCGCTACCAAAATAACTGCCAGATTTGTGATTCGTTGAAGTTTTAAAGATGGCGTCTCTATGTTTCACTCTCATGCTATCACATGGTGGCTTTTGAACCGTGTCGACAATGAGCTTGATGCAGTGTGACGGAGCCAAACAGAAAAATACAACAAGGGTAATAATTCATTTTTTGGTTAGGTTTATTTATGAAAAAGTCACATATACAGTTGGTATATATATATTTACTATAATTTAGATGCTTATAACAAATGGTGCGGACCCGACGATACATTTCTGAAGCAGTTGTGATGTGGCAGCAGAGGGGATGTTGGGCTGAACTGGAATGTTTACAGTGCGAAGTTAACAAACAGGATGAACAGTATTGAGAACACATTACATTCACCAAATGGACATTTTAAAATAGACACATGGGGGTGGGAGGAGGGGGCTGACGGGGCTCCTGGAACAGGCGTTGAGGGTTCAATACCTGAGGTACACAGGCATCTTCTCTAGCACTGACTCACTACTACAAAACGTGGCCTTTGTTTTAAGCGCAGCATATTACACATTTACAAGATGAATTCAGTGTTCACATAAAAAAAAAGCAAATTTCCTCACGTCATTTATATATATATATATATATATATATAAGTGAAGAAATGTTCTTTTTTGGGGTCTAAGAGCAGAAATGAACATTGAATTTATCTTGTAAATATGTAGAAAGGTGTGAAGCACTGGGCATCTTTCATTTATTGCACTACCCATTCACACCCTGAGCTTTTGAAAAGAAAAAAAAAAAAGGGGGAATAGCAACAGCAGCTTTCTGGCAAAGGCACAGTCATTCTCCCAAAGAGAAAAAAGTCAGAAAACTGAGGAGGCTGATGCTCAAAATAGTTATTTGTTACCGTTGCTCTGCTTTAGCAGAAATGAAACAGAGAGGTGGTAAGGGACACGTGAAGGCAGGAAGACCAACCGCACATTTGCCAAAAACATCCTTGTTTTTGTTCCCCTTAAAAGATGTCAGTCTTGCTCATGATACATTGAAGAAGAACGACGCAACCATTATGAAGTGTTACAGACAAAGCTGACCTTGCATAACGACGAGTAATTGCAGCAGATTACTCCGGTCATGTTCAGGATGAAATCAAGTTGCAGTTATGCATTTCAATTAAAAAAACACGTATAAAAACACAGACTAATGTCTACGAAGACGAGACGTAAAGCACAAGTTCATGGAAGGTAAATGTAATGTCATCTGCCAAGGTTAGTGTTAAAGCAAAGGTTGAAGACAAAAGTTAACACACTATTCCACAGATATCCTGCTGCTAATAGAAGTGAAATTTCAGCTGTTGTAAAAAAAAAAAAAAAAAAAAAAAGACAGGAGACAAGGTTCAAGTGACCAACAAATAAAACGAGTCACTGCATAAAAATTCTACACTTTGGTTCGAATCGTGGATGTGTTTTGATGAAGATGAACTAAATATTCAACCTGAGTTGACATTTGCTGTAATCAGTGCAGCTTCAAAGTGCTGGTTCAAATGTTTTAGAGGCACCTTCAATTATTAATAAACTTCAGATAAATGACACAGAAACATGCAGCTGGAGGACAAAGACCACATTGTGCAGTGTTTCACTGGCGTGCTAACACCTCATACTACATTTGGACATTTTAAGCTTTGTCGAATAAAAAAAAACCTTCCTCCCAAATACTTTGGTTAAAAATATATAAGATTGATTAAAAATGACTTATAGTGTAAAAATATTATCTTAAGAAATCTTTCAGCTGCTGTGGTGAAGAGAGAAAGTACAAAGAAAGAGTTAATGGATTGAATGTAAAAAGTATAGCTAGAAACATGAAGCTATTCCAACAACGAACAGTTGCCCTGAAGGTTGTGACAGAATAAATGTATCTTAGTATCAACAGAGGCACTCGCGTGACTGTTGTGTCACGCCAACATCGACTTTCTAAAGCCTTTAAGGCCTTAATGACACATGATCAAGTGGTGAAACTGATTTGAGTCTCGCTCTGACCCTCACGTCTGCTGAGAATCCACACAGCTGAAAATATATTTCCTTTCTGCCGTCGGTGTCCAGCTTTGAGCCCTGTTTGGTTCTGTATGTGGAGTGTTTACCCCTCTGGTGGTTTCTGGAGTTGAAGCTTTTCAAGTCTGGACATGGATTGTCAGTTTATTTGTACCAAGTCCACCCCGGATCAGCAAGTCTCATTTTTGGGATCATTTAATGCCACAAAAAAAAAAAAAAAAAAAGAAATCAATAAAATGGAGTGGAATCATTATATATTTATGTATGTTCTCAGTGTTTTTATTACCATTTTAAAGTGGTTTCTCAGGTGATGAGACAACCCCTAGTAATGGGAAGATAAGTTCACGACTCCTATGAAACACCAGTTATTTTTTTCCCATGAAGTTTAGCATCAGATAAGATGGTTTTGAAGTTTACCAAAAACAACTTGGTAGATGTTAGAAAAGATTATCCTGAGTAGGATATAGCTTTTCCAAACATTGGGGAAATGACCGTGTGAGAGGTTGAGATCGGACTCTTTTGGCTCAGAAACCATCAAGACAACATGACCTGATATTATCACTCCATTTTATTGGATTTTGTGGATTTTTTTTTTTTTTTTTAAGATTCTGTGACATTTAGGTGACTTTGAGCACATAATGGCTTTGGTGCTGAAAATGTAACATTGCTTTGGGAGACCATTTGAAGCAGAAGCTCCAAGGATGAGGTCAGTACAAACAAGCTGATGGCGGCTCACATACACAACGGACACAACTGAGACCCACACCACAACTCGAGCTTTAGGTGACGACAGCGCTGATGAAGAGCTGATCTTCAGCCACATCTCTGGTTCTTTGTAATAAGGTTTGAAGGAGTACAGGAGGCACATGATCCGTTCCTAGAAAAGTGTCCCAGCTGACTGAAGAAAACTTTTCTCCTTTTTACTTTATTTAAAAACTTTTTTCTACAAAAGATTCTGTGTATAGAAAAAATACACAAGGTTTACAAAGTGCACGGAAAGCAATGTGCACTTAATATATAATGATGCACAAAGATAAGGAATAATACGTAACCACACTCCAAAAGAGTGTTGCTCATTTTTGTAAAAGGGTGGAAGTTTCCACCACTTGAATTTGTTTGTAATGAGCACTTCTTCAGTCAGTGCTTTCCCATCAGTTCAGGTTAAGTTCCAAAGAAACATCACTTCTGTGAAAATCAGAATAGAAATATTTTTGTTATATTTAGAAAAAGGAAAAAAAAAAAAACAATTTGCCCTGGCTCGAGGACAACTGGTCATCTGACTCGCTCACACAATCTCAAAATCATTACAAAGAAAAATGTCGTCATCATCATCATCATCATCATCATCGTCATAAAACTCCAAAAATACATTCACTGCGGACACTGGTGGAGGTCGTGAGGGTCTGATGTGCACACGCACCACTTGCATGTAAGCTGTGAGGCACACAGTGGTATGCATCCATCAAGACAAAGATGTTTCCTGTAGTCCATCAGTCTGTTGTTGCCAGGTTACCACCAGTCCTCTGAGGATGAGGAGGGGGCCAACAAACTCTGTGTGTGTTTGTACATTAGCTTCAAAAGTGGAGGACGTTCCTGGACACGGTGGGTCACAGCAATGTGTACTGGTTGTCTATTGCCCGTTTGCGGCCCCGTTCAGGCTCCAGCTCATAGTCTGAGTCCCGCTGTGGAATGATGGGAGTGTTGGGGTTACGGAGCAGGGGCCTCCTTCCCATTGATTCACTCCGCCGCAGAGCTGATGGAGCGGGATCAGGGGCGGTGCGAGCGAACTGGTGGCTCCCCGGCGGGGCAACGGAGCTGGGACTGGAAGAAGAGGTGCTGGTGCTGGTGGGAGAGGAGATGGTACAGGGCTGACCGGAGAAGCGAGCCAGACTGCACTGAGCCAAGCTGGGCTCAGAGCTCCACCGATGGAGGGAGAACGGGACGAGCACAGCACCTGAAAGCTGACCTGAGGATCAGACAGAGGAAATGAGATGTGATGACTACACCAAATAAAAGCTCAAACATCCCGAGTCTGCAGCACGCCTGTTTCTTATTACACAACAGCAAGAGCGGAAACTGGGAATTTTGTGGGCCCCTCAGCTCCAGATCTTCATCCAAGTGTTGTGGTTTTTAGGGTCGAGATATCTTTATTGTTCCCAAAGGGCAGAATTTCAACGTAAAATCATTTCTCCAGATACTGTAACTGTATGTTATCAGCAGAAGCACAGTGTTTGTCTGTCACTGCGGATTAGATGACAATCAAATCTCATTTTATGGCACATTAATGCAGAAAGCCATTTAATTCCAAAGGGATTACTATATATCATGTTTTCCAACAAACTCCAACTTTTCTTCATTACTTTTTCAAACTGATGTAAAACAGTTTACACAAGAAATAAACTGAGAAAATCTTCAACCCCTCCTGTCTTTTTCTGTGTTTGGACTTTGTTGTAGAGAGTACATGTAAAAATAAAGTTCCCTTGACAGTGCCAGAGACCACGTGCGGTTGGTTAAACAAAGAGACGTGTATCTGGACGTGGGAGTCTCACCCTGTGATGGAGGGCTGGAGCCAGCCACTACAAAGCTGGAAAGCGTGACGGCACCGGCAGCTCCACACTCCAGCGGGATGGGGAAGAGGCGGAAGTGGCTGAGCATCTCCATGACAGAGGGGAAGCGCAGGTGCTGCACCCTGCACTGACCCCATTCTGTTAGCGAGAGACGCAGGTGCTGCGGGGAAACAAGACAGTGACACTTAGCACACTGATTCAGTCCGAGCTGGAGCCCAACTGTGCCCACAGTAGTTGGCCTTCACGCCTGACAGCTGTTCCCATCAGCAGCATTGTTATATATTTGCTCATCAAAAGAATTCTCCACTGAAAGCCCTTCCTCCACATGCACACATGAAAAGAAAAACAGCGTGGGTTTGGAGGAGGCTCTCATTCATATTGTCTGAATACGTCTTTAGCCACACAAGCAGCACATTTTAGAGCGTACCTTTGCTTTTCCCTGATAGTTAAACGTGAGAACGTAGTCTCCCCTTCGTGTCTCACTCTGTCGGACCAGGAACACTCCATGACCCTCCGGTCCAGAGCTCTGGACCAGATGGGCAGCCTTGACGCGAGAGATGGGTCCGTGGAACCAGGGGTAAGCAAACAGGAAATGATCGGTCTTCTGGATGACCTGCTCCGGCAGGCTGAGGGTGACGGGATCTGGAGAGACGAACAAGAATAACCTTGTTAATATCAAATACAGTAGCCTAAAGCACGCGGGACTAAACTAAATCTTTAACGACGGCTTTTCGTTTCGTTCTACATCATTATTCTGAACTTGTTTCTCGATGCTCTCAGATCAGCTCAAAAAACTCACTGCAGAATAAACATTTTCAGGTTTTGCATATCAAGAAAAAAAAAAAACGGTGTTTGGGTTGTTAATTTTCATAGTTACCAGCAGATAATAAAAGCTTTCACACAGATAATAGTGACAGTGTTTCTGACCGGTGGACACCCACAAGTCAACATGTCCCAGCAGAACTGTTAACCTGACCGTTCTGACTGTAAGACACAACCTAACCCCGATCGTCAGCCGGTGTGTCACGGAGCTGACGTCCCCTGATCCAGATACTCACTTTGACTTCCTGACTCTGAGCTCCTTCTGTGAATGGCTGGAACAGAGCTGTCAGATGGGGAGAGGGGGGGCTCCAGATCCACGCTGCCAGACCTGAGGGACGAGAGCATGATTCATGATTATTATTCACATTTAGCTTCTGCCATCTGTTATTGCAAAAGGCCTTCAGCTCTGCTTATAGTCAGACATTAAATTCTTCTGTTTTTTATGTGGCAATAAGCTGTTAAAGCTGCGAGCAAAGTACACAGCAAATTCCTCATTTGGAGACTTTTATAACACAATTTTACGGGAAAAGAACCTTCATTAATTTCCTGTTAATGTGTGTCTTGAGAGGGTGAGTAAAAAAAATAAAATAAAATCAACAAGAGGTTTGTGTTTGTGTGTGTAACCTAAAGGCCATTTTGATTTGAGTGGTCCATGAGTGGTCTTCACCTTCAAAGACAGTTTTTGTGACATGATGTGGTTTTAGGAATGATATTAGGGAGGATGAGAAGTATCAGCAGTTAGATATTGAACCAGAAGCCAGTATTTTTCTTTTCTCCTGCACTAACCAATAAAGGACCTGTCCAGATTTATAGTCATGGCTGAGCTAGGAGTGTCCTATTTGTGAATATTCTCTTTCAAATTAAGTTTGTCTTAGAACTGTATTTAAATGCAGATGCATTTTTTTTTTTAGAGTAGCAGGATATTTAGCACTCCAAGACAATAATAACTGTGATCCAAACTACAAAAGCTAAGAATTCAGGTCTCTTTATGAAGGCTGGATTTGGCTCAGGCAGC
Organism: Hirundichthys speculiger; assembly: GCA_018398805.1. Lineage (NCBI taxonomy): Eukaryota > Metazoa > Chordata > Actinopteri > Beloniformes > Exocoetidae > Hirundichthys > Hirundichthys speculiger. Next base: position 2,471,944 of record JAGFBZ010002193.1, on the reverse strand, counting down.
TCTAAGTGTTTACTCCTTGTGCAGGTAATTCATTATACCAGCGAGGGCCCTCGCAAAGACAGACACACATACACACGTATGTTTGTGTTGTGTGTGATCATGGGGTCCTGGAGGAAACAGCAGGTTGAGGGAGCACAAAAAACACGGAGCACAGACAGGAAGCCAGTTCACTGGTTCAGGTCTGAACGAAGACTTGCCGTTTCAGTGAAAAGACTGTTTGACTGCTTGCGCGTACACACGCACACACGCGACACACAAACATTCAGATGGTGTGTGCATAATTACGCAGTTGAGAACAGGAAGGTTAAAGAGGGAAGTCGGAGAAAATCCTGCGTAAATGCTGACTTGACTTTGTGGCGCTTTGAATAACAGGATGACAAGTCTTCTTTCTCCTTTCTGTGTGTGCCTTTGCATTCTTGTTCTTCTAGCTGTGTGAGGTTTGTTTTTGTTTTTTTTTATCTGCACCTTTCTGGAGAGCATTTATGATGTTACAATTACTTTTGTACCCAAACAAGTGATCATGATTGTTGAGTTTTGACCCTGGAAAGTTATAGAAAATAAATACAATGTCTGAAAAGTGTGGGTTTTTAGAGGCCATCCAGAGCAAAACCAAGGCTGCATGAAAGAAGTTGTACGTGAGATAAGTGGCTTGTCTGACGATAAGTACCTAGCTAATGACAAACAAAAAGCAAGGAACAGCATTAATTTTATGTGGCATTTCTACAAACAGATCCCTCTAAGTTCTATTAACTGCAGCTTTAAAACAGCATTTATGGCCTGTGTTTATGATGCCACATTTTTTGAAATAAGAAAACAAATCCAGAAAGTCCAGTTGTCTAACAGAGTGATGTATTTGAAGGATTCCCAGATGCTAAACACCACGAAATACTGACAAGATTTCACAACTCTGAAGAGTTAACCCACGTATAGTTTTTTTTTTCCCCCACCACAGGTTTGCTGCAGAAACATGGCGGTTATGTTACAGTCTCGTCTGGTCAGCGCAGCCCCTGATATGATGAAGCATTGCAGCAAGGAACAATTTGCACTTATGTTGGCTTCATTCAAGATGGACGAATGACAAATGTATTCTCCCAGCAAGGGTGCCTGCTGGTCCAGAGACAGCCTTTTATCCTCTGGCATGAAGGCACAGAATTAGAATTAATGCCTTTTTAAATCATGTTTTTTTTTTTTTAACTCAGCCACAGAGACTTTTGCACTTAGTTAAAATAACTTCAATACAGTTTTTATTCTTTTTTTTTTGTATTTCCAGACATCTGCAGGAACGAGAAAAGCCCTGAGATTCTTTGAGTCTCAGACCTCCCCCACACTTCCTTTCATGTGCTTTGACACATGAAAGAGACAGAAAACCTGTGTAACACTGGAAAGTGTGTGTGTATGTATATATATATATATATATATATATATATATATATATATATATATATATATATATATATATATATATATATATCATACATAGGCTTCAAAGAAACACCCAACTGTTTTGGTTTTGTAGTGTTTTCAACATCTCTCATGACCTTTATAACGCCTGTTGTGACTATGTATATGCAACTATATAGATGCAGTCAAACAATAGTTGAGTTATTTTATTGATGATGAGTGTCATAATTTTGCGTTCGCTGTATACTTTTTAAAGAATCCTTCAGTCTGATCTACAGCAAACGGTTGATGACTAAAGGAACTTCATTATAAATGTATAAGTTGACTTCCCTCCCGCTATAACCGCTTGGTTCGTTCAGTTTTAAAAAGATTAGCAGCTCTTGCAAGCCCCAACAGTCCACTTCACACAAAAGATAAGTCAGCTCTCAAAAACTTAGGGTAAATACCAAGTTGGCTGATGAATCTGATGACGGATGATGTCCAGGAATATTCCAAATATAACAAAGTCTGAACCTGCTCGAGTGTGCAGTGCCAAAATTACAAAAGAGGAAAAGCAAACTTTAGTGGACAAACAAGCGCGCACATGTTTTTGTCCGTACCTTCAGAAACTCTCTTGCTAGTATTTGCAAACACATACCTTTGCAAAGTAAACATCCAGTGTACCGGCAAACACCAAAAACAGCCAAGTGTTAAACATTTCTACTCAGGATCTCAAAAGGTAAAAGCCGTGTGAGGGGAGGTGGATTTGGACGATGAAGGCTGCAGTTAGAACAACCAGAAAAAAATCCTTCCACTAAAATCCCACTTATGTCAAACATGGAGGTAGGGAGGTAGTTACACCCTTGCTTTGGCAGTAAAGCAACTCCTGGGAGCGATACACATCAACAGATGTGGACAAATTTGTTGATTACTTTACAGTCCACTTAAACAATACTTCAGACCTCCTGAATAGTGAATAAAATAAAAGTAATTATCTTAAATGTACCCGCATGCCTTCAGCGTGTGATAGACTAAACCAATCAAGGTAAGAAAAGAAATAATTTATGGTTTATTTTACAAGGTTATTTAAATCAAATCACTGCATTAAAATCTTATTTCAGACTTACTGTTTAACCTTAATTTGTAGCCTAGGTGTCTGAACATTCAGCTCATTTTTAATAAGATAACATACCAGCGTGTAGTTAGGTATCATTATGTGTACCAAACTGAACATGGGCCTGGATGTTAAAGTGAAACATAAAAAGCCAGATTGCAATTTGCCCAAATTCAAGTTTCTGGGAGAATGACCTTTATACTCATAAAACTAGAGCTTTTGTTGCAACTCACATCAGCTCAAAACCTATTGTGAAACACAGCGGGTGCTTAATTATGTTTTTGGGTCTGCTTTGCTGCGTCTGGCAGACAGGGGGCCTGTCAAGACTATCGAGGCATTGTGGCTTGAAGCTTGAAGCATACTGCCCAGTGTCTGCAGGCTCAGCCGAGGTCATTGATCATGAGACTCCCAGCAGATAATAGCCCAAAACATACAGCTAACAGCACCCAAGAAAGGGTGAGACTATCGAACATCTATGTGGAATTCTGAAATACGCCGTGTGGAAAAGGCATCCTTCAAAAACCTAGAAAATTAGAGCTCAGGAAGAGTGGGACAAAATACTGACAGGCAGATGCAGCAGCTACAGAGGTTGTACACAAGGTTGTACAGTTAAGGGTACCATTATTTTTTTCATGCACTTTTCCATGCCATTTGTTTCCTTATGTAAAATATCCAAATGAAATCCAAAAATCAAAACCATGTCTGGTGAGTTAAATATGGAATAAACAATGATGGATCTATTTAATCCATCTCACCTTCAAATCATTCCAAAGATAGTTGAAGGTTTTATGTTCAAGGGTACCAAGACATTTTACAAAGTCTATATTATGTGCTTTTTGCTGTAATACTTTAACTGATTTGAGTGTGAGTAAATCCCCACTGAAACACAGAGGTGTAAATTAAAAAGCAGCATTAAAATTAAATACTTCAGTACCTCTAAACTATACTCAAGAGTATAAACGTGTCTTTTGTGTTGTGTTCAGGTAATTCTCACCTGTTGTTTATACATTCCTTTAACTCTGTGGTCCAGGAGCTGACCTGCTGGTCGTTGTCTGTCTCAAATATCAGGCTACCTCGATTAACCTGCAGAAACAAAGAAGCTTCATATGTCACACATGACATACTTTGGTGGCAAAGTGAACATTGCCAAGTTTGTCCAGATCTTAAGACTGCTGACATGGCTAGGTCTTACTGTTTGAGTTTTGTAGCTAGCTTAGAGTACATGGAAAGCTCGGAAGTGACAGATACATGATGTTTCTGTGGATCTTTTGTCTCTCTTGAGGCTTAAAGAGATAAAACTGGACTGGAATATCCTTCAAGGCTAAACCAATGAGGTCTAAATGATGGAGATTATGTGACACAATGTTTATCCTGTTTTGTCTAAGTTGGATTAAAGGCTGAAGCAGTGCAGATATTAACAACAGTGGTCACAGCCTGCAGCAACAATTTTGAAGCAAAATTGTGATTGTCTGAGGAGGTATCTTTAATTTTATATTTAGCTGAAGGCCAGCACAGTACAAACCTTTAAAACAAATGTGTTTAAGTTGTCGGGCATTTCCAGTCGATTGCAGCGACGGACTTCTTGGATATCTGAGCAGTGAGTCGTCAGTTTGGGACTGGAGGCCTGAAAAACAAACACAAAGTAAGGACATAATAATTGCCCCACATATCAGATATTACTAAAACCAAGTATTACACACAAAGCTAAAGAAACAGAGAAAGCGGCACCACTGCTGAGTTCTGCAGGAGTCAAACTCACAAAGTTTAAGGATTATTGAAGATCTAATAATCAGATATTTCAAACATAAGTGGAATTGTTCTTACAACTTGCAAAAAAAGCAAAACAAAACAAAAAACAACTTTTAGTGCCTATGACAAGTGCAGACTTCTGAGTGACATGTATTAAATTAAAGGATGAATTAAGCTAAAGGACACCGTTTATCCATATGTGCAACAAAGATACTGATAACTGTTTTTAGACAAAATTAATGAGAAACAGATGGTCTGGAAAGCAGAGGAAGCTTCTGTCTGATGTGCTTATTAGAGCGTACGTGAGTGAATGTGCGTTATCTGTGCATGTGTGGGCGGGTGCATGTATGAATATGCATCCTCTAAAGCTTGCCTCAGTGAAAGAAAAAGTTAGTGAGTTGAAGGATCATTGGCGCTCTGATGGCAGAGCTTCAAGGACCACTCCACCAGGATAAACTGTGTACATGGATAAAGTTAGACAAGAGATTTATCATGGTGGCTGTTTTGGCTCAAAGCAAAAAGAAAAAAGTTTATCAACCAAACCATCAGTAACCCTGTACTTTATACACTAATATAAGAGGAGAAAGGCCACTCTTTAAAGTCCTGCCCCACACAGTTAAACATGAAACCCGACTGGATAGAGCCACAAACACGTGCACTCAACCTAATCAACGCCACAGCCAAGGAGAGCTCTCAAAACCCCAGATACAACCAAGCGCCAACAAAGCTCCAGGAATGAACACACAGACACACAGCTGGATGATTCGACCATGTGCAGCGGCCTGCAGCATGGTGGGTCAGTAGTCCCCTCTGAAACAAACCCTGGGCGACAGCTGAGAGAAACATGTGGAGACAAAGAGTCAGCTAATATTAGGAAGAGTTTAACGACTGTGTGTGTGTCATATGTATCAACCACATGTGTAAACACATGAGCTCTAGCATTATATTATACATGGGTATTATTATTATTATTATTATTATCAATAATAACAATAATAATGGATTTTATTATTGGATGGATTTTAATGGAAAGCACTTTGGTCACCTTGTGTGTTGTAAAGGGCTCTACAAATAAAAGTTAATTGATTGATTGATTGATATAATTATTATTAGTGGAAGTACTATTAGTATTAGTAAAATGTTGGCAGCTTGTTGTTACTAGTTTTTTCTTAAACCTTTTTTGTGCCTTTTCTTCATTGTTCTCTTCGTTGAAAATGCAGATCTTTTAATCGTTTTTCATTCCGGTTTGGATGCTGTGCTGCTTGAGGGATTTCCTTTGTTACTTTGACCTTTATTACCACCTGTTATGATGAGCTACCATAGCAACATGAGCATTGTTTACTAGCAGAAGCAGCTGATTGAGGTTTCAAGAGCCCAACTAATACCCAGATGGAAACCCCAAATCCCTGATGAGCAGAAGAGGAGATATTGTGAACTTAGATCAGGAGCAAAGCGGAGTTTAAGCCATTGCTTCCCTCAATCATAATCGGAATTATGAGATCTCTCGCAAAAAAAATAGACGAGCTTGCAACACTGATGAGGGTACATCTGGAACGTTGGCGATTCAGTATTATGTGATTCGCATGGCTGCAGGAGCATATTCTCAACTCTAACATCTCTCTGCTCGGCTTTCAGACGATACGGGCAGACAGAGATTTGAAGAGGAGCAGCAAAAGTAAGCCGTAAGCAGTGCTTGCAAGCAGGAGAAAATGTAATTCAGGACATGCTACAATGAAACATTGTTTCTCCCGCCAGGATATTGAACTGTCAGCTGAAAGTTTTCATCCATAACATCTACTGAGAGTGCTCAACGGTGTTATTGGTAGCAGTTTACATCCCACCATCAGCTGATGCCAATGCTGCATGTGATGTCACCAGCTCAGTTGCTGCTAAGCTGCAGACACGACAGCCACTCTTCCCTCTCTGCCACATTCCCAACAGTTTGTCAACTGTTCCGCCAGAGAAAATAAAATAAAATTGGATTTGTTCAATGCAAAGGTCAGCGATGCATACAGCTTCTCTGCATGACCTGCTCTTAATAAGGCAGATCAAAATATAGTCTCTCTCCACCTACAAGCCCATTGTTCAGAGCCAACTTGTGACCAAGAGCTGAGAAATGGTGGTCACAGGAAGCTCAAGAAAATAATACCGTCTTCAACAAAAGCGTCTTCAGTGTCAGTCAGAGGCTTCTTTCTGCCACACAGACTGCCACAGAAGTTCCTTCCTCCACAGTTAGAGACACCTACAATAAGTCTTTGAAGAGACAGTAATGACAATTAGTAGGGGTGCACGATAACTATCAGGCCGATAACAGGAAATTATGACATCATTCCAATAAGTCCATATCACGACAAATAGCCCCGATACATTTATATATTTTTGTCAACACGGCAGTGCCTCGCTCCCTCTTAGTCTTAAATGACCGGCGGTGAATGTTATGTTCAAGTAACATTAGCATAATCAGAAAAACGATTTCTCAATCAGGAAAATCAAGAATGCCCCCTCATGCCAGAAAACAACTTGTTAAGTCGGTCATAATTTTAGTAGTTGCTAACTTGAATCAATATTCACAGTATTTCCCCTCATGTTACAAATGAAAAAGAAAAAAAATAGAAAAGGCTGAAAAAACGACTAGCAAACAAGGGAACGTCGGAATTTATGTTACACCTTGAATGCAGCATGCATTGTGCTGATCACAACAAACATGGCGGCGATAGCATGGAACTTCGTTAAAGTTTCAGAAGAAGATAGTTTGGTGGTTATTTGTGACAAATGCTCCAAGCGAATTCTACGAGGAGGGAAGCACAAGCTTTAATACGTCAAACCTGATCAGCCACCTACAACATAACAATCGCTTCCATGGAGTTTTGAAATCGCGCTAACGCGATCTAATGCTAACGTGCGCAAACCAGCAGTCTCCCCTCTCCTCCCCCTCATCTCTCTCATCTAAAGCTTCCATGAGATCAAAAAACAAAAAAAATCACTGAACCTCATTTACTTTAATTAAAGATATTAATTTAAATGGAACAAGTCAAAATATTTTAAATGTAAATCCTTTTCAGTTTGTAATTTTGATGCATCAGTTGATGATTAGTTCAAGGAGCCTTTATTTATTTTTTATATCAGTCAGCAATGCAACCTATTTAAGTTGATGTGAGATATCAAATAGGTTTGTTTGATAGCTTTATGAAAATGTTTGAGAGGCTTGCCAGTAGTTTTTCAATGGTAAAAATAAATATCTGTTCATTTAAAGAGTCCAAACTATTTTTGATTCTGTTCATAGTACTGATGTAATGATCTTAGATATATGTGTGTGTGTGTGTGTATCGGCCTTTAAGAGCTGAAAGTTATCGGTTATCGGTATCGGTTTTAAAAATCAGTTATCGTGCATCCCTAACAATTACTGCAACAATTAATTTCCTTTTGGAGAGTAATAAAGTATTATTGAACTGAATTGAATTACTTAGTATGACAACTCAGAGACTCCTTCTTGTTCATGCAGTTTAGTGCCTTTTTAGAGTTTTTACACAGTTATATGTGCCAACCCACTTTTAGGTTTGTCCTGAAACTATACATGGTTAAATATATATCAGATTTTGGAAGTGTAAAAAGATGTTGCTTGTCTTTAAATCTGAACCCATCATGTTTTAGCATTAGTTTTATGCTATCTAAGCAACAGCATAATGTAATATACAAGTTGTCAGAGGAAACTTGATGTACCATCTCTTCTTGGCTCTGGGTTGCAAGCTCATTTAAAGTGGACTGAGTCAAGAAGTAAACTGTCCCCAAGTATACCAAATCAAAAGTTAAATTTATTTTTTACATTTCCTTTTTTTTTTTTTTTTTTTCACCATTACAGATGTCATCATCAAAGGACACAGTGTCTGTGCTGGTGTGGCACCACATTTATACAACCCGTAGGGAACCCGGGGATGGGTATCAGACCCATTTCACCAGAGATACTTTTCACAAGTGAGTATGCCTGGCCAGGCTAATGTTATGCATGGAGTCTAATGCATCGTATAACAATATTGTAATTAACTTATAAATGATTCATATGACACCCCACTAACCTACCAAACAGAGCACACAGTGGAAGCTGACAAGATTAACCCTGTGGGTTAAGCAAATCCAAGAGAGCAGAACAGAGGGAAAAACAAAACGGCAAAATAAAAAAAAGAAAACAAGTGGAGGGGGCAAGGAGGGTGACAGAGCAGGGGCAAAAGGAAACAGATTAGACAGTGAAAGACAGTATTGGGTGGGAGAGACGGAGGGCAGAAGAAAGAGCAGGGAGGATAGATTCCAGAGCTTTGAGTTTGAGTCTATGTGACACTGTGTGAGCCTGAGGAATGTCTGTGATAATCCTACACACCCACACATGAAAACAGACAAGGACGCACACACATCAAAAGAAGAGATGCATGTCCTTCTCCAAAACCTAATGGTCTGTGTTCCAACCACAGCACCTAATATGATCAATAACAAAAGACGTTTTGCAAAAAGCAGAGGGATGTGACTCATATTGTGACATCTCAGTCACTGAATGAGGAACTGACCAAAAGTTGTACGAAAAACTGCTGCTGCAGCTGAATTTTGGTCCAGGATGTTCAAAGAAAATTGTCTTTGCTGCCTCAGATTCAAAGAAGAAACCCTTTTATAATTTTCCTTTGCAAAAAGACAGAGATAGATAAAGCCATGAAGATTTAATCAACAATATATTCTAAGAAGGAAGGTTCATACTTGCATGAAAAGCAAAAAAAAAAAAAAAAAAAAAGACACACACCACACACACACACACACACACACACACAAAAAAGCCCTACGAGCCCAGAAATACTGACTGTAGCCCCCAGAAGCAAAATTATTAGTTTAACAGACAGGTTTCACAGCTGGATCAGTCCTAATCCTTTCTTTCACTTTTTCACTTTGAGCAGTGGTCTTTTTTTTTTTTTAATTATCTTAATCTAGTTTTACTGTTGTGTTATGTGATGCTGGTTTTTATCATTTCTCATTATTGTTCTGCCTAGGTGTATCTGAAACAGGCTCTTTCTACAGCATTTTTGTTCAGCTTGTTTAATGTGTTTACACTGGACCCTATCTACTTGGATAAAAGTCGTTGGATGACTTAGACGGTTACTTGACACCACAAGAAGGCCTGATGCAAAGCAAAGGCTGAATCTATCTGTGTCGTACATTGTGTGTTACTGGTCCATAAACTATTTGTTAAGCCCTCTTTTGTGTTTTACACAGAATATATCTGGGCTTTGGACTGCAGTCAAACTCACTGCAACCACACAAAACAAAGCTTTGCTAAATGACACACTTTTTTTTGTACTGTTTTGTATCATTTAATGGGTCAAGCAATTAATCAGAAAGTGGGACAAACAGAATCATTTCAGTCCAATTTACAAATGTTGAGTCAAAACTTCACTGTCATAAGAACAAGAGATGTGCAACAGCTACTCCCGCTCCGTGTGTGAGTGAGCTGAGTGACTCATTGAGAGGAATTTTTGTGAGAATGTGAATGAGTTTCTGACTAGAGGGAGCATTCTTTGAGGAAGCATTTGAGTCTGTGGAAAGGGAAAAAAAAAATTCAGCAGATGTCTGAGTCGTTGAGCAACAACACAACAGGCCTGATATCTGTGAATCAGCTTCATCAGGGAGTCAGTTCAACTTCACATTACATTTCCTATTACTTCAAACTGTGGTCTGCAATACTCCCTCGAGAAGGTGCACACACAAGCACACCCACCTTAAACAGACCTTCACACTGTTTTATTTACTAATACATAAGCATTTACGAAATGAAATTCTCAGAGTAAGTATCCATGTTTGAAGGATTTCAAACAATTCACAAGCACCTTTACTTATTTCTCATTTCAACTAGTTTAATGAGTGAAATGCCTACTAACTTCCAGTAGGCATTTATTATTGATCATAGAGCTGTTCTGATTCCAGCACCAGGACTGGAAATACTTGCTGATACTGCTGTAAGTAAAAGTTACAGGGATTATTTACTTCTATGCACCAACCGCTACCATGTTATTTTTATAAACAGAATCCCAATTCTTTTTAGTTTCTCTAAAAGCGAACACAGGAAGTCATGCATTACTGCCTTGCAACTTCCTGTTTTAAGTCACCAGGTAGAGAAGCAGTGGCATCCGAGGTGTTGGACTGAGCTAGCTAGTTAGCATTAGTATTATCCTTTTCAATATGCCGTTATTTCAGAAAACCTGGCATGCTCATTATGCAAGGCTGCAGTTTCCAGAGGTGGCACAAATGTTACAAAAAATAATATGAGTAAACCTTATTAAACATTTAAGGCGCAATCATGTGCGGAAAAAAAAACGAAACAAACAGACTTCATCAAGCAGACTCAGAAGTTTGCTTCTCAATAAAACTTAAATCATCATCCTAAATGACCAGACTCTGTTGGTTGTGAAAGTGTTGTATTTTGTATTTCGAGCCACAGTTGGAAATCTTTAAAACTGCTCTCTCCTAACAGTATGATACTGACTGATCATATTTCATGTAAGCTTAAAAAAAAAGAAAAGGAGAAAAAAAAGTGTAGTCAATCCATCCTTACAAAGGATGGACCCCAATGTGTTCAAATGTGAAAATACAATGAAGGTTTATTTTTTACATATTTGCAGCTACACTTTAATTCCTTGATGATTTTATTTAAAAGATAACACTGGTTTTGGATCAGTACTCTGTATCAGCCAGTACCCAAAACCCAGGTATCAGTATCAGAAAGGAAAAAAATGGCATGAGAACGTCTCTAGTTGAGAATCATTAATCTTAAATAGAGGTGTAACACTACTACCAACCAACAGAAAATCTAAAATGACCCCAAAGAAACAAGAGATGAGCTGTAAAACAACTATTAAAAGCTATAGGGACTTTATAATACCAACCGAGTGGCTGCAACTACATGATTTCCCTTCAAGGATTAATAAACACTGACATGAAGTTACTAATAACTGAAACTATGCATACAGTATTTATTTATTACACTGAATAAACAGTTAAAAACACGTTCATTTATCATTACGAAGAAAAATGTGTTTAAATAATTCTCAACACAGAATTTACAAATGTGTCTACCATGTTGCTCCCAACCCAATTCAAAGCTTTCAGTAGCTGCAGTGGATAAGTGGACACCTGTTTGTAGTGGTAACAGCACAGTCTGATCGTTTACTACAGAGACTGCTACAAACACAAGTAAATGTAACATGTTCTTGCCATCACCCTGCCCTACATACAGATCCAGACCTACTGAGCATAATTACTTTGTAAGCACACACCAAAACCCCAAGGGAAGCTTTTTATTCAGGTCTCAGCAGCTCGTTTCACTGCCTGACTTTTATCTAAAACAGCCATTCCCAAACTTCAGAATACCAAGGCCCAATTTGAAATGTGAAAATCTCTGCAGCCCACCGAAACCTTTAATCACAACTATGATCAACATACAGGACAAGGAACCATGATCCGACAATAATGTAAGGGGTCAACAAATCAGGTGACACTTGTCATATTAAGTTAAGATGACAGTAGAATAACACTTAACTGGTTTGTTTTATTACTTCTTAATGTTTTTTAAATCATGTCATGAATATTTTACAGTAATTAAAAACATATTTAAAAAAGATCGAGGATTTAAAACACATTTGTTTAATTTTAACGACATCTCATGGCCCACCTGCAGTACCTCGACGGCCCACCAGGGGGCCGCGGCCCACACTTTGAGAATCACTGATCTAAAACATTAGCTTTGTGTCACAGAAGACTGATGATATTTAAGAATCTTGCTGCAAACAGCATGGTCTGAGGGTCTTTATTCTAATATTTTACTGAAACTATTACCTATCTTCATATGTTTCCCCAGAATTCAGTGTTTGGTCACTTTGGCAGCTCAACAAGACGAGACAATAACATTTTGAGGAGTTTTGATGATATTTGATAGAAAACCAGGTTTGCATTTAAAATTGTTGGCTTTGTATCAATGGAGAGTAAAAATGAGTGATTCAAGATATCATATTGGGGATTTAGTTTGATTGTTTTGTTTATCATTCGCCACAAAATTTCTTCTTATTTTGACTTAAACACACTGCAAATAAGGGATAACTGGATAATGAAAACAGCAGTCAGTTGCAGCTCTACAACAAAGGAGCTGACAAGTTTCAAAAACATCAACGTCGTCGTCATCTATGAAATATTAAGCAGATGATGATCTGCTCAGTAATAATATGACTCCAAATTGACTTTTAAGTTTTCACTCCAGCATCTTCTCAGACTGACTCAACTTTCACTACCATGTTTCTACTTCAAACACACACAGACCAATATCATGCATGTGAAACACAGATATGCAACTCAGAAAATGCAAAGTACATCCTGGTTTGTGAATCTCCGAAGCTGAACAGCTTTTCAAATTAAATTTACAACAAGGACACTCAAAAAAATGTCATCTAGTCTTCAGTCAGTCAATAACCTCTATTGTATGCATTTTTCCTCTTACCCATCTATGGGTTGTACTTATTAACTTAACTTACTAACTGGCACCAGGTCAGACATAAAGTGCAGTGCAAAAATCCTTGGTATCCCCAGTCTTGTTGCTTTATACAAGCTCTAATGACTATTCATATTTATTTTTAACTCTCTTTATTATTAAGCTACAAACACTAAATATATTAGTGGTAGACCGATTAATCAGGTGGCCAATTATTGTCCATTTCCTAAGAATCACCATCAGTCATAGAAAAACCCTTATCGGTCAACCTCGAGGTAAAATATAAATAAATCAAAACCACAAAATGCACAGAACAAAATGACTATGGGCAAATGTTATTTTAAGTGCTTCTTCCCTCAGAACCAAGCACAGATTTAACTCTTTTTAAGGAGACTGTCTCATTAAGACGTTGCATGATATTGATTAAGATTCCTCTCTATTTAGATGTAAGAGCCAGGTTCCTTTAATTTCTGTTCTGCATCTTTAAAAGACTGGATATTAAATATGGATGTCATGGGGGCCTGAGATTCTTTGCACAATACTGCAGGTATTAACATTTTATATCAATCCAGAATGATTTAATTTACACCAACTACTTTCACTGGGCCCTGTGATGCACCGAAGGGATATGCCTGCATAGGCCTTATGACATATTTTTTTTTTATATACATTTACCAATCAACTTTTATCAAAAAATCTTATTTATTCCTGACAGACAACCTTAAAGGCATACATGTGTGTAACAATTTCCTCACACAGGTTTACATATAAGTCAGCAGAAGGACTAAACACTTTATGTCAATAGTGCACAGAGACACGCAACCATGCAACTTCTCACCCACACAGTCACAGAGACATCTACAGCTGAAGTGCACACCCACACACGGGTGACACACAGGATGTTTGGAGCCCAAAACGATCTTCTCAGGGTCCCTTTTTTTTCAAGGCTGTCGCCACAGTAACTGACATTCCTCTATCCCTCTGAGGGTCACCGAAGCCAACACTGTCCGGGATGTATGTGTGTGTGTGTGTGTGTGCGCTGGACTGACATTAGACTCTGTAGGGTTACCAAACTGATCTCTAGATACACTTTGGAATGTGTGAACCTCCACCCCCCAACACACACAGACAATTTAAAGACTAGAGCACCCCTCAGGAGAGGTGCCATGACCTTGATCACAGTAACTAACATCTGTTTGTACTTCCCCTGATTTTAGTTTTGGGATGATTGATGCTTTTGTTTCTTTTTATTTATCTATTTTGTGTGAATATCTCAAGGATACACATGATAATATGCACACGATTAAAAGGCTAATTTCTAAGCCATTTTTGTGTAACAAAGTCTGATCATCATTAATATTTATAATGTCCAAAAACTGTAACAAAACCAAAAATAAACCGTGGTCACCATCAATCACATCTCCTGTCAAATTCAGATTAAATATACCATAAAAATGAACAACATAAAATGCAAACTAACTACCTACCTTTCTCTGCAGCTTAATTCTTTATTGAACCACTGTTTAAAAAAGTATACTTGGAGTATAAAGTGCAAAGAAAAAAAGATTCTGTGAAAACAGTGTGAAAATGTAATATTTCTTGAATTAAGGAAGGTCAGTGTTGCAATCAATGTACATAGATCAATTTTTTTCTCATTAATGTCATCATTTATTTGGTAAGTTTCTTTACTTTGTTTATATATATATATATATATATATATATATATATATATATATATATATATATATATATATATATATATATATATATATATATATATATATATATATATATATATATATATGTGTGTGTGTGTGTGTGTGTGTGTGTGTTCCTCTGTTGAAATGTTTTGCACCAACTGCAAAAACCTTGTTACTCAGCATTTTCAAATTCTAGTGTTTCTGCATTTTGATGTTTTTTTTTTTTTTTATACAAGCCTCAAATCAACATAAAATGATTAACATTATTTAAGAGTTACATTTTTCACTGCAGCCAGAGTGACATTTGCTAGAAACTACAGTTCACTGATCTTGGAAGAAAATAGCTTTCAAAATATATGAAATGACATGCAGCATCTTGTTGAAGATTTACATGATCAGTAGGAATAAATGGACTTGAATGAAAGAGATCAATGGGGTAATACAGACATGTTCCAAACATAAATTAATTCACCATTGGGTTTGGTCTAATTAAATTTGCTGGCAACAACTACAAGTGGGCATTTAACCTAATAATCCCTAGTCCATGTATACATTTTAAACGCATCCTTGCCACATGATAGTTTTTAGATTAGATTAGATTAGATTAGATGTACTTTATTCATCCCTCAAGAGGGAAATTCAAAGACCTTTTACAAGCTAAAATAAAGCTCTGCCTGAAACATGGCCCCGAGCAAAAATTCTTGAAGTGATGGCAAAGAAAAAAGTGTCCCTGTTTAGATGTGGGGTTTTTTGTTTGTTTGTCTTTTACAACATGTGCAGATGCAGCTAACAGCGGTGATCTGCTGCTGCTGGCATTGTTTTCACCTTTCCACTCTGCTTGTAGGCCCCTCCACCTCCTGCTTGTGTCATGCAGATAACTCTACTGAGGTTCTGCTTCAAAGGTGGTTGGACAAATGTCTGACAAAGACTCCACACAAACACAAAGCTTGATTCAGAAGGCAGAACCAAAGCATTATAAACATTTTTTTAATGCTGAGAATACCTCCAAGCAACAACTGTGACAGAATAAAATATTAACATATCAACAAGGAAGTCTCGACAGTATTTTCACAAAAGTTAAAGATCAAATGTCACTATCATAAAAGCCGTTTAGGTTCACTTTATGCACTGAATCATAATACAAATACAAAATTTTAAAAACTCTGACAGCAACCTTTGCTCGTTCATAATACCTGTACACAGATGGAGTGTATGCAGCCAGGAGATTACTAGAGCTGATCACATTCAAAATAAGCTCTATCTGTGGCATCATGGAGGATGTGGGAAACACACAAACACACACAAAAACACACACACTGAGCACTAGTCATGGGGTTAACAACACTGACAGAGATGACTGTGTTCTTGGAAACCTGTCAGAAGCCGTCAGCTACTAAGCCTATGAATAAATGTGTCACTTATTGCACTGCCCTCCTTGCATAATTCTCAGAAATACTGATATACAAGCCAAATATGAAGACGTTAAGACAGTACACACAGATTCAAAGAACTAGGTGCAGTTCCTCGTAAATGAATTAGCTGTGGCTGCACACGCAAGAGAAGCCCAATTAGCAAACCTGACAGAGCAGAAAAAAGAAGAAGGGAAAGAGTATGAAAAAGTTATTTATCATGACAGGATGACAGAAGTCAAGACCTCAAGGTGTAGAGAGAAACCTCAATACTGAAAGGGGTGTAAATTTTTCACGACTGTGTATTCAGATATTCACCAACAGAGTTGCATTCACAAGTGAGTTTTCAACCATGTAAACAACTCAGTATTTCTTACTACCACAGTCAGTAGATTAGGAAATAATCCAAGAGTCTGCTTTTTATGCATACTTGTAAAATCAAAACATTTATTGACAAGAGAATAAATTTATTGAAGGCACAATGAAGCACTCTGAATACTTATAAGTTCAACTAGAGTTCTCCAACTCTACTGAGGCATGCCTACTTTCATGAATGACAATATTTTTAAATTTTATTGTAAAAAAATAGTCAGTGTTTGGTTCTGGCAACTGATGCAGTGTCCTGTATAACATCTTGCTCTCATGTTCAAATATCTGAGTCTTAAAACAAGCCAAAGAAACAGATCCACTTCCTTAGAAAGAAAAGACAGATCATTTGACGACCTGTAGGGGTGGCATATATGTATAGGCGTAACACACTGTTGCAGCTACTATAAGTTTCCATGTACTTTAACATATTTATTTTAAAACATATTTTCAATGACTATATTACCACATTTACAGAAGAAGTTTTTGTGTGTAAGATGATATGGTGGTAATAATAGTGCAGTGACAGAAGGAAATGCTGATATATAGCTCTCAGTCTCATTTACGGCTTAAGAAGTGCAGTTTGTATTTCATCTGTTAGCTGCTGGAAATGAGGCTTCGGGTTTGACAAATTTTACACAAAATTCTCTTGAAATATTGATGGAAAATTACTTGCACATCTGTCTGTGCAGGATACCACAATTGAGTTCCAAATCCATGTATGTAAGACTAAGCATGTGTCAGTTATGGGTGGGTGTGTATGAATGGTGGTCAGTTAAGGGTGTGTTATGCGTAACTGTGCACAAGTGGAAAACAGTAATAAACATTTCTCCCTGGCAATTAACACATTTTTTTTTGGATACAGTGCAAGCACCATAGTTCCTATTGTGTTCCGCTTCTTTGCTTTGATTATCTTTCTTATTACTGTACAAAATTCCTGAATGAAAGCATGAAACCTGACTTTAACTTCAACCCGTACAACATTAGCCACATGGATCACACGAGACTTCCAGGAGCCAGAGCAAACTCTGGCTATAACGCAGCGAAAAATGATCTCCTTTGGGAGAAGAAGGGGGGAAAAAAAGAGTCACTGATTGTTTTGAAGCGAAATTCAGAGCACAGATAATGAATAAATGTTAGCTGTGCCTAGCTCTGTAATGGAAACCAGCCTGAAAAGCTGCCCAGAAAGAATAGAGGGAGGGGGCCTGTGAGTCAGACTAAAAGCTGGGTAGAAGTTTAGACTGATGGGGAGAGTAAAGAACCAGATATTCCAACATGTGTACATGGTTTCAACAGCATTCACATCAGTGCAAGACTTTTTAAATAACATTTGGTATTGAATTGGTAAAGTATGATGGAATAGCCAGAGGAGAAAGTAAATAGCAACAAATCAGCACATTAGCTTTTTCATTAAAAGCCTTAGTGTTTGGTCTATGCAAATTTTAAAAACATGAGAAACTGGCATCCAGAACCTCCTGGTGGCCATATTTCAATGTTTTTGTATTAAAAAAAAAACTACTTTACATTTTTTACATCTTTGCATCAGGAAGGTCATCTGGCTTAAAACTTGAACCAAACTTCTCATGCGGATCACTCCGCTGTGGCAACCCCGAATAACAAGCAGCCACAACAGATTTCTGCAATAGTCTCATTATTTTCTAACCTGAATTCTGGAAATGCTAAATTTGAATAAAATGAAAGCTAAAAGACTTAAAAAAAAGACATTTTGTGCATAAAATTTTACACTTTAAAGCACAAAATGAGCTTATTTCAAATTTGATGCCTGCTACTGGTCTTAAAATAATTGGGACAGAGCCATGTTTACCATGGTGGAGCATCTCTTCTTTTCAAAACAGTTTGTAGACTAGGGATGCGCACGATTAGTCGTCTAAACGATTAACCGTCCACCCACTTACTAGTCGGCACCAGAAATATTAAAGTCGTTTAAACCAATTTGTGTTTTATTCATGTACATGGCCGCTTAACTGTCATACAGCCGCCCACCACTAGTCGGGGCTACAGAGCCGTCAGAGAGCAGCCCCGTCTCCGCGGCAATGCTCGAGTAGACTGGAGTATTAAAACGGCACAGTGGGAAGATAGCCTCTCGCAAAACCAGCGCGGTTTGGCGGTACTTTAATCTAGAAAATGAAAACAAGGTAGTATGTAGACTGTGTCAGAAACAACTGGCATACAATCACTCGACTGGAGCAATGCGCAACCACATTCGACTCAAGCATTTGGAGGTTAATCTGCACGAGACGACGGCTGCTGATGCTAGCGCTGCTAGCCACACTCAGGCTGATTTGACATTGTTTACCCAGAGACGTGTTCTCCCGTCCGGTCTGAGAGGATAACGCAGCTCATCACGATAATGACTTCGCAAGATATGCTTCCACTTAACTTTGTGGAAGGTAAAGGCTTCAGGAAGCTAATGTTGCTGTTTCGATGTTTCAATAAATTGTGCTAGATTTTCACTGTTTTCTGAGTGTTTTCCTTTTTTTTAGACTAGTCGACTAGCTCGCGGATACAAGCGGCTGAAATGAGCTTCCTTCGCAGGGTGGCCGGGCTCTCCCTTAGAGATAGGGTGAGAAGCTCGGTCATCCGGGAGGGGCTCAGAGTAGAACCGCTGCTCCTCCGCATCGAGAGGAGCCAGATGAGGTGGCTCGGGCATCTGGTTAGGATGCCTCCTGGACGCCTCCCTGGTGAGGTGTTCCGGGCACGTCCCACTGGGAGGAGACCCCGGGGAAGACCCAGGACACGCTGGAGGGACTATGTCTCTTGGCTGGCCTGGGAACGCCTCGGGATCCCCCCAGAGGAGCTGGAAGAAGTGGCCGGGGAGAGGGGGGTCTGGGCTTCCTTACTCCGGCTGATGCCCCCGCGACCCGACCTCGGATAAGCGGAAGAAGACGGTACGGACGGTACGGTACGGTAGTCGACTAGTCTTAGTTAAAATTTTCATTTAGTCGACAGGGAAATTAGTCACCAGGAACATCCCTATTGTAGACGTCTGGGTATCAACGTTATGAGTTTCTGGAGTTTTGTGGTTGGAATTTGGTCCCATTCTTGCCTAATATAGGTTTCCAGCTGCTAAAGAGTTTGTGGTCATCTTTGACATATTTTTCATTTAAAGATGTGCCAAATGTTCTCTACAGGTGAAAGATCTGGACTGCAGGCAGGACAGTTCAGCACCTGGACTTTCTCCAATGAAGCCATGCTGTTTGTGGTTTTACATTGTCCTGCTGAAATACACAAGCCCTTCCCTGAAACTGACATCAGCATATGTTGCTCTAAAACCTTCATACACCTTTCAGCATTCATAGTTCCTTCCAAAACATGCCAGCTGCCCATACCGTATGCACTTATGCACCCCCATACTATCAGAGATGCTGGCTGTTAAAATGAACTCTGATAACACACTGGAGGGTCTCTCTCCTCTTTAGCCTGGAGGACACAGCGTCCGTGATTACCAACAAGGATGTCAAATTTGGACTCGTCTGACCATAGAACACTTTCTCACTTTGAAACAGTCCATTTTAAATGAATCTTGGACCACAGGACACAACTGCGCTTCTAGACCATATTCAAATATGACTCCCTTTATGCATGATAGAGCTTTAGTTGGCATCTGGAGATGGTACGGCGGATTGTTTTTACCAACAGTGGTCTCTGGAAGTCTTCCTGGACCCATTTAATATCATTGATACAATCATGCCGATGAGTGATGCAGTGTCATCTGAGGGCCCGAAGACCACGCAAAGCCTTTGCAATTTGATGTCAAGGAACATTATTTCTTTCTCAGTCATTCAAGATTCAAGATTCAAGATTCAAGTCTCTTTTATTGTCATTATGCAGGCATAACGAAATTTTGCACGACACCCGGTAGGGGGGTGGGGTACAGTGGTTCACTACAGGGGGGCTATGGCTTTCACAGCTCTGGGGAAGAAGCTGTCCCTCAGTCTTTTTTGTTGTGGCTCTGATGTTTCTGTACCGCTTCCCCGATGGAAGCGCTACAAACAGTGCAGTGGGTGGGATCGGCTGCCATGCGTCTGGCCCTCTTCTGGACTCGTGCAGTGTAGACGGAGTCCAGATCTGGTAGACGGCAGCCCACAATCCCCTGCGCCGTTCTCACCACCCGGGCTAGGTCCTTTTTGTCCTGTGACGTGCAGCTGCCGTACCACACCGTCACACTGAGACACAGGATGCTCTCAATGGTTGCTCTGTAGAAGTTCATGAGCACCTGTGAAGAGAGTCCAGAGCGCTTCAGCTTCCTGAGGAAGAAGAGCCGTTGTTGGGCCTTCCTCTCCAGGTGTGAAGTGTTCACAGACCAGGAGAGGTCAGAGGAAATATGGATGCCCAGGAACTTGATGCTGTCTACACGCTCCACTGCCTCTCCATGTATGCAGAGAGGAGCGTGTTCAGTCTTCCTGACCTCCTGTAATCCACGATGACCTCCCTGTCTTGCTGGTGTTCAGGATGAGGTTGTTCCTGCAACACCACTGTGGTGAGCCTCTGGACCTCCTCTCTGTAGTGGGTCTCATCGTTGTTGGATATGAGACCCACCACGGTGGTGTCATCCGCAAACTTCACAACCATGTTTGTGGAGTGGATGGCAGAGCAGTCCTGGGTGAAGAGGGTGAAGAGGGCAGGGCTGAGCACACAACCCTGCGGTGTCCCGGTGTTGAGGATCAGTGGAGCAGAAGTGTACTTCCCCATCCTCACCACCTGGGGCCTGTTGGTGAGGAAGTCACTGATCCAGGAACAGAGTGATGGTGATAAACCCAGGTTGTGGAGCTTCAGGGCCAACACATCCGGGAGAACAGTGTTGAAGGATGAACTGAAGTCCACAAACAGCATCCTGACATAGGTGTTGGGATGCTGCAGGTGGGTCAGGGCTGTGTGAAGTGCTAGTGAGACAGCATCCTCCGTAGAACGGTTCCCCCTGTAGGCGAATTGCAGGCTGTCCAGGTCTGCAGGGATGACGTCCTTGATGTACTTTAGGAGGATCCGCTCGAAGCACTTCATGATGACTGGGGTCAGAGCAACAGGACGGTAGTCATTGAGGCAGGTGATGTTTGTTTTCTTGGGCACAGGCACAATGATGGAGGACTTCAGGCAGACAGGTACCACAGAAAGCTGCAGCGACAGGTTAAAAATGTCCAGAAAAACCTCTGCAAGTTGGTCCGCACATGACTTCAGGGTCCGACCTGACACCGTATCCGGTCCTGCAGCCTTGTTGGTGTTTATTCTCCTCAGGGTCGCGGTCACCTGGTGCAGCTGCAGGATGAGAGGCTGATGTTGCGCCTCTGGCTGGGGAGGGAGTTCAGCCTTCTGCTGTGGAGAGTCAAGCGTGCGAAGAAGTTGTTTAAGGTGTCAGGCAGAGTGGGTCATGGCTGACCTGCTGGTCGCTGCGTTTGTAGTCTGTGATTGTCCTGATGCCTTTCCACATATTACGTGAATTGTTGTCCTTAAAGTGCTCCTCAATGCGCTGCTTGTGCCTGTGTTTCGCCAGCTGGATCCCCCTTTTCAGTTCTTTGCGGGCCCTGCTGTAAGCCAGTTTGTCTCCGGATCTGTAAGCAGCATCTCGGGCTTTTAGCAGGGACCGTACTGTGCCGTCCACCCATGGCTTCTGGTTAGGAAAGACCATGATTGTTTTTGTGGGAAGGACAGCATCAGTGCAGAACTGGACGTAGGACAGCACAGAAGACGTGTATTCCTCAAGGTCTGCGTCTTCTTTGAATATTCCCCAGTCGGTGTGCTCAAAACAGTCCTGTAGAGCTGAGGAAGCCTCCTCAGTCCAAACCTGGATGGTTCTGATGGTGGGTTTGGTCCTGCAGATCAGTGGTCTGTATGCAGGGATCAGCTCCACAGAGATATGGTCTGACATACCAAAGTGTGGAGCTGCTGCAGCCTTGTATGCGCCTGGGATGTTGCAGTAGACCTGGTCCAGTATGTTGTTGTCTCTGGTTGGAAAGTTTATGAATTTGTGGAATTTGGGTAGCACAGCTTTTAGTTCCACATGGTTAAAGTCCCCAGCCACGATCACAGCCGCCTCTGGATTCGCGTTCATTTGGCCGCTGACCAGGCAGTACAGCTCCTCCAGCGCTAACTTAGCATTAGCTCTCGGTGGTATGTAGGCTGCTATGATCATGATAGAGCTGAGTTCTCTAACCAGTTTAAAAGGTCTGCACTTCACTGCCAGATATTCCAGGTCGGGGGAGCAGAAGGTTCCAATAATGCTCGTAGCTGTACACCACGAGTTGTGGATGTACAGCGCCAAACCTCCGCCTCTGGTCTTGTCTGAAGCTGCTGTCCTGTCGGCCCGGAACAGAGAGCGCCCCGCTAGCTCCACCGCTGCGTCGGGGATGTTGTTGTCCAGCCAGGTCTCGGTGAAGATCGCTACACAGCTGTCGGTCTTACGTGAGATGATTCTCAGTCTTATTTCGTCCAGTTTGTTGACAAGTGACCTGACGTTGGCGAGGAGGAGACTGGGCAGAGCTGGTCTGTGTGGGTTAGCTCGTAGCCTAGCCCGCAGCCCGCTCCGCTTGCCCCGCTTTTGTTGTCATGGTACTTAGTTACCACTGCTCTGCCTGATTTAGCCGTTTCCCTCTACAAACACACCTGGCTCAAGTGAATGGGTCATTAACAAACTTGTGCAGCCCTTGGCTGTTAGTCAATATCAACAAGTACAGAAAGTTTGGATTTACATACTAGCTAGTTCATACTCGGCAAGTTTGACTCTGCCTGAGAATGTTCTTTGGATGGCAGGAGAAAGGGGCCAAGCTTTCTACTGATCTAATGGTAGCACATCATCACTAGTTGCCCATATATTATCCACACTGGAAGGAATTCTTAAATAAGCTCTCTCCCCTGAAAAAAATCTATCACAAATTCGAGGTAACAAGAACTTTTTAAAGAAGTGTCTTAAAACTGCGTTCTGTTGCACAACAACAGAAGTATTTCAAAGTTGGGAGGTTTCTCCTCCAGCATTACTTCCGCTCATTGATGCAACAGGCATTTTGGGATACTTTGCTCTTTCAAGTCGATGCAAGTTTCTCCTGGATGCATTGATTTCAAACCTGCTTGGCTAGATGTGTATTGGGACAGTACTTTGGCATATTTTGAATGATCTAAAACATATAGGGCAGTGGTACCCAAGGACCAGGATTAAAAAGCACTGCTTAAATGACTCCTATACACTTTTTTCTTCTCCCTGACCACGACTGGGACCACATTGTTTTCTGACACCACTTTTTTAAAAGCATTTTTGGCACTCATAAAAGCTACAACAGAGCACTTAATTTTCACCTGTTGTTTATTTACCATACTGATTATGTAATCCTAGGTCAGTCCACAGCTCCCCATCACTCGTAGCCCACCAAGAGAGCTCATCATTGTTCAGTCTGCGCAAACCATTCTTGGCATCATACCCAAGAGTGAGCAAATGCAAATTGCCCGGTGTGAGATGTTATAGTCTTACATGCCTGCAAAAATTGTGTGGTGTATAGGAGCCTTTCGGCATGAGAAGCTTCTTAATGACTTGTTGGCAGTCATATACCAATTACTCTACCCATTTGCTTAGTTAAATCTAGTTGATGTTTTTTTCTTTTTTTAAGGGATAGTGACAGGCAGCATACGTGCTAGATGCATGAACAAGATATCCTCTGATAATGTACACAGTTGCTGCAGTTGTGCTTATTCAAACTATGACATAATGGCGCATGGAAAGAATGTTCGCAGGTATGTGTAGCTGCATAGGTATGAGTATGTGACTAAGTGTTGATGAACAAGAAGAAAAGAGAGAGAAAACTGTTGGATGGGGTTGTTGCACAGCCTGGGGGCTTTCCATATGATACTCAGCAAGGTCATGTGTACTGGCACTGTGGTTGTAGGCTGCATACACACAAACACGCACACACAACACACACACAAACGGAGACTAGATGCCCGCAAAGAAGTGATGACAGGAGATAAAAGCACACGTGCAATGCATGAACAATCAAATATTAGTAATCACCAAAGAAAAACCATGAAGCCACGTGATGACCACCTCATCTGATTTTCATTAACGTCAGCAGAAAACAGAAAAAAAAAGCATTACAATTCCTCCTGCAAAAGAAGACACTGAAGGAGAAAAAGATCTGACAAACATCTTGACCACATGACTCTAACCACTCCACTTCCTTTAGATGTTTCTCTAGATTTTTGTCACACTGAAACACTCACGAGCAAACACACATGCATTTTCAATTGTGCAAGTTTTCCACTCTGTCTGAGAATGTTTTTTTAAAGACTTAATTTAAAAAAATACAGAAGAATTTGACAAATGTGTAAAGCGTACATTTTCTCGCTTATATTTTCTCAACAAAATCTTCCAAAGGATATTTAGATGCCTGAAACACCTCTGCATACTTGCAAAGGACCTCTGCATTGACAGAAAATTCCAAATTTCCAAAATTCCAAAGAAAATTCCAAAAATTTAACTTTGCACTCTGTCTTTATGCCAGAACAACTTGAAAGGAATACAACTCCCAGCTCCACGTACCTCCTTGTACAATTCTCCATCTTAATTTGCCCATAATGGAAGCACATCTGAGTTAAATGAAGCGAAATCTGCCGGATTATCATGGAACCAGGCTTGGCAGTGCTGGCTTTTATCCTTCCAATATTTTACACTCTGCTCTGCCCCAGTTTTTCACTGAACCAGTAGAAAAACACCAGAAAAAAGCATCAAAAGCAAAGGAGGGATTGTGACCTCTAACTCTGTCCTCCACTTTGAGATTTTGTGCCTAATAACTAGTCACAGGACAAAACTTTGACAAATCCCACATAGCTTAAAGAGAATAGACAAAGCTCTCAAGCAAACATGAAGTAAGGCCATGTTGCTCAAACACCTAAAACCTGTTACTGCTTAACAGCAGGAACAATCAGCATCACTTCTACTTAATCTAAACCAAGTGCCAAGTCTAGAGAGAATAAATAAAATAAGACAATAAAGGGCCTTCAGCTCATCAGGAACTGCAGCTTCACAGCTGTGGTAGCATTCAGTTCATTTTTAGCTGTGGTCATTCAACAAATTCAATCAAACAAAGTAGTGTGAACACCTTCAAGGAAATTTAGTTTCACTTTTGTAGAAATATTACGAGTGGGCAATGCATACATGCAGCCACATACTCCTGGTACTACTTGATGAAAATTATTAGAAAATATCACTATTCAGCCTTGCGGAACATAAATGTGCAAAACAAAGACTTCAGAGACTTCCTGGACTGCATTTCATTACCTTGATGCTACCAGAAGCCACTACCAATGCATGACCTTGCTTTGTTTAAATACAGAACTTTAGTCTAATCTCTCTCCAACTCATAACTTCCAGAAATGTCAAAGATAATGAAAAATGCTTTTTAAAATACACTAACATTTTTAAGGAGTCCACTTCAGTTGATTAGCAGTCCAAAACCCAAAGTTGGTACATTTTCAGGCAGTTTTGTGCTGGAAACCCTTGATTCAGTTCCTCAGCCTAGATGTTTCCACGCATGTATTTCTTATAGTATGGTATAAAATTTCATATCAATTAGGGGTGCACGATAACTATCGGGCCGATAACTATCTAGTCGATAACAGGAAATTATGACGTCATCCCGATAACTCCGATATCACGATGAATAGCCCCGATAACATATATTTTTGTCAACATGGCAGTGCCCCTTGAATGACCATCAGTGAATGTTATGTTCAAGTGACGTCGGCATAATCAGAAAAACGATTACTCAATAAGGAAAATCAAGAATACCCCCTCATGCCAGAAAACAACTCGTTAACTCGGTCATAATTTTGGTAGTTGCTGACTTGAATTGATATTCGCAGTATTTTCCCACATGTTACACATAAAAAAAGAAAAAAATAGAAAAGGCTGAAAGAACGACTAGCAAATGAGGGAACGTGGGAATTTACGTTACACCTTGAATGCAGCCTGCGGCCACAGCATACTGATAACAACAAACATGGCGGCGTGGAACGTCGTTAAAGTTTCAGAAGATAGTTTGGTGGTTATTTGTGACCAATCCTCCAAGCGAATTCTACGAGGAGGGAAGCACAAGCATAAGCTTTAATACGTCAAACCTGATCGGCCACCTACAACATAACAATCGCTTCCATGGAGTTTTGAAATCACGCTAACGTGAGTTAACGGAAGCTAATGCTAATGTGCGCAAGCCAGCAGCAGTCTCCCTTCCCTTTTCCTCTCCCTCATTCCTCTCATCCATAAGATTAAAAAATAAAAACTACTGAACCTCATTTACTTTAATTAAAGGTATTAATTTAAACGGAACCACAAGCCAAAATCCTTTAAATGTTAATCTTTTTCAGTTTGTAATTTTGATGCATGTATTTCCATCAGTTCAAGGAGCCTCTATTTTTTATATCAGTAAGTAATGCGTCTTATTTAAGTTAATGTGAGATATCAAATAGGTTTGTTTGATAGCTTTACAAAAATGTATGAGAGGCTTTCCAATAGTTTTTCTTTGGAAAAAATAAATATCTGTTCATTTAAAAAGTCAAAACTATTTTTGATTTTGTTCATAGTACTGATCTTAGGTATATGTGTGTGTTATCGGTATCGGCCTTTAGGAGCTGAAAGTTATTGGTATCAGTTTTAAAAAACAGTTATCGTGCATCCCTAATATCAATATTTATATACAAGTTTCCAACATTTTAATAGAAAAAGTCCCTATTCCTGCCATATACAATAGTACAACCCAAGTGAAAGTCAGTTAGGCTCATTCACACTAGTGTAGGTTCATTTTAAAATTCTGTTTTATAAGAAACCCATTCCGGATCCACATTAACATGTCAGCACCATCTCAGAAAAGATCTTTGTCCACACTGTACTGTTTACACTATCCACTAGACTTGTCTGATTTTTTCATCTTCTTGACAGGGCTGGTTATAGACCCAGAAGGGGGAACTGGGGAGTGCATGCAAACAACTACATAATTGTTTCTAAAGGTTTTTGGTTTTGGTCATCGACACAATACTGCAACCCCACTGCAACTGTGTGGACACACAGCATAACTGTAATAAAGATTTGCTTTAAAATGAAACACTAGTGCAACCATAGTCTTTCTCTCCAGTTGAGAATTTATTACATTTGGTTCATGTTAACATAGTAAATGAGATGGATCTAATCTTTACATTGTAGATTCAGGTTATAATATTGGCCTTTCATGAGGGAATAAAAGTGCCAGACATGTCATTTTGTCTGCTAATAGCCACAGCAACACAAAAACCATGACTGATCAGTTGATCTACAAGTAGCTGGCAATATTTGAGATCTTTTGATGCTTCAAAGCCTTTAATGCTGTTCACAACAAATGCTTTTCTTGGAAATGCATGCATTTGAGGTTTTGAGAATCTCTCTGTGACTCACAGTTTTCCTGACAAGAGTCATTACTGCTGACTTCACCTACATACAGACTCTCTAGCCGTAATCCTTCAACCCCATGTTCATGTAAGTATGGTGTGTGAAAGTCCTTAATTGTGGAGAGAAGACAGAATATAGGATTAAACTATGAAGAGTGAGCATCCTAAAATCTAGCACTAACACAAGCTTGATCATTTATGAGGCCTTGCATTAACCATGACGCTAAGATTACCACCAAGTAAAATGAGCAAATTACATATATTACTTAAACAATCCTGGCATGAAGACCAGAAGCCTAACTAAGATTATATTTTTAAAAGCAGACTATGTACGAAATAAAAATTTTTCTCATGAATTTGCACTTTTTTCATACTGTCATGTTTTCACAGTGTCTTTGGGCTTTTAAAGATCCTTCCTTTGTGCCCTGTTGCGCAGGAAATCTCTTGCCTGCTTTTGTCCAAAAGCCTCACTGCACTTTCCCATGACTGTAAATGTTTTCATTTAACACCGGCGAACTCAGCTGTAACTCAACACCCTGCTTGAAAGGTTTAGCTCTACATTCAATAAAAAAAAAAAAAAAAAATTATAAAAGGTACTCTAAGAAACTGATTTCAGAAAATACAACATGAGCTGTGTAACTTGTAACTTAAGCCTTAATCAATGATTTTTGATTATCCAATTTGGACATGTGGTGGAATATCCATCGGTGGTTCATATGAGCAATAATAGGTAGTTAAAAACAGACAACTTGACAAATTCTATATAGAGGTATGGTGAATTTTTTTGTCTGATTTTGGTTAATTTAGTCGTTTAGCATTCTGAAACATTTTAAACAGACAGTTCACAGTTCAAGATATTTGTCCCCTACAAGACGTCACACACAAGCCTTAGACTATGAAAAAAATCCAAACTATTTGTCATTTAGTTAATGCAAGTAAAGCTATGATCAAGAAATCCATAATCTATATTCATGTTATAACCTTTTTTTTTTTTTTACACTAAAATCAGAAGGTACATATGGAGTATTAAACAATTGGTACACCTGCCAGAAAGCAGGCTTAGTGATTTGGAAAGCAGCAGGGAGGCCAGTGACAACATTATGGCAGATATTTTTCTGAACAACATTAATTATGCCATCCAACAAGAGATGCTGTTTGCAAAGATTTTAAACCTAAAAAAGTTGGATGGCAGTCAGAGGATTTATTAGTAGTTTCATGATTCCTATTTTTCCATGTAACATTGTTGAGATCTCTGTGGACTTTAGCAAATTTCTGATACATAATGGGTCAACAAGTTTAGGCAAATCAGCTGAGAGAAACTAAAAAGCAGAACTTTTGTGGCAAAGAAGGCACACAAGTTTGAGTAATCCTGTTCAATGAGCCAAAGTAGACAAAGACAACCATTAAGACACTTGCTCTCGTGCTTTATCCGTCTAGTCAAAAAAAAAAAAAAAAAAAAAGAAAAACATTTGTAACATGATATTTGCACCATATATACACATGTGGTGAACACACACACACAGTGAATACGTTTCTGAAGAATGCATGTACACCCACACACAGTACATGACTCAGTCACTTCAAGGCATAATTTCTGAATTTCATGAAACTCTGTCCCTGGAAAGAGGAAAAGATTTGGCTTTGTGGGTGAGATATGAAGACGCTGTGATATAAAATGAAACTCAGAGGAAACAATTCGTGCACTGTTGGTGTCAGTAGTGCCAGTATGGCTGTCTAGGTGCTGTACAAAATTATTCAGATGGTTGATTCCCAGAATGTCCACCGGCTGTTTACTTGGCCTTGCAGGCCATTCAAAAATATTAGACTTCACAGAAACCAAAACTAAGTATCAGGCTAGGACCAACTGTTTTTTTTAATGCAGAAATATTTCCATGAGCTGTTAATCCGTTGTTGAGTTTCAGGACTGACTGATGAATCATGGGATCTGAAAAATCTATATTTATTTCAACAACAATCAAGCTTCATTCCTGAAAATGTCTTGTGCTGCTCTAGAGGTGCAATATAATACAGAAGTGTCAATACAATAAAAATAATAATCTAACCATGCTAGTACATGATATAATATTCTACTGGGGAAATAGTTTAAAATGTTCCACAGAGCATATTATCCTCTGGAACTGGGATTTATGGAAAGTCAGACTGATCTTGAGATTTTAAAATGAAATTATGATCCACCTTAACTCTGCTCTTAGAAATCACACGGGCAGATATTTAAAAATTAGTAGAACTTCAAAATGGTTAATGGTTAACCAAACGGTTATATCAGCCTACTACATTGATGTGTGTGCAACCAGAGTACTTTCAAAAGGAAAAAACAGGCTTTATTAACCATTGTGTTGAGTAAGAGTTTGTAAGACATCTTAAGCTTCACCTGTCCTCCTTTTTCTTGGAATATCTGCTGTCAGTCTGTCGTTTTCTTGTTTCCTGCTGTTGTACTTCCTATGTCGGTTTCATTGTGTTTCTCGTTCAGCTGACTGGGGCCCATGTGTTCTGAGCTTTAGTTGTGGTATGCAGCAAGAGCCAAATTAACACTGCATGTTGCCATAAGAGAGCCTGAAGTAAAACAAGTAACACAGAACAGATGGACACCGAGGTTTAGTTGTTGGAAAAGTATTTTCCACTGATGTTGCAAACGCCTCTTACTGTCAGAAAAAGAAGAAGAAGTAGAAAGAGGAAAAAAAGAAGGGGAAAAAAACCCATAAGCATACACCAAAGGAAAAACACAGCATTTTTGACGACATAAATGCAGTCTGTCTCATTTATAGCTCCAACTTTGTTGGTTTAATGCAGCATAACTTTACATTTGATTTTCTAATACAGACTTTTACTGTAAATGTTTGTATTTTCTTTTCCTCAAGTCTCAGAAAGAAGCATCGTATTGGGATGTAAGTGACAAAGCTTCCACTGTATCAACACACATAAAAATATGTGAGAATCTTTTGCAAGAGCACAAACACATACAGAGAGCGACAAACTTTAACAGCAACATGACACAGTGTAGGCACATGCACACACAAGCATGAAATGAAACCATGTGGGAAAGATTAAGGCTGAAAGCGCTGGAACAAACATATGCAAAAGCACAAACACTCACATACACACAGCTGAAATGAGATGAGAGGGGTATGATTAAGATGAAGGCTGCAGGAGGTCTGAGGAAGTGTATCAGACTGTAGAAGTCTGTGGGAACACACTCTGGAAGGGAGAATACCACGATTTTCCTGGCAAGATGCTAGCCTCGTCTGTAACCCTGACTACTGGATGTCAGATGAAAGGAAACGTAGGGCTCACAGCTGAAGAAACAGCTTATCTGGGTGCATTATTGAACTGGGTAAAATATATTAACTCTAAGAAATAAAGAAAACTCAAGAATAAACTACAAAAGGACAGCAATATAGCAGAATAATTACTATACTCACTGGCCACTCACTTCACAATGTACTGGTCAGATACAGGAGTATGTTCAGTACTAGACTGAAGCTGCCATGATGCACCATAGAGCTCCACAGGAAATCATTCCTGCCTGCAGCCATCCAGCTCTACAACTCAGTAATCTGACTCTTAAATGCAGTCAGTTGACTGACCCTGTTCTCTTATGTGCAATAATTTTCTCATGCAACAAATAATATTTCTACAGTCTCATATATACATATACAATATATATACACACATACACAGTAATGTGTGTAACATTGTCCACATCAGGCTATCATTACAGGCTGAGACAAGACTGAAAATGTCAGACAAGACTGATGGTGGAGATGCCTGCTCTTTTCAGCTGACGAGATGAGATTCACTTCTGCAATAAAATACAAGCTGCACTGGCTCTACCTTGTTACTTTTGTCATTTTAACTGAAGAAACTATAAAGGCATAAATCGTGTTTCTGAAAGACAGTGTCGTGTTACTATTTTTCCAACAGAAAATAATTTCAAGAACGATGGGGGAGAGCACAAACTTTATTTTTTAAACCAACTAATTGATTGAGAACTGATTTCACTGTGAACTCATAAATAAAAAAAATGTCATTGTCTGTTTTGAGTGAACACCACCATTTTACTAACAAACCTACAGCTGTTTGTCTGTAGTCTGTCTTCAGGACCTTCACTGCAAAGAAACATTATAAAGAAAAAAACTATGTAGGAACATTTGACAGATTTACTAACAAATTTTTTCTGTATTTTCACTTCTGTTCTCCTGGAAAGTAGGTAGCTGATGTTTGGTGCATGTTTTGGGTCATTATTTCGTATTCACCTCCCCATTTTATTTCAATTAAGTAACTCACACTTGCAACATTATCACTGCATCAAAATCGTGGCTTGAATTTTCAAGGGTGACGTTAACTGCAGCGTATTGCTGGTCAAATCTGAGCAAATACAATGTTTTAGACCATTTTGCAATCAACGATGATGGTGGTAACATGACCATTTATATGATACAGATGTAAAATTGCATAAAAAGGTACCTTAATAGTGCTGACATCTGAAAAATCTCCAATCCAGATAATTCATTTAAACTTAAATAGCTTGATTTTTATTCTTACACCAGCACCTGTAGCATCAGTATCTGTTTTTTTCTTTCAACTTTTGTGCTATTTTAGGCTTGAATGCCCACTAATAATTCAGATTATGCAGAAGTGAAACTGCCCTGAGTTTTTACTGAAATAGCAGAAAAAAAAAAACAGACATTTCACAAAAGTTTCCCCAGAAGAGAGTGCTCTTTCATTGAAGACACCACGTGTTCGGTTGCCTTCAGATTTTATATAGGCTTAAAGTCTGCTTGATAAAAAACAGGAAAAGATAATGTAATGAGTTGCTCAAAATCTGTCCGGAGATTATCTTGTATTCTGCTTTCAGGCTAATAGTAGGGAACTTACAGCTGTCCCTTGACTGCAGCTTTCTCACGCGAAGCATTATCAGTTTCCATGCAGCTTGTTCTTTTGTACTAAATGAGCTCACTGATATTACTTCTGTTTCACACACATAAAGATACACACACATTAACAGATATAAATAAACACACAAATACTACCAGTGAAATCCTATTTCATCTACAGTCTGGATATGAACACAGCCTTCCAATACACACCCCTATACTGACACAAAAAAAAACTCCACGTCCAATTTTACATTCACAAAAAAGCTGAAGTATTGACAGAATATATAAGGCAGGAACACCAGCTCACTGCAGGCTGCTGTGTAAATAATTTCTTGTAGGGTGTGAATACAATTGCTTTTCCTTGTGTGTGTTAAAAGGCGAGCATGGAGCTCCGCCACTCTCCTTCCTTTTAAGGCCATTCTCAGGACCTTATCTATCTGTACTGCCAAGATTACACACACGCGCACATGTGCGCACACGCATACAGACAAAAGAGAGGGAGAAAACTGAGGGCATCAATGCAGTTGGCTAACTAAAGCTGAACTGCAATAAGCCCAGTGAATCCTGCCAATGCTTTCCCATTCTGTACGAACATGCATCCACACACAAACACGCACACACACAAAGCTCAGGCTCCATCATCAAGTGAATTACCTCACGCACATGGATAATGCTGCAGCTGTCTGACGAGTTGAGGGCTGCTAAATATAATACACTCAAAACACACGCACCCTCAGACACACACAAACATGCAACAGCTTTTTCACTGACCTCTCTTTCAGCTTCACTAAACATTTAAACCATGAGATCACTGAACTCATAAGACAGTGTTCAAACTAGCTGCACTGATTACTGGTTTGTGGAAATTGCATGCAGCTTTGCAGCTGGTTTAATGCCATGAACTCTAGTTAGCTAGGATGCATTTTAGTAAGCACCATGATGTAATGAAATGTCAACAAGCAAAGTCAGAACAAGGAAATTTGTTGTACTGTTCTTAATTTTAGGAAATGCATGTTGTTAAAAAATATCTTTTTTTTTCTAAATGTGGCAGATTTAGATTTTATAATAGTTTAATGTATGCATTTTAATGAGGTAAAATGTAGACAAGTTGTAACTGGCTTAAGCAAACCCAAATCAAACAGGAAATAGTGTGAGAAATACACACCAAAGGGTAAAAAAAGGCATGAAATTTGCAGATTTCTAGATGTATGCAAGTGCATAAATGTCACATTGTGGAGAAAAAGCTACATTTATTTAATAAAGATTGGTATATCTAAAAATGCACGTCAATAAGTAATAAGTGTAAGGCCAAGGCTGATAAAATCCAAGTCTAACTCCATTTCCTAAAGCTGTGTTATCTAAGTGAAAGAGCAAAGTATCTTTACACCATCTTACTCTGTAATCAGTGTTAAATGGAATTTTAACTGTCAAACTGCAGGTTTCCATTTAGTTTTTATTAGACTAATCTTCAACAACGCACTAATCATACTAGATCACAGCACCTTTTCATACTTGTGAATTATTTATTTTTCAACTGCAGTGACAAAATGGTGTCCCGAAAACCACCTATAAGTATTCTGAGGCAATGCTAAATGTCATTACAGTTTTGTTTTGTCACATAGCAAACTGCAACAAAAGGAGCCTGTAAAATGCACTAAAATGCCATTTGTGAAAGCAAACACCAGCAGAGAAATGGGATGATTTTAAAAAGAAGGGGGGGAAAACCCCTGTGACTAAAACAGCTGGAAACAGGAAATTACTTTGAGCCTTTATGTGTGTGCTCGTGTTTGTTGTTGATTTAGTCTATGTCACATTGTTAATGTAAGTTTGCCAAGTAAACCTTTTAAAGGTTTCTGTGGGTTGCCATCTTATTGACACAAACAGATCTGCAGACTTATCTTGTACAAATATGAAACACATGATGAGGAACCTAACAGATGTGAAATGGCTCAGGGGTGACTATAGTTCTGAGAAGTCAAAAATTATTTTGATAATTGCACTAACACAATTCCATGAAGCAAAGTGCTATCAAAGGAGGAAATATCTGTACTGAGACCAGCACTAACAGCAAAAATTGTCAAATATTGATAAGATGTAGATAAGATTAAATTAGATGTACTTTTTTCATTACGAAAGCAATGTGGGGTGTTGTTGAAACATCTGCTAGTTACAACACACCTTGGAGACATATTATGACTTTCTGTCATCACCTGCTTTAGTAAAAATACCAGATATACAACCATGCCTTTAAGCCTTTGTTCATAGCAGCTGGTTTGGGGGGAGAAATGAGTCTCTACAGTGTCTCCATCTTCTGTCAGTTGTCCGTCTTTTGAAAACGGTCTTACAGCTTTGCTCTACCCACTTCCACGTGACAGCAAATGCAGTATAAAGTGAAGTATGATGGAGATAAAGATGGAGAAGTTGAATAACCCTGCTCAGATCTGGATCTGTAATGTCACAGCATACTGCAAATCTAAACAGGTCACTAAACTACATATTTTCAGACAGTACTATGTTCTGTTTTCAGCAATGGTTGAAAGAAACCTAAGAAATGTGCACAATTCACAATTCAAACCTTCTGAGAACTATCTTTTGACTCTATTAAGCACAGAGACAAAGTTATAGACACTAGGGCTGAACAATTAATTGCATTTGCGATAATCTCGCGATATCATAAAACGAGATTTTCTAACCGCAAAGGCCGCGATATGACTTGTCACGTGATCTGGCGACGTCACGTGACTTGCGAGTGAGCCCAGCTGAGCTGAGCAGAGCAGACAGGGCAAGCAGTGTTAACAACTTAGCGACTTTCCAGACCCCCCTAACGACTTAATTTGTAAAAAGCGACTAGCGACAAATCTAGCGACTTTTTCTGGTGATTTAGAGACTCACGCACACTCAAACCGCTGGGTTTGAAGCCATCACTTGGCTGCTGTCCGCCTCGCGAACCGCGCTTCTCTCTCTCTCTGTCGGGCACAGTGCACAGCCACAAACACCCCGCCCGCCGCGCGAGACAAATCTAGCTCCTCTCCACCCCCCCACCCCCTTTTTCCTTGCAAAAAATCTGTGAGCTCCTGAGATCTATACAGAAGAATCTTTCTGGCTAACAGTGCCAGACTCATTTTGCACTTCAGTATGTTGTGTGCTGCTGTTACTGAGTAAATATAATATTTCTATTAGTGTTCAAAAAGTTTTTTTTTTGAAAATGTCCAGTTGGTTAGAGCAGATATTTGTTCTTCTTTATTTTCCTGTGTGATGTTACTGACTGGAGATCAGTAAGCTTTATTTTTTCTATATCTGTATATTTTATTTGTTTATTTATTTATACACTGTCCTGTCAATCTCAGACAGTGTTTAAGAAGTGCAGTCCACATGTTTACATAAATGTTACACATGTTTTATGAAATGTGAAAAGTTAGATGTTGAAGAGGTAAAGCCACAGATTTGTTTGCTTTATTGTTGTAATCTGCACTTTAAATAAATCTGATATTGCTTATTATGACAGTGTTTGAAAAATACATGAGAAGAGGACCTTAAAAATAATCGCATATTAAATCGCAATCGCAATATTGAGGAAAAAAAATCCCAATTAGATTATTTTCCAAAATCGTTCAGCCCTAATAGACACTACATCAATTACTGAGAAGAAAATATGGTTCAAGTGAGGAAAAAAGTGGAGTAATATAATACATTCAGTATAAAGTACATTAAAGTGTGCAATGAAATGTTCATGAATATATGCCAACTTTCTCTTTGAAGCCAGTGTCATTAAGCTTATTTACATGTATTTGGAATAGTAACTGTAACCTAAAGTTAAAAAGTTAGCTGATGGAGCTTGAATTTGAATAAATGGAAAATGAGAAGATCATGAGAATCCTATTTGATTGTAAAAATGTGAATATATAAATGTGCACATGAGGATGTGCTTCTACCTTGGGAGGATCGTAGAGCTCCAACTGGTACCTCTCGCCTCCTCCTCCTCTTCCTCCTCTTCCTCCCCCACTTTGAGCATCTCTGATCTTTCTGACCAGCAGGCGGCAACGTTGCCAGTGGGGCTGAAAATCCGAAATAGTGTCATCCACCAGCAAGTATTTGAGTTGGTCCTCTTTACAGCAGCCGCTCACCTCTGACCTTCTCTGCCTAAAGCTTCTGCTGCGAAACCAACGAAAACTATTAAGGAAGGTAGAGACCACACCAAGCCTGTGTGAAGCGGCTGAGGGTGTGGCTTCAGAGTTTTGGCAAGAAGAGTGGGAGGAAGTGGATGAGGATGACCCTTCCTCATTGGTGGAGGAAATTCCAGCCACTCTGTCACCATTATTTGGGGGATTATTGTTGCTGTTGGTAGGGTTGGGGTTGATGAGAGACAGGTCCTGGGATGAGCGGGGGCTGAGTTGGGGCCGTCTCTTCAACAGCCGTTTTACCGTCTGCTGTATTTGGTTGACAGAGAAATGTGTGACGTCAGCGTGTCCAGGACTTGAGGCTAAGGAGTCAGAGTACCGCTCAGTCAGCTGATGGTGATCAGCACCAGAGATCTCTTCATTGCTATGGCTATGAACCAATGGTGTGGAACTCCCAAAGTTTCGTGATCCTGAAAAGGAGTTTCCAGTAGCACATCTCAATGGCTGCTCCTGCTCTTGGCTTACCACCACTGACTCCACTTTTGGTGCCAAAGATAATAGACCAGCTCCTCCATTTGGCCTACCTGCTTCCCTATAGTCCTGCGTCCCAGACAAAGATGTGATCCGCAACTGATTAATCACAGCCTGTGATTGAAGAGTTGTAGAAGAGGCATTAATAGAAGCGGAAGAGGACTGTGTGTTCTGGGTGAGTGGAGTGCCGTCTTTGTCAACTTCACAGCAGAAGTGCTGTCGGAAGAGGTCGGTGAACTGTTTAGAAAAAGCTTCTGGTGGGAGCACGTCGTTGTGGCCGTTCTTGAGCAAAACTCCGATAATGACCCGCCAGCTGCCGGGCTGCGGCAATGGCATGCAGCTCACAGAACTCCCTCCAGCCTCTAGGGGGCACTGCTACACTTTGACCTCCTCCCGCTGAAGTGGTGTTGGCTGGATGGATGGTATTACCATTCATTGCAGTAACCAGACTGGCTGAGAATCACTGCTGCAAGACAAATAAAATTGAAAAGAGAAAGAAAGAGGAAAAGACATGGGTTATTGGAGAGTAAGTAAGGGTCAATTTCAAGATACGTGTGCAGGGATGGACAGTTTAGAAAAAGACAGAAGAAAGAAAAGATATGGAAATGCAATTAGGTCAATACAGTGTGGAGCTTTGAGCAAGAACTGGAGCACTAAAAAATAAAACTGGCAAAACAGTCAGCATTTTTCATTTACTTGAAAATATGAAATATTTTAAGATTGAGAAAGCACAGGCAAAAAGTCAGATTTTATCAGTGCTCAATCTTTAATGAATCAAATTGATTCATAGGGCCTTCAAAAAATCTTTGGCAATCAACATTTCCTAGAGTACCGTCATAAATAAGAATGACTACAGTTCACTCTCACAACAAAAGGGTTATCATTCACTGTGTGGAAACCCTGTGAAATTAATGTGAAATTAAAACACTGCACGTGCATTGTTTTGGAAATTTTTCAAGGAATCCTGTCTTCCAGATGAGTTGTATAACGTAGAGAGAAAATGAGCATGAAACTGAGTTTTTTTTTTTAAAGCCCTGTGCTGACCTTGAGATTAAATCATTGTAAATAAACGACAACAGTAATTAGTCAGAGAGATAGGCAGTAAATGAAAACCCAATAGAGGAAGTATGGTTAGAAAATTTCTCAATCAATCACACATGGCCATCTGTGTTTGTGTATTTACCCGTGACCCATTTTAATGTTCCTCCTGCTTTTATTTCCTCTCAAGATGTCAATGAAGGCTTAAGACAAAAACAATCACTAAACCAGCTTAGATCAGTTATTCACCATGTGTGATTTGAACCAATAACTTTTTTTGTCTTTCTTTCATCTCTTTTGACCTGAGTTTTGTACAGAGCAGAAAGTAAGTGTGAAAGTAGAAAGCAGACTACTGGGTTTCTTGAATTAAAAAAGGGGGGGCACTAAAAACAATCTTGTGTCTTTAACCACTGGCAATTGACCATAGGAGTGAATGTGAGTGTGTGTGGTTGTTTGTCTATATGTGGCCATGCGATGGACTGGTGGCCTGTATAGAGAGCTGGGATAGGCTCCAGCAGATCCCCTGACCTTAAATAGGAGTAGGAGGATGGACGAATGGATGGACGGATGACCACTTGACCACCGGATTGATTGTATATTTTGTAGTTTTTAATCTGCTGAGGCTGTGGTCCTATGGCAGTCTGGACCTCTACAGAATCTCCACTTGCTATTCTCTTTTCCCTGCTTTGTTTCACTTCCCTACTCCTGCTAATGCACAGAGATACACTGTAGGGTGATTAGTAAGGCTGACCTGAACACATCAGACCTTTTCTAATCAACTGAATCCCATGACCCTGTACAAAAATAAATAAATAAATTCTTGACTGGTCATGGTATAAAAACTGTGGTTGTTATTACCTCCGCCAAGGAGGTTATGTTTTTGCCACTGTTTATCTGTTTGTTTGTCTGTGTTCAAGATAACTAAAAAAGTTTTGGATGGATTTTGATTAAATTTTTAGGAGTTGTCAGAAATGTGAAAAGGAAGAACTAATTTCTAGGGGTGCTCCGATCAGGGTTTTTGGGGCCGATCACCAATCACCGATCGCTGAAATCAATATCGGCCGATCCGATACCGATCACCGATCACACAGTGTCAATTTGAACTTGAACCTTGCTTTTAATAGTGTAGCATTAATTATTCATATATTTAAGTTATTCTTTAACACTGTATATCAAGCATCATTAAATAAATAGATGAGAGTATCATGAATTGGTAAAAAACTCCAAATGTCACTCGTGAAGCTGACCGCTGTGGCTTTCTCATTCAAAAGAGAATTAACATGTCCATACACCGTCTGGTATAACTCCGGCAGGCACACATCAGTGAAGTATTTGCGTTCTTGGTGAACATAATGTGGATCCAAGTGATTCACTAGAAGCTTAAACCCGAGGTCGTCCACGACAGACAGCGGCTGGTGGTCCAGGCATATGAACTCCATTATTTTTGTATATATTTCCCTTTGTTTCTTGCTGTCTTAGACCTTTTCGACTTGAAAATTGTGGACATGCGCCCCCTAGTGGCCCCGCCATAACTGGAGTGTGCGGTGCTCCACCTAAGTAACCCAATCACAGCAGCGTGGAGCATCTGTTACGGATAACGCAGACATGTCTTGGATTGATGATGTTAGGCAGTGGCCTCCAGTTACAGATGAAGGTAGTTTATGGCTGTTTTTAATGATTGGTTATGGAAATAGCATGATCTATTCCCATAATCAAACACTAAAAACTGTGGAACGCTGCAACGCTGGCTATAACTAACGTCAACAAGCCATAAAGATTATGCTACTGTAACGTTAACGCTAGCGGTAAATTAGGCTATGTGTTAATGTTATATTTAATTTATTTTATCATTCTCCTAAGTCATTCATTCATTCATTTATAGTCTTGTGCTAGTGCCGAGGGCTACAGTAGCCTCATACTGCTGTTCTTTCGGCCAGAATCGTCCGGGACTCTCAGCGAGACTATGAGTAGTACGAGATTGAATGTTAACGAAAACTCACCCGGCTGTATTCATTTGGAACAAAGTCCTTTCTGTTGATATTTTTCACCCACGTCTCCCTAACTTCTTGTTCTGCAAACAAGGCAGTCTTCGTGCAGTAAAGGCTTGTGTATTTCACATACTTTCTTCTTCCATTGTTGAATTTTCACGCCATTGTTGGCACAGTTTATGACGGATCATGTATTCCCACTCGACCGACTCGACATTATAAAAATATATATTTGTAGAAAGAGAAAAACACTGGTTAATCTGCGAGCCGGTGAAAGTGTCGCTCTGTAGCACAACCCAGCAATGGCGGACGGGGTACTTCCGGGGGGCTGGCCCGAAAAAGGTCTATACACAGTGTATGCGCACGAGAATAGAGCGTTTTTGATCGGCTCTTTTGATCGGCTTTAATGACAATTCTGACCGATCCCGATCATATGCATATCGGCCGATCCGATCAGGTCACCGATCGATCGGAGCACCCCTACTAATTTAATTTTGGGTGTGATCTGGAGGAAATCCTGGATTCTGGATCACTTTCAAATTTTCGATAACATTGTGGTAAATGGGGCCAAAAATTTGGTTTCTCAATATCTCCATTAATTATTGCCCAAAACTCATGAAATCTGACTCAGGGATTGACAATGGGAACCTCTATCAAATTTCAAAGGCTGATCCGGATCTGATCCAGAAGGCGGATGTACGACTAATATTTATGGTGTAAATCGCTCTGTGGGGGAATTGTTGCACTTGGCGGAGGTCTGCGCTCTCCGAGGGCTTTTCTAGTTGTTGTTGTTATTTTCTGCTTGGACACTGGCATATAAATGCAGATGAGTTTTCCAAAAAATTACAACTACAAGTAATTAAACAAGTTCAGCCAGTGGATGCAGTCTATAGTCTATTATATGGAATAATTTAACTTTTTTTTTAAGTAACTATCAAAATGTCAGTTGAAAAGTATCTGTAAAAAGTATGGCAAACAAGCTGGAAACAGTAAATAAAGCCTGTTTGACTTTCTGTGGCTCCCAAGCTCCCAAAATATAATATAAAGTTACCAACTGTGGGTAAGTGTCAAATTATTGCACCTTTGCTCTCTCTCTCACTTTCTTTCTCTCTCTCTACTTTGGACTTGAGTAGTGATGTTGGAGGGAAAAAAAATCTGATAAGTAGCTAAATGGTTATTTTCTAATATTCAGGATCTATTTACAAATTTTAAAAAAAATCCCAAATTGTTTAAAGGCATAGTAATCTTAGTGTATGTGAGATTCTGACTTTGAAGAAAGTATTCAGAAATTCAAAAAAAATCTGTCTGTCATTATTTTGGCATTTAGAAAATAATTTTGGTAATCTTAACAGACCTAAAGCAGGAAAGGTTCAGTCTCATTCAATGTCAGACATTGACAAAAAAAAGCTTATCTGTCTTTTTATACGGTGTATGAAATGCTGGTTTCAACAGTACATGTATATGTTACATGTATTTGCTTGACCTACATTTCAGATACCTGATAGTGTAGAAATAATAATACAGTATTTATAAAATCTCTTTAGTATATTGGCTGCCAATTACCTGTGTATGCATCACATCAACCAACTTGGAAGTGGCAACTAAAACATTTCACATTTGAGACAGTAAATAAGACAGAATTTGACTCTGACTCACAAATTTGATTTAAAAAAACTAAACAAAACTGTGATTCAGCATATTTAAAGCTAAAATTTAAATAGACTTAAATCAAGTTTGTTCAGTCGGTTTTCAAATATAACTTCACATGATTACAAACTGTAAAATGTATTCACTTACAATCGTTACATCGGCCAAATAAATAGTGGATTTTTCAAGCAAGCAATGACCGCAGGTAGAATTATCTGATACTGAAATACTACATGATAGACATTAATGCCTAAAGAGCCTGAAAAT
Source organism: Hirundichthys speculiger (assembly GCA_018398805.1). Classification (NCBI taxonomy): domain Eukaryota; kingdom Metazoa; phylum Chordata; class Actinopteri; order Beloniformes; family Exocoetidae; genus Hirundichthys; species Hirundichthys speculiger. The sequence goes on along the minus strand of JAGFBZ010002193.1, from coordinate 2,429,809 downwards.
GTTTGAGACATGCATTTTTTTAACAGCTACAGGCTTTGCTTTTTTACTGCGCTATGCATAGCTCCAATAACGAACTGCTGAACGTCAGAATACACTCATAATGAAACTCCAGTAGAATTAACAAGGACTTATCCTTGTCAAATGTATTTGCCTAGAGTACATACCATTTTCCTCCAGTGTAGAAGAGAAGGGTCTATTCTAAATACAGGAAGTATTAATGTGTGTGCTGTACATATGGGTGTGTGTGGAATGGCGGGGAGGGGGAGTCAAAGACTGTGGTCCAACAGATCACAGAAAACCACAAGAAACTGGAGGGGAGATGTGTGTCTGTGTCTGTGGAGGGGGAGGGGGGGTGGCGTTGTGGTTGGGTCAAACATGGAGAAACATCATATCACGTTATCTAGTGGCTAACATCTCTCTTCATAGTCAGAGAACATTCAGAGATGAAAAAGTTGTAAAAACGTGGGATCATGTCTTGTAATAAGCCCCAACATTATTCTTCAGTGTTGTCAAGCATGCCAGGGGATAAGTACGTCAATAAAGCAGTGAAAACTTGGCATAGTGAAATATTGCGTCACTACAGTTCCTGGATGGGTCCTGTCACAACAACCAATTCCCTTCCTGTACTATTCAGAGCATGCTCAGTGCATGTCCTCTTGTGCCCCTCCAGCTGGCCCCCCCAGAATTCTGTTTCTATCTGCTTGGCCAGCCCAGCAATGACTCAGCACTGACTAACTTCAGAGCATGTACACACACACGCACACCGCGCACGTGTGTGTGTGTGCATGTGTACAACACACACACACACACACATATATATATATATATATATATATATATATATATATATATATATATATATATATATATATATATATATATATATATATATATACATATATATATACATACATATATACATATATATATATATATATATATATATATATATATATATATATATATATATATATATATATGTGTATATATATATATATATATATATATATATATATATATATATATATATATATATAGATATATACACACACAGAGAGGATATACACACAGAGGAACACACACTTCCTCTTGCTATATCCCTCTGGGGGCTTGGAAGTCTCTGTTCCCAGGGCTTCTTTTCATCTTCTCCATCCTCTGTTATGAGGATCCCTAGATGTCTGTGGATTCGTGCTTCCTTTACTTTTACCACAATAAAGGGCCACAAGGAAAATGGAGGGGAAAAAAGCCAACTCTTCCAGAACCTCTAACCTCAGCTGGGTGCTTTGTTATTGTATAACTGCTTTGCTGGAAAGGAAAGAAAATACAGGTTCAAACACACTTGACTGAAAATGGAGATCACCCCTGGATTTCTTTCTCTTTCACTTTACTCAAGCTAATCAATTCTCTCTTTTTCACGATTTACAATGATGACATTCTTTTCTATGACACACTCATTCTGGCACACTGAATGCTTTCTTCACCGCGTACACGGGAAATCTTGCATCACTTTTCCCGCCACCACAAGCAGGCAGAGAAACTGCTGCACTGAGCAACTTTGGACATTTGGCGAATGTTCATATCAGCTGCAAATCTTTAGACAAGAAATAAGAAACCTATTCAAACCAAACTAAATGCTGCTATTCGCATGATGATGAAACTGTTGATGCTCCAGCTCAACCACTGTTGTTTCATAGAGACAACATGTGGCCTCATGTACCAGTTACAGGACTGATCTGGCTTTGCTGCAGAAACAGGTGCTACTGATTTTTTTTTAATCAAAAGTAGTTTATAATGTTTAGAAATTGAACAGCTTTTTTTCTGAACCCCTGTATAACCGCTCAATTAATGAATAACAAAAACCATTTGCTTTTACAGCTTATGGCTACACAAACCTGAAGGTTGGCGACATTTACTCTGACTATAACAAAAACATAGTTTGTTAAAAACAAGAAATAATCTGAAGCTTTGGAATTATAATAAAAACAAAAGAATTCCCACCAGATGTAGAATCCCCCCCTCAATACTGTCAGCAGCGTGGTTTTAATCAAGCAGGAAGGAAATGGGATGCGTAAAATACACTTAAATTGATTTTGTATGCATGAGTAACCTCGTGACGCATGTTGGCTCACTGAGTTGATCTGTAAAACATCCTTGATTCAACCTGAGAAAACATTCGAGTAACGAACGTATGATGTCGAGGTATGTCATTCATGCAGGTCGCCCAGACAACAAAATGTGAAAGTAGTGGCATGCCAGCAGTAATCTGGCTGCAGCCTACTGGGAGCACAGCCAAATGCAATTTCCTTGAAACCAGCTTTGCTTTCGAAACGCAAACACTACAAACTCAGGCACTAGCAATAGGTAAATAAGACTTCTTTTTAAAATTAAGAAGAAGCAGTTCTACTATGTATTTTAACGCAAAACTAGTAGATTACAATCTATAAGGACTGGGGCTTATACAACACGTAGATAATCATCAGTGTTGCTGGTGGAAGCAGAACTGCAAGGAGGTCCTATTTATATCCAAAGACCAGTATCAGCTCTCACACACCACTGTGTTTTTGCTGGTGTCAACTCTAGCAAAATCTTGTTTAGTGCTCACACATGTGAAAGTAAATCAAATTAACAACCCTAAAAAATATCTAAAAAATCATGTTCAAAATTCCCAAAGGATAAGACTGAAACAAAAATAGCAAATTTTGAGTTGTTCTGTTCTATAAGTATGAACTACTCCTTTGTTAACCACGAGGTCCTGGTTTGGTACAAAAATAAAGGCAGCTGCTCTCCTTAACCACCTACCTGAGAGCTTCAGCTAAGCAGGTTTACTGTACTGTACATGTACATATATCACAACATATCTCTGAGCACACACCTGTAGCCCCCTGCTATAAGAACTACTTTTGTCATTTTTTTCCACCAGTCAAATAGCTGCTCTCTAAGCTAAACATCCCAACATAGGCACGTAGCATTTATCCCAGCTGCTTACCAACTGCTGTCAAGTGGTTATACGACCTACATTGCCAGAAACAATGGGAGACATCTAAACCATGTCCGCTCAGCTCATACGTACCCTTTAACTAAGAATGCACTGTAAATCTCCTAAGGGTCTACAAACCACAATGTGCTAGAGTTTATATATACAATGGCATACAACTATGACAACTACAAGGCTAACACATTTAAAGTCAAGGCACTGGGCACTCACTTGCTAAACCATACCTATTCAAACCAGAGCTTTCATTAAGCACACACATTTTGTTAAAAACTACTTACAGGCCTCAACCATTTGCTTAATTAAAATGTAAGTATTTGAAATTAAAATAGTCAATTTAGTATTTTCATCAGTCTGGTGTTTGGTATTGTGAACTTGATTTGATTTGTGTGAACATTTTCTCCATTATGCAAGGTACTGCGTGCTCTTTCATATACAACATCATGTGTCTGAAGAGTTATTAGTTGTATTTTTTGTTAAAATTTGCATTAGTCTGAAAGTGCTAAGTTGCACACCAACCTCAGAAGAGGCACACCCTGTAATAACGTGGGGTGGTGTGGAGTCAAACGGCTCACTCAGGCTTCATCACAATCCTTTACAGTTCTTCATTCAAAATATGTGAACGAAAAACTAGAAATATACTCGCTCCAGAAGAGTTGATCGTGCTGATATACACGGTACATGCATGAACCTGCATTTGTGTCAACCCCACAGCTGCATGTGCAGCCAAACAAAGAGCTCATGAGCACTAAATACGAGACAGGCTGAACATCTGAACATTAATACACAGGTCAAAACCATAATCTGTGAATATATCAAAACAAATCCTCTCTGCAGCTATGAAATATTTTGATTACCTTTCAACTGTTGACTAAATTAATAAGATTAAAATGTGAAACTTAAATTTTGATGGTGTGGGTATTTTCTGCCAACAATGGAACCCTGATTTCAGATCCACCCTAAAAATCCCCAACACAAACACGATGACAAACTGTTTTACTGTCTTCAGTACAATACAGTTCCATCTGTTAAGAATATTTTAAGCAAGTATTGTCTAATATACATATAACGTCATCGAAACATCTTAGTTTTCTTTACTCTTTAGCATCACTACTGTCTGACACATTCCTCATCACCCATTTACTTTTACAGATTTATTTCGTTAACAACAACATAAATACGTTAGAGGCTAACCATATATATTTGCCAGCTAGCGCTGTTAATGATTAGTTGACATTGTTGACATAACTGTTTATGAAAATCCATCAAATATTCTCATCTTTTCATCAAGTCTTTTTTATATCCCATAAAATAGGGTAAAGACATTTTTATTCTGCTTTAACACACACATCAACACATAAAGTATACAATTAGGGAAGAATGCGTCATCTCAAAATACAATTATGTACACCTCCATCCATGGTTCATTACTGCCAAAACAGGACATGTTGCTAATTGAGATTACTCATGGGGTAAAATACAATTTACAACAAGCAACATCCGCCTAGCCTTTTTATAACTATGGCCTTGTTGCAGAGATCAGCCAAATATAATCTATTGCATGTGATGTGATTAATCTGCAAGGCATCAAGGCTCACTAAAACGTCAAACACTCTGCTTTTCCATAAAAACTGGAGCGGGGGAAAAAAAAGAATCTAAAAAAATGCAGCAACACATTCATCACAGGGTCTGAGATGAAAAACAGATTTTATTAACACCTATGAATTTTCATTCTGTGAATCACTGAATGAATCAGTGCTATGGATAAAGTTACACAGATGAAGAGAGTCACTGATTGTGTCAATCCGGGTGTTGTTAAAAAGTAAAAAAAAAAAAAAAGGAGGAGTAGTCAGGAAGGAGTGAGGGATATTTAACAAGAATAGGAAGAGGAGGAGACACAGAAACAAGAATAACAAGGACAGAGAGAATGAGAGATAATGAGAGGGTAGGCAGGATGTGAGAAAAACAGCCAGGAGAGAAGGCGAGAGAGGAGGAGATGGCGCCAGGTTTGTGGGTGAAGGTCCAGGTGGCAGATCATGAGAGGAACAGAGACCAAAGGATCTGTGCTCAGCTCTGCCTGGGAAGCAATCACAGCAACAGGAAACCCTGCCCTGCGTGTGAGCAAAGACACCCTGCATTCACACTCCGTCAATGTGTACAGTGTACAGAGCTGTTGAGGAAAATGCATTTGTGCTGAACGCTCTGAAAAGTGCAGCTTGTGAAAACTACTAGGTATTCAATGCAACTATTAATTTTACAGTCTTCAGACTGGAAATGGAAAAGGGTTTGCTCTACTAAGTGTACAAGTGGTTACACACATACTGCAGGTACTCAAGATAACCAATACTAAAAACAACACAGAGGTGGCAACAACTTAGCTACTCTAACTAGTGCGCTAATAGTGTGCTGTGTTACTATCTGATACAAGATATCCATGAGCGACTAAGGTGGGGTAATTTACAATTTACAACCAAGGAATAGGTGATGAGCTGGGGAGAAAAGAATTTATCCCAGCTGTCACTGAGTGTTAGTGTCAGTATTAATGAGGAAATATGGTATATCAAATACACCAAATTTGAATTTGACTGTGAGATTTAATTCCCAATAGCTATCAATATGGCAAAATTGGTGAAAACTGGTTCAGAATTAAGTGACTAAAGGCTGATTTATGCTTCTGTGTAGCAGCTACACATGTATGCTACGCACAGCCCCATGCCATCCTGCTTATACTTGTGTATTACTGTTTACGGCGCTCTGTAATTACACAACCAACGCTAGACGGCAGTGCTGGTTCTTTTGTAAAAAGTAAAAACTGGACACAGCATCTGGTCATGTGACCCATAGGTCTGCACAGAGAGCATTTGAAGCCCATTTTCTTTCTGGAATTGCGCCGCACCATGTTGCAAAGAGGTGGAACCAGCAGCACCGAGAGGCCAGCTGCAACACACCCACTAGTTAGTCATTTTAGCTTGTCTGACTTAGCCTCTGCTAACGCAGGATGATAATTCGTATTGCTTTACATTCATTTCTTTTCATTCTGCCCAAACATCCTTTTTTCAAGTGTCACTACTGGACTGAAGCAAGTGCCGCTGGGCCAAGGCTCGGCAACATGTGAAATCCCACAGCAGAGTTCCGTGGCGAGCTTGACGTGACGAGTCACCTGGAGCCACCAGAAGCAGAAGCCAAGGCTGCCATGGAGCTTTCCACAGAGAGACCATCCAAAATGACTGACAGCAGGTCCCAGCCTAATTAAGTCCTGAAAGGATTTTCCATGAGTGCTCGGCTCCTTCAGCCAGGCCGTGGTCCCGGCCCCACACGTAGAGCTGTTGCCTGGCTGAAGAAGCTCCAGGCTTCAGCTCGGCTAAAAGAGCCAAGTGAGATGTTGGCCAGCTTAGATGAAGGAGCTCTCGCCAACAGCTCCACATGTTGGACCGGCATGTGGCTTAGTTGAGGGAGCCGAGCCCTCAGGATAATTGGGACTCTTCCAATTGGAATTATGCTGGGACCTGCAGTAAATCATCCTGGTAGTCTCAAATTTGGTGGTGCCAGCTCCCAGAGTCAAAGGCAGAGCCACTGACTAGTTGTTAATCAATCACGTCAAATGACATACAGCCATCTGATTGGTCAGCTTTATTGCTTAATATACACTCACCAGCCACTTCATTAGGTACACCTTGCCAGTACCGGGTTGGACCTCCTTTTGCCTTCAGAACTGCCTTAATCATTCATGGCATAGATTCAACAAGGTACTGGAAACATTCCTCAAAGAGTTTGGTCCATATTGACATGATACCGTCACACAGTTGCTGCAGATTTGTCAGCTGTACATCCATGATGAGAATCTCCCGTTCCACCACATCCCAAAGGTGCTCTGTTGGATTGAGATCTGGTGACTGTGGAGGCCATTTGAGGACAGTGAACTGATGGTCATGTTCAAATACCCAGTCTGAGATGATTTGTGCTTTATGACACGGTGTGTTATCCTGCTGGTAAATCATCAGAAGATAGGGACACTGTGATCATAAAGGGATGGGCATGGTCAGCAACAATACTCAGGTAGGCAGTGGGGTTGACACGATGCTCAATTGGCACTAATGGGCCCAATCTGTGCCAGGAAACTATCCCCCACACCATTACACCACCACCAGCAGCCTGAACCGTTGATACAAGGCAGGATGATGTCTTGTTCTTTGTAAACCCTAGAGATGATTGTGCGTGAAAATCCCACTAGATCAGCAGTTTCTGAAATACTCAGACCAGCCCGTCTGGCACCAACAACCACGTCACGTTCAAAGTTACTTAAATCACCTTTCTTCCCCATTCTGGTGCTTGGTTTGAACTGCAACAGATCATCTTGACCATGCCTGCATGCCTAAATGCATTGAGTTGCTGCCATGTGATTGGCTGATTAGAAATTTGCCTTAACAAGCAGTTGGACAGGTGTAACTAATAAAGTGGCCGGTGAGTGTAAATATATCGGAAGTACAAAAAAACATTCACACTCCCATACAGTTGTCATGCATGTAAATTCTAACTAGAGAAGCCATAACTCTGTTTTGATCCAGGCTGTAAATATGTTCAATTCTGCTGCAAAGTTGGCCATTTTAGCATGTGAGTCAACGGGGACTTGCTCTGTTTTAGAGCTGGTGTCTAGCGGTCAGTTGAGGAACTCTAACAAAACTTATCTGGAATCTAATCTGGAAGAGGGATTGTTGCAGCTTGGCTGTACCTCACAGTGCAGTGTTTCCTTTTGTTTACTTCCTATATGTAGCTCAGACATAACAACGGAGCTAATATAGTATATTTTACGTGAGCTGACACTGATAAATATTGAGCACCAGCTGTTTTTACAGACATTGCAGCAACTATTGTTCTACCCAACTTGAAGATCACAAAGACAAAATTGTGGTGGGAAATAGGAAGACGAAGAAGAACAAATCGGACCAATGACAATTTTTGTGGTCCGCATTAACGTGATGTCCAGGCACAGCCTAGCCTACGGAATAGGGTTCACACTTGTGGCGTAGCTACAACATTAATTTGACGCAGAAGTATAAATCAGCCTTAATGGTCAATTCTGGCGGCAGATGGATGGCTGCAATTTACATCAGTGTCAATGAAACACCTAGGTTTTCTATGAAACATAAGTAAGTTAGGCCATTGTGCATGGTTTCCTGCAGACCTTATTTGGCCAGGCGCCCCGCCCGGCCTGAAATCTCGAGCGCCCGGGCTACAATGTCGGGAAAAAAAAAATGTCAGGCAAAAAAAAAAAAAATCCAATGCATGCAAGCGACACGGCAGCGCTTGAGAACTGATCAGCGCACATAGGTTTGTGTTATAATGAAGTAATGTTGATTCTCTAGTGCTGCGCTGTTTGCCTGCAGTGCATTCTGCGCCACCTCTCTCTCTCTCATTCACACACACACACACAGTGATAACCTCTCTGTCGATCACTCACGTTTGACAGCTCACATCTCGTCTCACTTCAATACAAGTTTTCCTCTGCTCGCTTTTATGTCGGTCCGTAATTATTTATAGTCAGTAGAGATTCTGGTAAACTTTATTCGTAATAGACCCGGTGCTTTTGTTTTGACCAGACAGTGCGACCTCTCGCTGCCGTTTTTTGTTTTTGTTTTTGGTTTTTTTTTTTTGGTTCGCCAATTCATTAAAGTGACACACGCACACACTAATCAACATTATGTTTAACTTTGTCTATAAAAGAAAAAAAAGAACATTAGGTATTTAAACTAACTAACTAAATAAATAAAGACCAATGGGCGCACTGCCTGTCATCTGGACTCCAAGCTCACGTAGCTTCACTTGACAGCTGTCACTCTGAGGTGATTGATGACCAGTCCGCCCAGTCAAAAAGGTAACGCCTACTATGTAATTTACTGGTATGTAATTGATCAGTAGTAGAGTAAATGAGACATAGTCTTTTAGTTAAGAAACTGAGGTAGCCTACACTTTATAGTGTTTTCCATCATCATGTTTGTGGGTTTGTTGTTAAGCAACTTCTTTCATATTTTGAGGGCAAAAATAATAATTGAACAATCTAATTAATTAAGTAATTTATCCTTTTTTTTGGTTCTCGGCTACCGTTCTCGGCTTGAACCCCCCCCCCCCCCCCGGCCAAAGTTTTTTCCTGCAGGAAACCCTGCATTGTGCATGCATGACTCCCACAGGGCAGTAATAGACAAAAGAGGGGGAAAAAAAGAAGAGAGAGAGAGAGAGCTGGTGATCATAGACAACCAATACCAGTATCCAAACAGTGTCATTAAGCATTTTGAAGAAGTAAAAAAATATAATCAAAGTATTATGAAATATTTTTGATTTTTCCAACTTGTGACAGCTTTTTCTATTCTTGCAAGGGTACAACAGTCATTGAGATGAATTAGCTAACACAGAGAGATCATAACATGAGTAGGATGCTGCTCTTATGTTAAACTAGAATTTTCTTTTTTTTTTTCGGGGAGGAGGGGGGCAATTATGATTCTAAAAACTGTAATGTGTATAATGAACAAACATTGTAATTACATCTCTTCAATGAAAAAACACACTCATAATAGTTATAATAAAAAAAATTAACATGTACCATGGTGCTGAACCTTCTCTTACCCTATACCATCAAAATAAGGTACTCCATATTGATATACAGAACTTTTGTTGTACTAAAATACAACTCAGTAATGAAAATTGCAGCACGAAAACACAAGATGTACGTACGTATGTAGAAACTCACAAGTTGTTTTTTTAAGGGAAAAAAAGGCCCCAGACCCCCTACACTCAAGTCACCTTCAGTATTGTCAGGGACAACAGCCCTGCTGTACTGGAAGCCAATACACCAGTTAACGTGAAGTGACACAATGTGACCTTTCTCTCTTCCCTTTTATTTCATGTTTCATACTTCAGTGTAACATGCCTCTGTGCACCAAGCAAAAATAGAACAACCTGACATGACACATGCAATTATGTCTTTCTGTTTCAAATCTTTGTCTGATTGACCAGCTGGATAAAGGACCAGGACTTCCAGGGTTGGGATCAGCTAATGTTCAGTGTTCCTTAGTTGTGAATTGAGAAGTGAAGAAGCTTTGATAACAAACAGAGCAGAAAGCAAGACCCACACAGCTTACATAACTGAAGAGCATATTGTAAAGGAGGAAGTGGGGCTGAAACATGATATAACTGTGGCCCTAAATTCCAGTAGCCTGAAGAAAGCATCAGCTGATTCAGCCTAAAACAAGAGAAGGGAAGTCTGTAGCAGCACTTTAGGTTCACTCTATGTAAAATATAAGCCACAAGTATAGGATACAGTGATCTGATTGCACAGGTATAACAAAGACAGGGAAATAACTGTGTAAACCCAATTTTACAAACTAAAGTACAGCATATTCTTCACCTTTCGTGGCCCCGCATTCTTGCGGATTTTGCTATCAAAGTTTTTTTTTTTTCATAATGTTTTTGAATTTGCTGTAGCCCTGGCAATTTCGTGAAATTCTTAGGCCATTTTTAAGCAGAAAAACGCTCACATTCACCCTAACTGGTAAATAATTTTAAAATAACAATGTCAGTTAATATAAAATAAAAAAATTAGAAAGGAGGGAGATGATACAGTACTTCATTTCTTTAATTACCTTGGGAGGGCTGGACAAACACCTAAACAAGTATCATAATTATTATTACTATTATTACTAGGTAACTAATAAATTATGTACTGTGCGGTATAGTAAAAAAGGTATATTTTAGCATATTTCAGAGTATATATCATCCATGAGCTTTTTAAAACTCAATAATTTGCAGATTTTTGGGATTCGCGGGGGGTGGGGGGGTAACCCCTATGAATAATAAGGGTATACACTACCTCTATTTGTGAACAGAACAGAAAAACCAGTTAGAAATATTTGTGTAACACATTAATAAAAATTACCCAATCAAAAAAAAACAGTAAAGCGAATTGACAAGAATAGTCACAATTAGACCATGTTTGTCATTTATCCATAGCTGAGACACTAAAAGGGAACAGCTTTGTAAAATACCATCAACCAGCAGAAAGAGCTACCTTTTCTCCTGAAAACAATTGGAAAAAAAAAAAAACATTTTGCTTTTAAAGGCAAGCATCTCAATGCTGCAACTAGCTTTTGTCAAAAGGAAACAAAAAGCTGCAACACTTGTCAACACTTACCTTTTGTGTTGCGCATGTTGATTCTTGCTGTATGTATGGACAAAATTCCTTTGGGTACTTAGGGTTTTTGTTTTGGTTAGAATATTGCGTTGCTCAGTCCTATATTCCCACAACAATAACACAATGCTGCTATTCTTAAGACACACAGAAATAAAGCCCAGGCACTTTCTGGCTGTTTCCTGTGGTCTGGGAATGGAGAGAGAGAAGCAGGTTGGGAAAGTAGCAAAAGTGAAGTGCTGGATGTGTGATGATAAGAGTCCTAGAAAGAACTGAAAACATATGCTGGAGCATCAAGTCCAATTTTAATGCCACAATGAAAAACAAATATAGGGTTTGCCTCAACAGAAAAAAAAATAAAGTTTTATATTTTGTGTCCAGTATTTTCCAATAACCAAGTGAAATTCTCATTAATAACCATCCTTCCAGCTGCCCGGCATCCTACCAATGAGTAATAGAAAACGTCTGTGTACAGTGTGCAGTCTATCATTATCGTGCAAAGACAGACCTTGGCATGTCAAGTAAATACTAAATTAGAGCTCACATAATGGCAGGCAAAACTGAAAAAGTGAAGTTTAGTTTTGGCTTTGGCTGCATGGATGTGATGTGTGAGGAGCAAAGACAAAGAGAATGAGGTCAGGCATCAACAGCACTTCCAGGCCTCAAAGCGGAGAAACCACAGCTCAAACTGAGATCATTATTAGAAGTTCAACACATATTATTTTAATCACGGCTGGTAAAGGTTTCGGTCTCGGTCAAATGTCACAAAAATATTAATGAAAAGGAACATTTAATTTGAAGCCTTTATTTCTACCTACATTACATTTTGCAGCAACACTAAAAGAAATATGTTAAGGGTTGAGCCATATATACAAAAGAGCACTTTATGATAAATAGCATAGAGCTCAATAATGACATGGTATTAATCGAAAGATACCAAAGCTAAATCCATGTTTACTCTCTGTGGTAAAATGATTTAGTAAAGTTTTAGAATAAGAAAGTTCTCAACAAATGTACTTTTACCCTTAACTGTTTCATAGACAAAAATAAACTTCAACTACTGTCCAGCTTGGCATCTGCCACATTTCAGCATTTTATCACCCCACATCAATCTAATAATAATGCAGAACGGTGAACTCAGCCCATCATAACAATAATATATCATCACTATATACTGTGTGGGTAACTTACATATATAACACATATATATTGAGAAGTGTAACATGCATGTGTTTGATAGAATGGATAAATGAGAAACACACTTGAAGGCAGACTGTGAGAGGAAGCTGGACTACCAAAGAAAACCAATGCAGGCACCGAGCAAACATGCAAAACAGAAGTATTCGGATTGATATTCAAACCTTTGAAGCAAGTGTGCTAAGCACCATATAACATATAATCACTTTCTGAATTCATTTTTTTGGGTACAAAATGTGAAATATACCTCACAGAGAACAGTGTAATGTCCTCAAGAGTTGTAATGCTCTTTGATGAACAGTCCAAACCCCAAAAACTTTTCATTTACACTATAATGAGAATATCCATCCATTAACTTCAGTTTACACAGATTTGGATTGTGGGGACAGCAGCTTAAGCAGAGGCCCAGACCTCCCTCTCCCCAGCCCTCTCCTCCAGCTCTACTGGTAGGAATACCAAGGGTTTCCTAGGCCAGTCAGGAGATGTAGGGCCCAATCTTCGGGCCAGATCTGCTATAGGGATAATATTATTATATATTATTTAGGGATAACGTGTAGCGGGAGACGCGTTCCCCAGCAAAAAATGTCCACGTCCAAAAAATGTCCACGTCTTCCACCCTTGCTAAACCCGCTATCCCACCTGCGCTACCCGCTACATTATGCATAGGAGCGGTTAGGGCGTTCCACCTGTTAAATTAATCAGTGCGTCAGAAGCCAATTCCTTTAAGAGCAGGTTGCGTTATGCGCAATCCGCTTTCCCAAACCCGTTATGGAGCATCTTTTAATCCAGATCGGAGCAGCTCTCGTGCGCAGCTCGTCTGGGACTCTACTGTAGAGCTTACACAAGCAATTCTTATAGGCTACCTGAAAGTCCCAGATAGTTGGTGTGCTCCCACGAAACACGCTCTGCTCGTCTATGGTTTTAACTGGCGAGCAAGCCGTCTAAGACGATCTCTGCCATTTTCTCAGGCGTTCAACTGAGGCCAAAGCATGCTTTTTATACAAGAGTTAATTCGAGAGGTAGGGCCGTTTGTGCACGTCCACATGTGACCAGGTGGACGCGCACTGATGCCATTTGGACGTGCTCTTGTACGCGCCGACATAGGTTGAGATGGGAAAAAGCTTTTTCCTAAACATACGATGGTGAGATACCGAGTTTGAGGAAAGGGCAAAAGACACGCCCATTGCCACACCTACAAAGTGAGTAAAGGAGCCGGCAAAATGTGTAGCGGCTATAGTGGGCGGAAGACTGCATTAGTGGTTAGCGGAGGTTCCTATACACACAATTTGAGGGTAGCAGCTAGTGTTAACGGGTAAGGGGAAGTGTACGATCGGGGTCGTAATCTCTCCGGCATGTGCTAGATCTGCCTTGTGGTCTTCTCCCGGTTGGACTTGCCCAGAACACCTCTCTTGCGAGGCGTCCAGAAGGCATCCTAACCAGATGCCCAAACCGCCACAGTTGGCTCAGAGAAGCTCATGAACTTGATGTCCCTCACCCGAACTAGGGTTACTTAGGTCTCACCCTGGCTCAGCCCAAACAAGCTGCATGGGTTTGCAGAGGACCTATACGGGTCAGATGCTGTGTGATTTGAGTACCAGCCAAAAGTGTGGGCCTTGGCTGCTGACCCTCAAAACTGACTCAATGGGACTATTACGAAAATACACACAATATAAATCATCACTATGACAGACTGCCCTTTTGCTCATTACAACTATGACGTGATCTTTTTTTAAGTCAAACTTATTTTTAAGTTAAAATAACATACTTTGTACTAATGCTGAGAAAAACAAATCCGAGATAATTGGTGCAAATATGAACCGAACACATGCAAAGTACCCAAACTTTGACCTTGCAAAAAAAAAAAAAAAAAAAAAAAAAAAAAAATATATATATATTTATATATATATACACACACATTACAGAGAATTTAATATGTACACTCTGTAAAGACCAACAGTCACCAAAGGCTGATCTTTAGTATTTACTGGAACCACTCATTTAAGGCCAAAGACAACAATTTATTGTTCACAACTTGTTTGAGTCAAATCTAAACAGTTCAGCCAATTCAAGCACTGAAAACTTAGCCTGAAAAAGAGTGACAGACATCTCCGTCTGAAATCCACAAACCCTTCATGAATGAGTCATTCTTTCTTATGAAGTGTTTCTGATTCACTGTGTATTGTGAAGATCTGTGGTAATATCGAAGATGTGCAATACTATAGTGTGTCTGTGCATAACTGTGTGGGGGGTTGTTCAGAGGATTTGGCTGCAAAATAATTGACTCCTTCAGTCACTCTGATCTGCTGTGAATCATCTGCAGCCATCTGACTTCCTGGAAGGCTATTTCAGGAGTTATAAACTTTTCCACATTGGGACTAATGAGGAGCCATTTGAGTTTTAGAGCAAGCTCTTACAAAATACCTCCTTCTGAAACACAACCATTACCCAAGAGTTACGTTTTTGTGCATCGGTGGCAAATTCTGTGTTTGTGTTAGGAAAAAAATAACTTTTTGTGGAATGATGCATACAGGGTATTTTTGCGTGAGAATTAGATCCCACTTTCACTTCAACTGAGACATGACTCTAATTTCTGCTAAACACACAAACAAAATAGCATTTGATCTGAGTGTGTACTGCTGAAACTATTCTCTTTCTAAGATAACCCGATCATTTCCTCAACTGTAAGATTTCATGTTGTTATTCAAAACTTTTCAAAAACTTAAAAAAAAAAATACACACATTACATTTTATTTTTATGTAAATGCTGCCTTATCAGATAAAATCTGAAGTTATTTGGCATTTCTGTTTTGTTTTTTTATCAGTTATAATTAAAATAATGAATTTCAT
This sequence comes from Hirundichthys speculiger, assembly GCA_018398805.1. Lineage (NCBI taxonomy): Eukaryota > Metazoa > Chordata > Actinopteri > Beloniformes > Exocoetidae > Hirundichthys > Hirundichthys speculiger. The sequence goes on along the minus strand of JAGFBZ010002193.1, from coordinate 2,414,594 downwards.
TGTGTCGACGAACTGTTGTGGCAATGTGCCGTGCAATCGTGAAACCTAGAGAAATGTTATTGAAGCACATGGTTAGTTTTGTTTCTTCTTAAGTGTGATTAAATCACTTGAGGAAAACCAGCCTTTAAGCACACACACATTTTCTAAAACATCCTCATAATGCAGCAGCTACAGCAAATCAAGCCTGTAATCAAGATTCTTTCAACAACAAGACCTTGGCTGCATGGAAGTAAACGCGCAAATAATCACTGTCTCTAATTATCACTTCTTTGCAAAAACACAGAGGGATACATGTGCATCTCCTCCTAACAAACACTTGCATAGCATTTTCATAATTAAGAGCTGAATCCTATTTTTGTCCTTGTGCATGTGTTTGTGGTGTGAATCTATATGCAAAGCTGAGACTTTAGGCTTTCGGTGGCCAAATAAAACTTCATCAACTGCTGAACGACAGAGTAGAAAGTCTCCACATTTACCAAAAAAGAACCTCCTTTTCCATCCATTTTTCTTCCCTGATATTCCATTTTCCTCCCTCAACTTTTTTCCAGAATCCAACCCCCATCTTTAATCTCCCACGGCTCCTCTCATTCTCCTCGCCTCCTTCTTCCTCATCTGTCCTCCCAAGAGAGCATCTCTGGGTCAGACCTCTCTCGTGGTCTCATCAGTTGATTTCTTAGAACCTCTGAGGGGAAACGGAAGAGCTGATGTCCAATAACATGTCAGTTAAGGACACGCTGTCATGACATTGTCTGATCTGCATCTGATAAGAGTTACTACTTCTATTTTTCATTTTTCAGAACTACTTATCTTGTATACATTTATGCACACCAATGTGCACAGCATTACAAGCAGAAAATGCAAAGATATGAACCCGCATTCCAAGACGTTTATAAGGAAACAAAATGTTGTAGGGTGTAAAGTCAAACCAATTAATCATTTAAGCAGAAAATCTTATTATAATCACATTCAACAAGAGTCATGGCCCTGTCTGGGGGAGAATCCAAGACTTTTTCACAGCAGTGAAAAGCTACAATAGAGTTACTGTCATAGGCCACAATATTCAAATAGGCATTTATTTAAATAAATCAATTCTATCAACTACAGCAATAACATTTTGAAGGTTTTACTGCATGTTTAGCAATTTTCTTATGAATACTGCACTAAACAGAAGATAAATAAAGGCAAAACTAAAATAGACAAGTGCCAGAAATCTAAGATCCATCAGGGAAGTAAGCACTTAACAGAAAATGATGAGATTCTTTTGTGACTGTACAAACCAACCAGGAATATGTAAGTGATAAAAAAAAAAACAAAACAAAACTCTACATTTACAGTCAGTCCTTTGTTTTGGGTTCACTGAGGGAAAACCTTAAATGCATGTTAGGAAGAGTTACTTCCCCACCCTCAAGGCATGTCCTTCTGTCTTCTGTTTTTCAGTGACTCAAAGTGTGACAGCTGCTGTATCTAAATGACAGAATCATGAAAGAATGCAAACTTCAGCTGGGTGTTGGAATTACTTCAAATGGTAAATATGGCTCTCTGGGCATTCCTGACAAGGGCATAGAAATATCACAATTTATATGATGATAAAGAGAAATGCAAGATGTAGTGGCACCACAAATTTGTCATAAACCTTTGAGAAATTTGAGAATGAAGCTTGGTTTATGGTAGCCATAGTCTCTGTCATGTAAGTGTTTTGATGATCTGTTCAATACAAAAGTAACAGCACTAAAAATATATACAGTGAAACCCTTAAGTTTACATAAATTTCCTGAGTATTTGATAGCATTGCCTTTGATGATTTAGGATCAGATATTTGGGTTTCCTTCCACAAGCTTCTCACAATAGTTTGCTGGAATTTTGGCCCATTCCTCCTGATTGGTGTAACTGAGTCAGGTTTGTAGACTGCCTTGCTCGCGTTCACCTTTTCAGCTCTGCCCACAAATTTCTGATAGAACTGAGATCAGGGCTTTGTGATGGCCACTGTAAAACATTGACTTTGCTGTCCTTAAGCCACTTTGTAATTAATTTGGCAGTAGGCTAAGGGTCATTGTCCATTTGGAAGACCCGTTTGCGCCCAAGCTTTAACTTCTTGGCTGATGTCTTGAGACGCTGCTTCAATATGTCTACATAATGTTCTTTCTTTATGATGTTATCTATTTTGTGAAGTGCATCAGTCCCTCCTGTAGAAAAACACACCCGCAACATGATCCTGCCACCCCCATGCTTCACAGTTAGGATGATGTTCTCAGGCTTGCAAGCCTCCCTCTTTTTCCTCCAAATAACAATGGTCATTAGAGCCAAACAGTTCAACTTTAGATTCATCAGACCACAGGAGAGCTCTCCAAAAATGAAATCATTTGCACCTGTGTGTATCTGCAAATTGTAATCTGTTTTTTTTTCATGTTGTTTTTGGAGTAATGGTTTCTTCCTGGCTGAGTGGCCTTTCAGCCCACGTCTGTTCAGGACATGCTTCACTGTGGATAACGATACTCTCTTACTAGCTTCAGTCAGCATCTTCACAAGGTGTTTTGCTCATGTTCTGGGGTTGATATGCACATTTTGCACCAAAGCATGTTTATCTCTGGAACAGAAAACCCGTCTCTATCCTCAGCGGTATGATGGCTGGACATTTTCATGGTTTTCACACTTGCATATGATTTTTTGAATAGATAAATGTAGCCCTTTAGGCATCTGGAAATTGTATTCAATGATATCTTGACTGATTTGTTTTGATTTTCCCATGATGTAACACAAGAAAGCAGTGTGTTTGAGATGTGCCTTAAAATACATCAATAGGTGTGCCTCCAATTAACTTAAATGTCGTTAATTAACCATTAATCAGAAGCCTCCAAAGCAATGACATCATCATCTGGGCTTTTCTAAATTGTTTACAGGCATAGTAATTTTTGTCTATGTAAAACTCTTACTTTGATGAAAGCAAGAAAAAAAAATCTTTAAAAAAAAATTCTCACTCTCATTATTCTGGCATTTAGAAAACAGACATTGTTTGGGTAATCCTAATTGACCTAAAAAAGTTAAAGTTTAGTCAAATTTAATCTCAGTAAAGCAAAAACAGGTTGTGTGCCTTTATACAGTCTATGTAAACTTATAGTTTTCACTCTATAAATATTTACACCCCCACCCCTTTCGTGGGGAATGGGTTACATAACTAATCATGCAAGTTTCAAAGAGGGATTATGGCTATGTAGCTCTGTAACCATCCAGATAGAAAATGTTTCTACCATTCCTGACCTGTAAGAGAACAACTCTCTCTTGCCCGTCTTTGCATGGGGATTTTCATTCCCTAGTTCCTGGTGTTCGGCAGGGAATGAAGCACCAACATGCTACACCGTGACACACTTTTCCATCTTATTTTCTTGATGAGCCAGCAGGGTCCTTTTGCAGGGGAAGTGCTTTTGAGATTGCTGCATGATTAGAAAGAGGACACAATCTAGGTTCATCTTGGCTGTCACGCTTTATTGAATTAATTAAAAGTATCCATAGCTGTGAAATCTCCTTTCTGGCACACTACCATGCCACTTGATTTAACATCCATTAAGTTGCAATCTCTAATCTGAATTATTACTGAAAAATTTGTCCTCTAAACCACAGCTATATGTAGCATTAACTACAATTTAGTATCGAGTAAGATTGTACTTCAAACTAAACTAAAATTATTACAACTTTATTACATTTTGTAATGTTACCTGGAGCTAAATTGATTAAAAATACAGCAAAGATATAAGCAATTTTTTCTTCTTCTACACCTAAACCAAATAGTGCCACACACCTGTTGATTCAGAGTCTATAGAACCACAAACAAAGCAGCCTTTGACTTGAAGAAAAATCCTCCTGTACACTAACATGTATTTACGCACAAATTTGTGCCATGACTTTATGAGAACCTGCACTGGCATTAAACCTTCACCTAACACCTTACTATCACAACCAAATGTGAGCCTCAGACAGGCTGACCAAGAATGTTTTCACCTCCCCAACACCCCCCCACTTCCAGGGTCTAAAGCTGAACCAGGTCCTGTCAGAGATGGATATAAACACAGTCTGCAGCTACAAAAAAAGACACCCCTAAAGACACACGCGCGCGCGCGCCATTAGTAATGCTTTGATTTCCTGACGCACAGCACTGGACACTGAAGAGGCTGCTGTCCACATGTAGAGGGAAGGGAGACCATCTTCGACGTTTAGCAAGTGGCTACAGAGTTGCCATGGGTCTGAATGTTGCATCATCACCATGGTGACCACGAGAATTTTAGGGGAAAAAGCTAGCCACTTGTTAAAAATGCTCCATGAGTGAACACATATTCAATGAACCGAAATGCACGTGATGCGTAGACGACTGTATTGAACAAAAAGTTTTGTAAGTAGTATTTCTACCTAAAGGTAGCACCAGAGAGATACAGAGAAGTGGGGGGCCTTTAAACTCCATATTTTAAGCGACTAATAAAGAGGAAAAAGATTTGAAAACATCATTGCTGGTCTTCTACGTTTTGGAATTATTATACATGTGGTCACCATTACAATGTGATACTATAAAGCACTTTAAAAGAGAAAAAAAAGACTTAATCTGCACAGCATACTCACGTTCTCCGTTATCTCGGACAGGCACTAACCGCAGGACGACAAAAAACCACCAAGTTGGACTTTGCATAACGGAAACGTGTTTTGAAGCATCTAAAGTTAAGTCTTGAGCGACGTTGAAGAACAAAAGAAAGTAGACTTCATGGGAAAAGCTACATGTCAATAAGCTCGACTTTTTCTCTCACATTTTGACTGCATGCGACCGGCCCTCTGCGAAGAAAAACTAGGAAAGATAAGTCAGCGAAGAACTTGACACGAAAAAAAAAGACTACTGTATATTTCCGCTGTCAAGAAAAAGTGCCGCGGTCCAGGCAGGCAAGTCGAAGCTGCGTCAAGAGAGAGGAAATGTAACACCGCGTTCAACGGTGGCTTTTCAAAATAAGAGAACCATCTGAGACCAGAACCCGAATAAACCCGCCAGAAAACCACGTGATTAAAATTAACGTCCGAACATTCTGCCGAGTTTATCCTCTTAGCGATTTCCTGTGCAGACACGTTTTTATATTTAACATCACTAACATATTTTCATCCAAATAATTTTAAATTGTGTGAAACTATTTCATACCATGACATTACGTATCCGAAACTGTGAACAGTATTCTGACAATAACCTGGAACAATAAATGATGCACTTTTGCATCAAACTGTGTAAATTCTGGTCAGGTGTTCAAAACACCATTTGAGTGCACGTGCTTTTTCATTCCAAGTTTAAACACCTTCTTTTATTTTGAAGTGACCGGACAGTAAATAAACTCGACGGTTCTGTGTTGCAGTCAGGAGCCTCGAGATACGAACGGAATGTGAAAGATGCAGAAACTTCAACATGAAAACTTAATATTACTGCTCTTTTTGTTTGCTAACTATATTGCACGGGCAATTGTAGCTGATATTTGAGGGGTTTGAAACAATGTTAGTAATTTAAAACTTAAACTCCTTTTAGTCATTTTGTTAATTGATTATTAACCTATGAGGATAAGATAACACACATTTCTATCCTTTATCTTAAGAACCCTATCTTTAGAACTGTTTAGCTATAGAAACTAAATAGTCTAAATATATAACAAACTTTTTTTTTACTGTAAGAATGGTCAAACAACATTATAACAATAATAAGAATTATAAAATGGTATTTATCCATGTCTAAAATGGAGATTTCTCTCTGTTTAATTCTTAAAATCCGTTTGCCTTGCCAGATGGCTAAAAAAAGGGACATCTAACATGTCCTGTCAGGTCTGAATTGGTTTAAAAAAAAAAAAAAAAAAGGAATTTTAAAGACCACAACCTAAAATTGTTGCACAGTGACACCTGGTGAGAGTCAGGCTGCAGAGCACTGGGAATATGTTGAGAGTCACGCACCTCCTGTGACCTCTCTGATGTACATGATTAAACAAAATGAAAAAGGGCAATACACAAAAAGCCCGCACATTTCATTATAAATACACTGAAAAAAAAATTATATAAATGAAGGAAACTGCACCTGAAATCATCAATATTTACAGTAGATAAACTCACAATTTTAAAATAACAGAACAGTTTATTGAGTGGTTTTCACAAAACTGTCAGGGTACCATTACACAACATTTTGATAATAATATTTATACAATAACATAACACTGAATTATACTACTAAAATCAAAAGAATTAAAAAAAAAAAAGTTATTGTGAATGCTTCACTTGACACCCTTGAAAAATAATTTCCATATGGTTAATTTTCATATTCGTATAGTGTGTAAATTCAGTAATACATATCTGTAAAAGTTAGCACAAATGTAGTTGTAGTAGAAGTACTTTGGCACATGATGGACTAGGGATCAATGCACCAACCGACTACCCACCACGTCACCCAATTTAGAGAATACATACCATACATATAATTGTTGGCATTTAAAAAAAAAGTCCACACCATTAACAGCTCTTCCCACACCATTGGTTCTGCTCAAGCCAAATGTACAACAGTAACAATAGCATTATGCAGTGATGCAGACTAAAATAACTGAGTCATTGTCAAAAAGTTATTGCACCAAGATGAGCCTTTGGCAAGAAAGATGGAAATGGAGGGGGGGGGGGGGGGGGGGGGGGGATAGTTGATCAAGAAGAAAATCACTACTGTCCTATGGCAATGATAGCATGTGCAATAACACAGCTCTAGAGAAAAAAAAAGGCACAAATGAGATAAAGATATAGAGCAGCTTTTCATGATCAGATATAGAAATAGAACTGAAAAGGCAATTTAAAAGGCTGATTCTAAACAATGTAAAGTTAATTTCCAACACTGAATAAGGTAAATATTCCAACATCAATCCAGAGGTAAGACGCTCATATGTACAGTAAACCTGTAAACAGTCTCACCCCTTTAGTTGCATTCAGGTTAATTACATGTTACAATTATGCAACTGTTCTGATGTTATTAGTGGTTTTATTGCATATAATTAAAATGTCACCATTACAATGACAGGAGTCAAGTCCTGTGAGTTTTAATAAACTACCTCCTTTTATGGAACACAAGATTCCAAAGAGAACTAAGTGACAAGCACTCTTATGACACTGCATCATCTGGCTACGGGCTAACAAGAGCTAAAAATAAAGGGTATCTTGCTCCAAGCACAACATCCTGCTCCAACCATGGTCCCTGGTGACTATCCAGAGGATGCTCTCACATTAGCAACCATAAGGGCTCCAGGGTGAGAAGCACGCCACTGGAAGAATGCAGAAAATGGACAAGTTTTCTCCACTCTCTCTCATTTCCAGAGTGTCCTTGTATAACTACAGTTGGAGGATCATGGGGTTAGGGTGATTTAAAAAGGCAGGAAATTAAGGATAATTGTAGTGAATGTGAATCTCCACCGATGCTGTACTTGTAACTTTCTGATTCAAGCACTTACTTAATAACAGCTCTGAATAGTTTCATCACCAAGATGGTAAAGCCTTGGTATAGGGGTCAACGTGTCATGATGACCTGGGCCATGTGCGAGTCGTTTTCTCGCCGTAAGATATGATTTAGGTGGCGATCTTTTAGCAGGTCGTAATTATTTTTGACTCTTCCACTTTTTAAGCAGATCATTTTCTACGTACATCCTCAAGCTTTAAAAGGAAACCACTTCCCAAACAACTGCACAAGTATATCTGGAAGCTAGAATGTCAGAAAAAGTTTAACACAATGACGGGAATATTGGCAATAGAGCAACATATTTTCAGCTATTGTAAGGAAAGCTGATGATTTTAATATATTATCATAAGTTTACTTAGTGTATTTCTTTTACATTTTTGCCATCATTGGCAAGTGTTACTCACCAAAATGATGGGAAAGATTATAATCTGTGTTTCCTGGATTGAAAGTTTGTAGACAGAATAGTGTTAAAAGTTAGAGTTCACAAAATATTCCCCTGTGCCAGACAAGATTTGGAATACAGTCCCAAAATGTAAGTCTTTTTTTTCATGAAAAAAAAAATATGATAAGACTTTAATTTGAAATTTAGTCTTGGTGTTGTTGCCTTTTGGTCAGAAAAGTTCAGAAAGGTGGTACACAGCAAAATGATCAGGCAATGATTTAACCGTGGAAAAAGAGATGATCCATCTCCACAGGTTTACTGACTCTGCAGCCACTGGACTCTCAGTTCTTCTACCTCTCTGCCGTACCAGTCATGGAGTTTGGAGAAGCAGCAGGTGCCGGGGGAGAATGGGCTTTCCAGCGAAGCTCCTCTCCTCCGGGGTGGCACTGGTGGAGCCCTCACTCCATTGGCCCCATTACCAATCATGTTTCCAGAGTCCGTGCTGCCTTCCCAGGCCACACAGGATGATGCTCCTTCAACAAAGCCATTAGCCATGGCAGCTTGTGGTTTAGTCCATGCGACGCCATTCTCCTTGGAGCACCCTGAGATGAGCTGCACCTCATCTTGGGAGCTCCTCTGTGCACTGTAGGGGACTGTCATGGAAGGGGCACTTGATGATGATGATAAGGAAGAGGAAGACGATGAAGAAGAGGACGCTCCAGACCTGGACCGTGCCACCTGATTACGCCGGGAGGACTTAGGCCTGCCTTGCTGGCCCCCAAATCCACCGCCTGCAGCCTCCTGGATCTCCTCCAGCTGCCTCTCCAGCTCTTTCACAACCAACCTCATGTAGTCAAAGCTGGCTCTTGACAGCGCTTTCACCCATGACTCCATCGCTGCCTGGTTCTCAGCAGCCATCTTGTACACTCGTGCTTTGGCACAATCAAATTTGATGGCGAAGGCAAACTCCTCAGCCGACTCGCAGAGTTCCACAGTGCACCCCTCAAGGACGATGACGCCAATGGGCTCCCGGCTGTCCCGCTCCTCAAAGTAGAAGAGCATGTTGCCCTTCAGGACGAACCAGCGCCGGTGATAAGCGGTGTTGCGCTCACCTTTTTTGAACAGGAAGCCTGTCTTGTCCGGGGGTGAGTCACAGGTGGCATAGTGTGCCACGCTACGTTCGTTCAGCTTCATCTTCTCCCAGATTGTTTATTTGCCTTTAAAAAAAAAAAAGAACAATGTAAAGACAAAAATGGATTACCACATAAGAATAACAACAGGATCTATTGCTTATCTTTACATTAAATCACAGGACAGGGAGGTGTCATAAATGTCAAAACTAAAGTTTTGTTTGTGCTGCTTCCTCTTTTCTCTATAGTTTACAAGTTTGTGGGTCAGCAAATCAAGTTAGGAATTAAAAAAGGAGATGGATTTAGTGTTGAACACCTTGCCAAAATGATTTTACTGCCTTCCTCTGCTGTCCTACCGCTACAAATTTTTTTTTTCATTTCACAGAAAGCAGAAGGCAACACAATTTCAAGCAACTGCAAAATTTTGATCAACTTAAAAACCTTGCTGTGTTTTACAAAGTGCAGTCACATGTTGAAGAGTAATCAAGGCTCTGATTTTACCAATGTATTAACAAATCTGAATGAAATATAAGTCACATAACAGTAAAAGACCATGGGGTAACGTTATAGTAATATTTTGTGCAACTCCTGTGCGTTGTAGTTGATCAGTTTTGCTGCCAATAGTATAAATAATCCAATCTGACTGGACAAAATGTTCAGAGTGAACCATAAATTTAAAGTAAATTGTTACTTACGTGTCACTCTCATATCCAGCTGACATTCATCCCAATTCTCCCACCACATCTGGAGCTGTCAGCTTGTCAGGTCTCCACCTTCTTCTTTGTCCTCAAATAAGTGCTACAAAAATGTACATTTTGTCAATGTTTGACACTCCTGATCTGGCGGGAGTAACTGTGAGTTGCCCAACAACGACCAAGTGGAACTAAGGATCATGTGAGCGTCCACGTAAAAGACTAACATGCTCCAGATTAGCTGTTGTTTTTTCCACATTTGAGCACTAGCCGTGTCTGCGCGAGTGATTCAGCCTCGGACCGGGTGGCAGGTCACAAGCTTTACACACATCAGCACTTTAAAGGAATTCATCTCGGCCTACCCAAGCAGTTTCACGAAAACGGACACAAATCCCAAGACGAGCCCCGCACGAAGAGAACAAAAAACAGGGACGTCCCCCTTAACCAACGGGCTTTACTGTTTTTCTTTTCGTTGCTTTTGGTGGATACACGAATACGCATCCAGCGTCAGCATTCCTGGTAGTTCGTCAGAGCGGTTCCAGCAGGGCTTTGACTCACAACTTATGACCTCTCTGATAACAAGCTGAGGCTAACTATTTAGTACCTGTAGATTTAAATATAAAAAGAAGAAGAAGATGCTCATTCTGCCCAGATACAGCCGGAGTGTTGATAATGGTATCTTTATCTCCACGTCCTTCTTTTTTTTTTTTTTTTTTTTTTTGCTCCTTGCTTCCCTGTCACGTGATCTACATGAGGATTACATGTTGTTTCTACGCGACCAGTTTGATTGGGCGGGGTCAGCTACAGAACTCTGTTTCATGATACTGAAGCAACTGATACCTGGATGCGCGGTGACATAAAATAAACTCACCCCTTCTTTTTGCCCTAGGAAAACTGGCAGTTAAGCAGCTGTCTGCTGCCGTAGCACCTGCATGGATGGACATGGAAGGTTTATTTATGATGAAATGTGATTTTATACAGCACTTCGTGTCACTGAGTTCATAAAGTTTTTTTGTTTTGTTCTGGACCATGTCTAGTAAAGGTTTAAATGGGGGAACGAGAAATGAGATCAACTTTTTTTTTTCACAGACTGAATGAAATATTCACAAATCTGAAACAGTTTCTTTAAAGTCTTCACTCTCTCCCTGTTCAGCTAGCCCAGATTCGACAAGTGCCTGGTGGTTAGGCTAACATATTTTATTAATTATAATGTAATTAATATATTAATGTGACATTGTTAGAATTATTCTCTCTCAATTGAATGCCTGCCAGTTTTACATCCAATAAGCATTTTTTTTTCTTTCATTTGTTTCCCTGCATGTTATTTGATCTCCAAATGATTAAAAACTACAGATGAATGTATAATGTAATACAGCAAAACAAATATTAGCAGAGGAAACGCTGAGCTCTCTTACATAAGTGGTAGTAGTGAAACAGAAAAAAATATCAATACACCAATTAACTGCCAGAAATATAGATCTGTCTTTTTCCACACAGAAAAATGCATTACAACTGTTTTGTTCTAGTTGCTCAGTTTTTTTTCTTTTCCTGGGCCCAGTCTTAAAAGGGTAAATAGCAACTTTAGCTGATCATGTTCAGGTAGTCAAGTAAGAAGTTCAAGTTAGAGGAGATTTGCAGTTCCTTTTTTTTTTTTTTAATTCACAGTAGACTAGTTTTTTGTCCATCCTTGTTGTGCAATCACGAATATCATGTATCAGCAAAAGCATTTATTGAATTACTTTTGTAGACCAATAAAAGTTTATTCAAAAGTGTTTAAATATCATGTTACCAGAAATTATAATGTCCTCTGGAATAAAGGCTTTTTTTAGCTGTTCATAATGACCTGATTCCCCTTTCCAACAGCTGCACAGAGCAATGACAAGTCCTTTTCTGAGATGCTTATACAATCCAACATACACTATATTGCCAGAAGTATTTGCTCACCTGCCTTGACTCACATATGAGCTTTAGTTCATCCCACTCTTAATCAATATGACGTGGGTCCACCCTTTGCAGCTAGAACAGCTTCAACTTCTTCTTCTTCTTCTTCTGGGAAGGCTGTCCACAAGGTTTAGGAGTGTGTTTATGGGGATTTTTGACCATTCTTCCAGAAGTGCATTGGTGAGGTCACACACTGATGTTGGCTGAGAAGGTCTGGTTCTCAGTCTCTGCTCTGATTCATCCCAAAGGTCTTCTGTCAGGTTGAGGTCAGGACTCTGTGGGGGCCAGTGAAGTTCATCCACACCAGACTCTTCCATCCATGTCTTCATGGACCTGCTTTGTGCACTGGTGCACAGTCATGTTGGAAGAGGAAGGGGCAGCTCCAAACTGTTCCCACAAAGTTGGGAGCATGAAATTGTCCAAAATGTCTTGGTCTGCTGAAGCATTCAGAGTTCCTTTCACTGGAACTAAGGGGCCAAGCCCAGCTCCTGAAAAACAACCCCACACCATAACCCCCCCTCCACCAAACTTTACACTTGGATCAATGCAGTCAGACAAGTACCGTTCTCCTGGAAACCACCAAACCCAGACTCTTCCATCAGATTACCAGATGGAGAAGTGTGATTCTTCACTCCAGAGAACGTTCCTCCACTGCTCTAGAGTCCAGTGGTGGCTGCTTTACACCACTGTATCCGGCATTGTTTGCATTGTACTTGGTGATGTCTGGCTTGGATGCAGCTGCTCCACCATGGAAACCCATTCATGAAGCTCTCTGCACTGTTGTTGAGCTAATCTGAAGGCTACATGAAGTTTGGAGGTCTGTAGTGATTGACTCTGCAGAAAGTTGGCGACCTCTTCATAATATGTGCTTCAGCATCCGCTGACCCGCTCTGTCAGTTTACGTGTCCTACCACTTCATGGCTGAGTTGCTGTCGTTCCCAAACACTTCCATTTCCTTATAATACAGCTGACAGTCGACCGTGAAATATTTAGGAGTGAGAAAATCTCATGACTGGATTAGTTGCACAGGTATCATCCTATCACAGTTCCACGCTGGAATTCACTGAGCTCCTGAGAGCGACCCATTCTTTCACAAATGTTTGTAGAAACAGTCTGCATGTCTAGGTGCTTAATTTTATACACCTGTGGCCATGGAGGTGACTGGAACATCTGATTCTAATAATTTGGATGGGGGAGCAAATACCTTTGGCAATATAGTCTATATTGTTCTGATGCACATTTTACATCTGATTTTTACATTTCAAGGATTTGAATTTAAGATATTTCAATCTCAAAATAGGGATTTTTGTCTTTAAGAACATTCCTGCACCCCTGTCTTTCATTATTATTGTGTTGAACTACTGGCTGCAGTGTCACAATCTGCATGACCATGACAGGCCATCATGAGTTCATTAGAATATCTTCTGCAGACAGTTCATGGCCTTTAGCGCTGCCAGCCTGCTGTTTCATCACACTAATCTTCAGCTAAAAAATGCTGTGACTGATGCCATTTTCTGTATTTTCCTATTTGAAACATTTGCTTGCAATCCCTTCTGGAGACTTTGATTAAGTTTGATGTCCTTGCAGTCGGTTTAATTTCCTCCATTGGACCCTCAGTTCAGGGAGTCATGACAGCGAAAAAGATTCCCCTACAAGCTGACAGTTTGTAATAAAGAATACACAAAAATGAACAACCCCACATCATAAAACGTAAAAGTATACGCATACACCACCAATGAGTGCAAAGTGTTTACTTCTCACATGTTATTTCCATACAGTTTGTGAACAATATATATCACTGACAGTTTTCAGGATGTTCCATTTGTCTTCTGAACTGGTTCTTTCTTGATTCAGAGTTTGGCCATAAATTCAGTCTCTGTGTCCGATGAGAACAAAGAGGTGGAGATATATGCTGGTGTAGACTCTAAGTCATCCACGTCACTCAAACTCAAAGATTTCAATCAAGGCAACTGGACTTCTTTTTCTTTGTTTTTGAAGATGTTTCACCTTCCATCCGCAACTCAAAACTGACTGGTGGGGAGTTTCAAGCTTATAAACTGCAAAATCATATGTAAATCAAGGACCCATCTATCGTCCGTGGGTCGTTAAGGGTCTTTTGTCCACTGTAAGTGGTTAATCTGGCTTTGGTCAAGTGAATAGGGTTGTGAAACCATATGGGTAGGAGATTAAAATCTGCACTGTACGTGTTTGATAGATGAAACTGAAGCCCCTCCCCCCTCTATTTTATGTTGGTTTTTCATGTTTGACATAGACAGCTTCTTTTACTCATCTTACAAACAATCTGTCTTCTCTGTCCAAAATGTGTAAATTATTGTCCTAAAAAGTGTATCTTATCCTTAAGAAGAGATGGAGATTACAATTGTGGTGTCTCTAATCTGAATCTGGTGAAAAATGTTCCCAGCACACATTTTCCAACCCATTAATGCATGATAGTTGGTTATAGCATTGCTCTTACTTTATAATCTCCCTTTTATATGTTAATTTTGATTCTGGTTCTCAATATTAATATTAACATGATTCATTTCTAATTACCAATTTTTCACTGACCAAAGCAGCTAAGAACATTTCCAGGTTTACAGTGATTGTAGGATTAGCTCGATAGACATCATGTGCAGAAATGAGAAAGAATATCTCTGTAGTGTGGAAAGCAGAGCACTCTGCCTGTTGGATCCACCAACTGATCACCTCTTCAGAGAAATGCATAGAAAAACACAGTGATGGCTGGACAAAGTGAAGAGTCAGTCATGCATTCATTCCACCCAATGCCTTCCAAGAGCAATTATTTAGTCACTTTTCACTTTTGTTTACAATCTTACATTTTTTTTAAATTACAAAGCAGCCCATTTGGTCAAGTTTCCTGAAGTGATAACACTGAGGTGTTTCATCCACAAAACATCATCCTCTACATGTAAATAACTTTTTTTCTTATGCCCTTCTGAAAGACATGTACTACCTTAAGGGAATGCCAGTTTTCATCCAAAAAAAAAAAAAAACACCTTTCAATCATCCACCACAATATCAAAAATATCATCTCTTTAAATGTTAAAGTCTCTGTAGAAAAATGCCTGAAATATATTTATCAAAAATGTATATGTATATTTGTATACAAATAAAATTTGATGCAAATTATTACTTCTTCAATAATCCTTTAAAGCTGTAACTCTACCACATGGAACTGAATCTCTGCATGTTGGTGTGTAATAACCATGGATGCATGGCACCATTTGAGCAAATAGATGAACAAGGAATATAACGTCTGGACACAGATCAGCAACTACATTTTCATTCATTTCAAAACATCGGTTTTTACAAAAAACACTCTGGTTGAAATATGGCACATACTGACATATTATTCTCTCCTTATCTACAGTCCAGCAGAGCAGTGTTTTGTTCATAGGCAGACCTATTGAGCTCTCCACACACAATTACAATTCTTAAAAGGCAGATTCCATCGGTTGAGTGGAGCCATTGATTTCCATCTGAGTATGTACAGAGCAAAGTCTGTGTAGACATCAATCAAATACTGACATCATTTCGCTCCTTCTCGATATGCATTATCTAAACTCACCTTATAACTTGATGATAGAGTTTTCAGCTCTACTCTAATCTTTTAATTCATCCATTTGTATGAAGAAATGTATCACCGGAGCTGTAAATATATTTGACTGCTTCTGCTTCGAGTGACTGCCCTCATGTTGTTTTGGACTTTTCCACCACAGAAATGCCCCTACTTATATGTGCCTGGAGGTTATTTAGTATTTGAATATCGAAGTACAAATTTGTCCAAGAGGATATTGTCTCCTGTCAGTTGAAAGCCAACAGCACTTTATGGAAAAGAAGGTTGTTGTGTCAGCTCAGCTCTGGTTCCTCCTTCCCTGATCAGCCAGGGTTGATCAGTTTATGAAGTAAGCATCCAGTTTTCTCACAGCTCAAGTTTCTCAATGGGCTCTGCAGAGGAAGAAGAGGAAATACGTTGGTGTGAATATCTGACAGCACATACAAGAGACATTTGATTGTTATAGCACCAACAAATGCTTTTTAATGGAACAAAATAAAAAGGTAACATGACCTGGACCCAACCACAGAGACACGAGACACATACACAAACCATCAAAGTGAATTAGACTGAACTGTCTGGCATGATTTCCAACACAGACTAAAAAGCCTTTACTTTCTTGAAATATTATTGTTCCTAAGTGCAATATGTTTTTTTGTTTCTATTGTATTCTTCTATTGTTCTTATTTGTTTTATTTATTTATTTTGGTGTTCAACACTTTGGCCAATTGCTTTGTTTTTAAAGTGCTTTATAAAAAAGAGTTGAGATGAGTTGAAGTGTCTCTTGCCTCATATTGTATCACTTCTTAAACGGCTGTCATTTGCTCGGGGGTCATGCTCTGGGTCTCTGTAAAGCACCCAGAGACAACTGACATTGTAAACAGATGCTATACAAATAAAATTGAATTGAATTTAACTTTTAGTGTTTCTTATTCAAGTCTGAAGTGGTTCAACAAGCTCCCTGTGATCACTGTGGCCCTTCACACCCAATTCAGTTGTTCTACATAACATATTGTTTACCTCTCCAGAGTACAGAGCAGCTGATGCTTCTACATTTTAACAGTCTCCAAAGGGGCATGAAATCTTCAGATTAAGTTTGCTTCAACACTAAAGCTTCTTAAAGTTGCAACGAACCATCTCAACGGCCTTTGACTCCTTCTCACACACTTTGGTGCATGAGTGCACACTGATGTGTTTGGCACTCATACGACTCCAAAAACATCCACATGCATCTTTTTGAGATCATAATTTATGTTAGCATTCTAATTTATGTTTGTGATAGTGCACAACTGATTTAACAACACACACAAACACCCACTCACTTTCCCACGCCATGACTTTGTCTGAATCATTGATGGAGGCACAGAGATCAGCCACTTTTCATTTCAAATGTGCACCAGGTTCACTTCCAGGTTCTAGTATGTACAACAATGTAGGTCAAATCCAGTTCATGTTCTAATGAATCTTAGTCACAGTATTGTTTCATTTGGTGTAATGTTTCTTCATTTTATTTTCAGTGATCACTATAAAATGTAGCTTATTGTGGCAAAAAATGGATGCAGAAAATGGATGAGCAAACAGACAACTGTCTCTTAGCAGACTATCACTACCGACAATCAGGCAGAGAAACAAAAGCTAATTAATATTCCTTGGCAGAATGTAGATCTTATTCTAACACATTTATTGAGTCTTATTACACAGATAAGGACAATGCAGGCATAACAGCCACACACATGATTATTGTCTTATAATGTTAATGGGATTCTGAGTGACTGAAAGATGCAGCAGCTTTGCTCAATAATCTGACAAAACGGACCGCAACATCAGCAGGATGTGAGTTTGGATTCTAAAAAACAAAAACTGTAAATGGAGGAGCTCCTATATACAGCATAATGATTTATAAGTGGACGCCTAACAGCCAGAAGTTCATTTGTAATTCAAAGGTAAGAAATGGAGGTTCCTGAGGCTGTTGCAGCACTTCAAAGACAAATAACTTTTTTTTTTAATGAAAATGGATACTGAAAACCAATGCGTTTTCTGCACAAAGTGACATTTTTCAAAAACAGCAACTTCACCCATATGTGTAGAAACATGCATGTGCACAAAGAGATTGTTCTGTATACAGATGCTGCTGAGTGGGAGTAAAGCATCGGCCATGGGGAAAGGAATAAAGGAATATTCAGAGGGAGCGAGACAGTTAGAGAAGGAGAGAACTGGGCAACGAACTAGAGCGGTGAGCTGTAGGGAGTAGGTCAGTGGAGTTGAGTCAGTTCTGACTCACGATGGAGGCGGTGAAGATCCACCTCCTCCCTGGCCATTACAACTTCATCCTCAAGCCTGGAGCACCGGAGCTCAGATAGCCTTTACAAAAAAAGTGCAAAACTCCTACAGCCCTGGTCAGAAGAGCAGCTGTTCCTATTTCACAGACGCAGTCTTATTATAAGTCATTGATGTGTTTTTTAAAAAGCAATTAAAAACTTTTATACAACCTATAAAACACTTCATGTGAAAAGAGGACACCTTCATGTTTGAACAATGGGGAGGATCCAATTTATTCTTCAGAATGCTCAAAACACTGCAGCCTTAAATCTGTTGGTTAAAAAAAAAACGGATAAAAAAAAGAGACGTTCATGCTTTTACTTTTTCATTTTATCTCTTAATGATACAATTCAAAATCCACTCTGTCAATCTCCTTGGTTCAGTGGATAGTGTATTTCACTAAAGGGAAACACCACTAAAGCAAAAGCTCCATGAATTGATAACACTGGTTGCAATCCATTCTGTTCAACACTGATGTGTATGCGTGTGCATGCTTGCTGCTTCAAGGCCCATCAGGATCCACTGATACAAAGGAAATAGAGGGAATGTTTTACACTGAGAGGACCACGATGCTGACATGTAGCAGCAAACACCATGCAGCTAAAAAGCCATCAACCTCTACCACATCAATTTCCCTCTCCTTCTCTCAGATGCTCTCTTGCTCTTTCATTCTTTTCATGGCTGAATATCCACATATCCCTAATCCAGTTGCCGATTTTAAATTATAAGGTCAGTGATGACATTGTATTTATTCAACAGTGTGTGTGATTGTCAGGCTCCTCCCTGCCCAAGCTTCCCATCCTTGACAATGCAATTGTACAAGTCAAAACAGAACAATTAATTGTACTGTATATAATTGAACCACTCCTCACATATTTTTGCATTTCTGCACATTCCCATCTTTCCTTACTCACTTTCTCTGACTACGCTCTCCTTCTCTGTTCTGAGTTTTGTCAAAGCTAATGTTGGTACAAAGGCTGTCTGAGGCAGTGCTGTTATCTTCTGTGGTCTAATCCAGCTAATTAAGGGCATTGCTGGGAGGAAGGCACTACCATTCCCATCTAACTCAAGGATATGCTGTCTCCCCAAGTCTTGGATGACATGTAGTTTTACAAACATCTGTACAAATGAAAATGTATGCACATGCACTCACACACAGATAGGTTTCCTTTACACTCAATTTAAAAACAATTATCTGTGCTCACACACACAGGGATCACAAGGTTTATTACTTTTTAATAGAGGCTGATAAAATGGAGAATCCCAAGTGCTCAGTATAGATTGGGGTGGTATATTAATGTTGATTTATATTCCTTTGAGGAAATAAAGTACAGCCTTTATTTTGTTGGATCTTCTTGAATTAAGAGCAGAACTGATTCGTTAACTGTCCATTTAGTCTCACACACCGTTTGTATATAGAAGGTGGGTGTCAGAACACTTAAAAGATGTTCTGGTATTGAGGATAACAAACAAAAATAGCGTTTTTCAGGTGTTCTTTTGTCCTGTGTGTTTTATGATGGACTGGTGACCTGTCCAGGGTGCACCCCTGCTTTTCACCCAAAGACAGTTGGGATAGGTTCTAGCAGACCCCCACAACACTAAATAGGAATAAGCGAGTATTGATAATGGATGGATGAATGAATTTTGTCCTGTTCTTCCAGCAGATACGTCTTGTATAACAGTTCTGGGTTGTCCTTGGCACATTTCTTATTTCAATATTCTCCACGCATTCTCAATAGGGGAGAGGTTAGGACTGCAGACAGACCATTTCAGTACCCACACTCCCGTCTTCCTCAGTCATTTCTTCCTAACGTCTGCAGAATGCGGCATTTTCTAATTGAAAGATGCATTGACGTCCCTGAAATCTAGAAACTATATTGTCTTGAAGTCAGTATTTGTTGCTCTAAAATCTGAATGTACTCCTCTGTATTAATACTGTCATCACAAATGTGTAAATGACCTTGGTCAAAGGCTCCCCCTTACCATCCCAGGCCCTTGTTTTTGGACTTGTTGCTGGTAACAGTCTGGGTGATCCTTTTCATTTTCAGGTCCTAAGCATGCAGCACCCATTTCTTCCAAAAAAGATAGGTGACACTAGCTCATCTGTTCACAACAAATGTGGTGCCCATGCGATTATATCCGCTCTTGATTAAAGGTGGTTCTTGATACAATGTCATCTGAAGGACTGGAAATCAACACTGTCCAGGTTAGATTTGCACCCTTGTCCTTAACACAGATTCCTTGGATCATTTAATATTATACTCTTTAAATTTAGAAATATGTAAATGCCTTCCAGATTTTTCTTGATGAGCATTGTTCTGATAAAGTTCAACAATTTCCTTATGCATTACCCAACAAATTGGAAGTCTTCTGCTCAAGCAACTTTAAACCTACCTTTTTATGGGGACTGCTTTTGTAGCACAGTCACCTGTTGACAACACATGTTTGAAATTACATCATAATTTTCACTAGCTCATTATTATCCCTACATTTCCCTTTTCCCAAGTTGTTTTGAAATGTGTTGCCAGCCTGAAATGCAGAATTGGATGTACGTTAATTAAATGAAGCCAACACGTTGAGTTGATACTGTCTGCACTGGAACTAGAAGTCAAAATAGGGAAAACCTGAGTCCACTGGATAATGGTATCCTGGCAGCACGGTCAAAACCGCTCATCACTGATCACCACTCGATTAGTAGACTTCCGGTTTTGAACTGACTGAACTCCCACTTATTCTGAAGGTGCTGGTTTAGCATGAAGGTAAGGACTAAACATGGACGAACATCACAAGCTGAACCTCACGAGAAATTCCAATTCCCTCCAGTGTTCACTTCAATTCGGCAAGGAACAGATCAACACTGACTGCAGGATGAGTGGTGATCCTGTCTATTTTACCTGTAAATAACTGGAGGAAGCCACTGGGGAGAGAAAGATGCGTGTCTGCAAAGTCCCAGATGAATGTGAGTTCTGCCCTCTTATACATCATATTATACGGTAGTCGAGTTGCCCCTATTAAAACTCGAAGCCAACTTTTTAAAGTTTGTTTCCAATTCCAATGCCATGCCAACTTTTTTCTGATTTTGGGAGTTAAGATTTAAAATGAGGATACAAAAAAGGTTTCAAAGAGACATGCTGTAAAGAGATAGTGTCACAACTGCAGATGGTAATGTGCCATCAAAAACCTCTGTTATCACTTGATGTCACTCTCTTCTCATTATGTCTCCTTTCATTCCTTCAGTCTGATTCATCAGCAAAATGACACTTAGAACGGAAGATGATGAGTTAGTATAAACTCACATGTCCCTAATTGTTAATTTACACGAAAGTGCAAAGATGCAAATACCTCTACCTGCACTATCTTTCATCTGACTTTATTTTCCACAAGAGCTTTTATTAATAGGCACAGAATAGGCATTTGTGTAAACATGGGTGACTTTGGCTTTGGATAAAAACTGAGGGGAGCCACTTTTCTTGTTTTATCCAGAAGGACACATTAATCACACACCCTCCAAGAAACAAGTTCCTCAGTTTCAGACTCACTAGTACCAAGAGTCTCCAGAAAGACATAGATCAAATTTAGTTTCAGTGTTATCAGTCATTCTTTGTTATATTTCCAACATCATTTTCAGTTAGTAATCACCCCCAATAAAAGAAACACTGAACACATATGCATTCACAAACATCTACACACGTGAGTACAAATAAACTTGAAAGAAGATATGCATCAGTGCACGCATACAATTGCTTTTTCTTCTTCCCTTTTCTTTTGCTGACAAATGTAACCACAAGCACAAACACTCACCGCCTCTTCCTGATCCCTCTGTTTACATCTTGGCGCCCATGGCGATGCCTTTCTCTCCATTCCACTCACTTTATCCATTCTTTTGTGTTTGTTTCCCAACCTCTCCCCTTTTTCTCTGGATAATCCAAAAATTCAGCTGGAGTAGAAAGCGCTCATGAAGTAGAAAACACTATCAGTTATTCAAGAATGTTTAAATTAAGACATAACAGGGGTCTTTTGTGTCAAACTGTAGTGGTAGTTGATTTGCGTAGGATTGTTTTATGGGGCTTTAGGGAAGGTGTGTGTGGAGGCACACAAGGTGAAGGAGCATTTGTTGTTGGTGGAAAACTGTGGCTGACAGGGAGCCCTCCGTTTTCCAACATTAATTCATGAGAAAGAGAACGAGGAGGGGGGGAGGAAGAAGAGCAGTAATGCAAAGGGCTGAGCCTTAAGTCATTCAACTCAGCCTGTAAGTGTAGTTCAGTTTCGTCTACATCATATTGGAGGTCACAGTCTGGGCAGTAACCGTGATACTGGACCTTCTCGCTGAAACGAACACGCTCTCTCTCACGGGGCTCTCTGCTGGTAGCTTTGGGGCATTTGTTCTTTTCGTGACGAAGAAGTGGCATAGGTTTGGGCAATGTAGGAACAAGTCCTGACTCAGGGATCCCACTCTCACTAGAAATGAAACATGGAGTGGATGAGAAAAAGTCCTTGTTTGGTTTAAGTGGAAAAACCCCGCCATTTCTAAATAGAGACCCGTTTGCCTTGGATATATTCCCTGATAAGACTAATGTTGGATGAGGCAGATTTTTAATGTTGTGATCCTCAGCTTTCAGTGGGGTGAGTCTCGGTGGGGGGAGGGGTGGGTGTGGTTTCTTCAATACAGTCAGGACTCCAGGAGGATTGACAGGGACTGGATTGTGGGGCACCTGGGTTCTAAAGATGCAGTCATCAGGGAAGATCTTCATCTTCTCCAGGCTGGAAGCGGTTGTTGTTAGTGGTGGTGGAGCTTGAACTGGAATTGAGCGTGTCTGTCTTTGAGCTGTCTGTTAGTCCTTCCTCCTCCAGTTGCAGGTCACAAGTCAGGGTGTCAATCTCATGGACAACCTGGTGACAAGCAGAATAAATGTCAACATGACAGCAAGGTCATGATTGATAAACCTATGAGACATGTGCCACGAGAGGATGAAATATTATCTACAATAAGAATAGTAATAAAAAAGCTACAACAGAAGTTAATATAAGAATTCATTGGGACTCTTGGTGTGAGATAATTTCCTTGTTTTTATGATATATGTCTCATAAAAAGTACATTCTAGTACCCTAGCTAGCCATCCGCCAAAGCATCCATCCATCCATTTTCTGTTTTCACTTCATTCATTCAGCCTAACTGAGTGGGAATCAAGGTATGCCACTGTTCTCCAGCCTTCACAAACCGATCTAAAGCCAACAAAGGGCTGATCTGACAACTAAGAGTGATATACAATCCTGTCTTAAACATATTACATCATGTCACTTGCACTTGCACAAAAAAACTTTAAAAAACAAAAAGATCTAAATGACACCTTCAGAAAAGAGTCCCTGTATGGTTCTCTTCTCTTGGTGGGATGGGACTGCTTTGTGCCCAGGACAACAGTGTTGGGCATTTTATTAATGGTTGCCTGACTGTTGAGGATCCAGAAAGTCTAATATAACTTGAGCTGAAAATGTCACCGTTGATACTTTCATAGCTGACACTCTGTTCTTTTGAATAACCAAGAAGAAAACCTTACATGAACAGAACAGTTACTATAATTCCCTTTAGAGCATTCATAATGACAACAATGACAAAATATATGTTCATTTTTTTTTGAAGTATACTCAAGATGCCCAGCACATTAGCCTACTTTAATACATGACTGCTTGTGTGGATTTGAAATGCTTGTCTAAACAGTGACTTGAGAGGAGCCTGAGAGAGAGATGAAGGGAGTAATGAGTAGAGAAAGGAGATAAAGCAAGTGACTGAGAGAAAGCTTGTCCGAGCTAGTGCAGGGAAGGCAGAGAGCTAAACTCTCCATGCAGTCTTTAAATGGATAATTTGTTGGGACACACACAAGAGGTAATACCAGTATCCCAATGTGCAGCCCCAGCTGTAGGCCAGACAGCTTGAATGGCTGTGCCAAGCATCTGGGAAGGGTCCCTCCTCAGAGGCAGGCTCGGCTCCAGTCCTGTCTGTGAGTTACAACAGATAACTGCAATTCAAATGGATTATGCCCCAGACACTGGCTTTGATAGTGGCACCCCCTTGAGGTATGTATTCAATGTGTGTGCAATGTCACAATAACTGATCCTCTACACAATTTCCTGCAAGGAAGAAAAGAAGAAAAAAGGCAGAAAAGGAAAGAGGGCACATCAGAAAAAGATCACAATAGACAAGATTACAATGCCTTCTCTTTTTAAGTGCGATGTATGCTATAATAGATTTTAAACTGTTGAAAGAGTAAAAAAAAGGAGTCTTATTGAGCTCAAGTTGCAAAAAGAAAAAGAGAGAGTGAAAATATAAGGGAAGCAGGGATGCAGGGGGAGACAGATGCTGTCCCTAGAGCCCATCCATAATGTAGGAAGCAGAGACTGTATGCAAGGTTTTATTAGAATGACAGCTCGTCATGTCAAGGTGAAAGGTCTGGAACATCTGCCTGGATGCCTGGTGCGCAGCCACCAGAGTAACGTAAACAGCATGTAGGACTCCAGGTTCTTTCGACTGAAGTGGCTGAATGGGATTTAATGATTGGCATGAAAAGAAGCACTGATTTGAAGCAAGCGCTGCAATGTATCAAGATATGTCGCAGAGGGACTCCGTCAGAACAAACTTGAAATATCAGTTTAAATTGAATTCCCAAATATGTATATGTATCTAAGCTGATTCTCTTACAGTATCCATTTATATATGAATCGCAGTGATTTAAATAGCCAGGCAGCTCTGAAAGTTTTGCTCTTTAAGGAGGAGGACCAAAGAGAAGAAGGAAAAAGATCACAAAACATCATGAAGGGATGAAGATGACTGGCTGTAAAAAGCAGAATGAAAGAAAAAGAAATGGAGCTATACCGCAAGAAAAGGACACATCTCTATTATTTAGGAAGATATAATTTGCTGCAAACAACAGTCTGCATTTAGATGATGAAATGCAATGCAAAACCGCATTCATGGTTGAACCAACTTGTTCATGAAATATTAATTGTGATTATATTTTTCTCACTTTCATCATAGCTTGTGAGTCAGGCCGAAGAAGCTGTCCTGTCATTTCACACCCCACGTCCTCCTGTGCCAAATGTCTTTCATGTAGGAGATAATGATCACATACATTAGTGGGCAGGGGGAGGAGCGCAGTCTCTGTGTGTGTGTGTGTGTGTGTGTGAGTGTGTGAGAGAGCGTGTGCCATTTCCAGGCCACGGTGTAAGGTAGATGTCAGTCTCCCATCTGGATGCTTAGAGCGAGCATACTCAAATCAAGCCTGCAGGGGGGGGGGGGATACACAGGCGGCAGACATCCTTCACAACAAAGTGTCTCATGTTAATTTACCTCTTTGAGCTCTTTTGCTCCTTAAGGTCTCCCAGGATGGTTTCCAAATTCTCCACGATTGTCTTGATCTCCTTTTTCACTTGTACTTTGGAGACTACTCCTTCAGCCTCCGCATTTGGTGTCCCTGACATTCTTCAGTTTATAGCACAATCTATTTCGTGAAGGATCTCAAGTCAAATCCTTTGCTATTCTCAAAGCCACTTTGCCAACGCATTTTATTCAGTCCTCCGCTCCTTCTACTTTTGCTAATACATCGCGGCCAGGACAGAACGAAGTGGCGTCGGGCGGCATTCTCTATCTGCCACTAGGCATGCGCAATAGAGCCAAACGCAAAAAAATAACGGTTATATCAAAATATTGTATCATACTGTCTGAGAAGCGGTGCCCGCCCACAGGTTAGTGAACCTATACGCGTCTATGTCCAACACAAACAATACAAAAAAGAACACGCCTAAGAACATATTTCACGTCACTGGACGGTTTAATACGACATGTTTGGAAGAAAAAATCAACGCGAATATACGCTAAGAAATGTGTTAACCACCGTAGAAGAACAGAAAGAAGAAAAACTAGGCAGCTATCCAAACCGTCACATAGTCCGACGCTATTGTAATGGTCCATAATAATCCTCAGGCATCGAGAAAATGGCAAAACACTCCTCCTACTTTCCCAAAAATAGACGTTTCTGGCAATGATGCCACCGGGTAACGACACCCCAGAGGCACTTTTCTCCGAAAATCACCGCACCGGGTTCATCCTGTCTCCATCACAGCCTCCTCGGAGAGAGTGAGGAGGAGAGCAACAACGTCCGGGCTCAGAGCATCCTCGCGCGCTCCCCCCCCCCCCCCCTTCCCTCCCTCGTGCTCTCTCTGACTGCTGCTGTCACTGTTGGGGAATTTTCTTCCACTTTAACAGTCGTTTTGACGATAACGTTTGTTGCTGTTGTTGGCAAATAGTCTACCAATAGCTTGTTATTGACCCTGTCACGGATAAAGTAAGATATGAATAAACTAGGATACTTAATATATAGTCACCGGCAACTTAGGTATACCTGTTCAGCTGTTTGTTAATATAAATTGTTAATTAGCCAGTCCCATTTTTATATTCGGACTTTGAAAAATGTTTTCAGCAAGACAGAGGAACACTTAGCCCTTTACAGTGATATGACTTTTTTGTACAGTGTAAGTTGGCTAGACCCATTTCACTTCATTATGTCATTTATGCTGCTCTCAGCTACACTCCCAGAAAGTGAACTGAAAAAATCTTGCATTTTCAGTTAAAATTTGATGTTCACAAAATAAACAATCAACCAATCAGCAAACAAAAAACAACCAAAAGAAATAAACAGCTAAATCACCTCCAAAAGCATCAACATCTATGTGCATCTATATTGTTAGAGGATACTGTATGTGTTGCGTATATAGTATATGCATCAGTAATAACAGGGGTCATTTTTCTGTAATACACGTTTCATCAGTGTTGTAAACATACTTGCATGTAAACGGGCTTCTCGGAGTTGAATTGCGAAAACTTATATTCTCTTATATTTTTAAACTGTGGTTCTAGTCTCGACAGAGTCCCTGCATGGCCTATATCAAACTGCCTACGTCATCATTATGATCATAATATGTAGATAATGTCCTAATTTTCTTGCAAATCAGTGAAAAGTGAGACATATCCGGTCAATTATTTACGTCTGAGAACGAGATCAAAGTGCGTGAACTGCTTGGATAAAGTCAACAGCGTACAAGTGGCGTTATAGAATCCTGGTGTTTGATTGGTCGAGCCTGAGCAAACGTGCTTGAAATTGCGGAAGTGGAACTTGTAGTTCACCCTGACTGCAGTTAGTTGTTCGTGTAAGCTGTTGTGTCGGCAGTGGTGCTTCCCTGATCCAGACAGTAATACAGCGTCTGACAGCGATGTCATTGTCATTCGAAGGAAGAGTTGTGCTTGTCACCGGCGCTGGAGGGGGTAAAATAACCGTTTGCGAGACCCTTAAAATTGTTTTGTAGCATTAGCTTCACGTGCTAACGTGTTAGCGTCGAGTTTTGCAGCGAAGTTTATGTGAAAAGTTAAGGAAGCAGCCTTAATTTGCTTCGAACATGCTTTATTGTTTCTGTTGTGTAGCAGGTGACCAGCTGTCAATATAGGTATTTATTTGATTGTCAGAACTGGCAGTCGCCAGGTCATCGAAGTAAACGAAATAATCAACTTTGCTTAGATTACACAGCATGACTCGGATTATGATAATTTTTAACTCTGTCAGTCAGAAAAAAAAAATTAAAAGAGCATGGGCGACACAGTACAAGCGCTGCAGTGTTAGATTGAAACAATCTGGTGAAATTGTGTGAAAGGGCACGCGCGATAACGACTACAACAATGGCTGCTTATAGGACGAGTGTTTTATTCTCAAAAAGTATTCAATCCTTTTTTTCTTTCCGTGTTTCTTTTCACAGGCCTTGGCAGAGAATACGCTTTGGCATTTGCTGCTAGAGGGGCTTCAGTAGTCGGTAAATAAATTCTAATAATACTTAATGTTTACAGAACAGGTATGGAAAATATGTTGACTATTGTGAGAGCATGAGTGTAAATCTCTGTAGCATATAATGTGGTTGTTTATTTGTTTTAGTCCTGCACGAATTTAGGATGCCTTTACCAAGGGTTGCTACTTAAATGTTTCATCAATGATGTAAGCGTTTTAATAACCAAGGATATTTTTTTCATTAGATTCTAGACACTTATAGCTATACATGCACAAAAGCTGTGGTGGCAGCGGTCTTCATCTGTGTTTCATGAAAGGAAGGCAGCTGCAGAACATGCTGCTTAAAAAGACTGCTGGGTCACAGGTGTCCTTTTTGATTGATGTAGGAGTGCACAGATTGAATATTACAGACTAGTGCTGGCACACATACTGACCACATTTCTGCTATCGTAATATTCTTTGAAGTCACTTTGGGCACACAGACACCAGTCTTGGGTTTCGTGTTAACTGACTTGAAAAATGTGACTATTGGCTCCACATAGTGAGTAATTCAAACTGCATGTGATTGTGGGATATTGATATAAATTATACTTCATAGTTCATGTGGGAAATTTTCATTGTAACGACCACCATAACAGTATTGCCCTATGACTATATGTCTATCCCTGTTCTCAAAAACAAACCTGTGTGGAATAATAGTGTTTGCTGCTGCCTGGACTGAACGAGCTTTTAACTCTGACAAGGACTCGGCTTATCTCTAACTTTCTCTTAAGCTAATTGCTTATGGATAATTGCAAAATTGACCTTGTTATTACTAATCTTTTTTTTTTCTTGTTGCAATAAAGTGAATGACCTTGGGGCAGACACAAAGGGGAGTGGAAAGAGTTCTGCAGCTGCTGATAAGGTGGTGGAGGAGATAAGAGCAAATGGAGGCAAGGCCGTTGCTAACTATGGTGAGAAGTGTGGAATAGTCTTCTCTTTTCTTATCATCTCTTCTCTGTTTAGCTACATCTGTCTTCTGCCTTCCTTCCCAAATATTATGTTGTTTATGTAAGAGCAGACTAAAACTGATATTGATTTCTGTAAGTCTGCCTATTTCACTGAAGAAATTGATTGTGAGCATTGTAAATAAATGTATCATCTTTAGTCTCCTTCATCTTTTTGCTTTTCACATACATGGAAAGAATAATCTAGTTTTCGAGCACAACAGAACTTTGATGCATGCTTCATTGGTCATTTTAAGCATCCCACATTTGTTTTAGGCAGACTGTTTGTTTGTTTTTTAAACCCACTCTGCAGTAGACAATGATGCCCAGCGGTCAATAAACATGTCACGCCACGCTTCATTACTCGACAAACGAGGAATTTGAGGGAGGCTATCAAGTTTCTGCTGAACATAAAAGTTTCTCATGTGTTTCAGTTCCTGTGTATTGTATTTTGTAAAACTATCTCTGCACATTGTTTCGCTCTAGCGGTTCAAGCAGAAACAGTGTAGCCATGAATCAGATTTGTATCTTACCCTAAACTAATGATAACCAGTTTCTACAGTCCTCTGAAATTGCACAGACTTGAAGAAAATGGTGATTTCTTTCATGCACATACAGATTCTGTTGAAGATGGGGAAAAGCTGATCCAGACAGCCCTGGATGCATTTGGAAGAATAGGCATGTTTGATTTTTATTTGAGAATCTTTGAGTGCCTAAATCAGATAACTGTAAGTTATGTTGCTATTAGAATTCCTTTAATCATGTAATATCTTTTTTTTTTTCCTAGATATTGTTGTAAACAATGCTGGGTAAGCAGTCCTCAGACTTTCTCTCTTTTTCTATTTTTTTTTTTTTTTTTTGGATTACATTTTCTGCCATTATGATGGGAGCATGGACTATTATAAGTGTACAAAAGTAAACTTTGTATTTTGGCTCATAGACCAGAAAGATGTTAAATTCCTTTGTTTCCATTGCCTAGGATTCTTCGTGATCGATCATTTGCCAGGACCAGTGATTTGGACTGGGGTAAATAAATAACCCTATTATTTTTAAATTCACTTCATCGAATGTCATCAGATTATTTCCTTTTGTTGTTTGCTTAAAATGTATTATTATTATTATTTATTATTATTTTTTTTTTAATTTTTGGTGGACTTGTTTTTCTAATGTATTGCATCCATAAAAACAGATCATCTATGTGAAAAACTTAAAAAATTACTGTTGGCCAGTTCTGACCCTCATAATACTAATGTAAAAGAATAAAAAGTGTGTAATGTTAATGTCTATTGTGTAATCATTCTGCTTTCAGACCTCATTCAAAGAATTCACTTGAGAGGCTCTTTCTTGGTGACTCGAGCTGCCTGGAACCACATGAAAAAGCAAAACTTTGGCAGGTAAGGAGTGACTCTAGCAGCAGCCATTGATGTCGGCTTATTATGCTTTTAGAATTTTCTTTTCTAATTTGTTTTGGATCCAATTAAGTTACAAAATCCTCAGCAGACATACTTTTGCTGGACTAATAAAAATGATACAAGTATACCACTAAATGCAGTGAGGTAAGGACTGATTTCAACATGAACTAAGAAAAAACAAAAATGCATATAATAGATATTGATGTAATAATGCACGTCTGGCAGTATTTACTTTTCTGCCTCTGGTGTTACTTGATATCCTATAATATGTCAAGCACGGTTGGTTTCATTGTTTAAAGTATCCATCTATTATCTATACGGCAGTCATTAATGTCAGTATTAATTATCGTGTAATTTTCTCTGACAGTAAACGTGTATCCAGGCTTTTTTTTGTGTGCATGTTTTCTATTATATTGAAGGAAGAGCACAGCAAGCTTTGTCCCCTTATTAATGCACTAAACTGTTGCCCTTCATAAGTGCACACAAGCTGCTCTACTAGAAAATGAATAAACACTAATTATAAACACTCAAGTAGCATTTTGCAGTGTTTTTTTTTTTTTTTTTTTTTGCATTTAGCTCAAGAGCAGCTCATTACTAAATGGAGTTAAAATGGCTTAAAACAATACTGTAGATCTGACATCAAAATCTTGATGTGAGCTTTTTTTTTCTTTCAGCGACAAGGAGAATAATAATTTCAGATGTTGTAGAATGTGTATATGTTTTGCAGTGTTCATGCACAGTTTTGAAATCCAATTTTTGTGTGCAGTAACCGAAAAGAAAAATAATGATGCATTCAAAGGAAAAACCATAGCAGAAAGAAATAAAAAAGGAGAAATGTCAGTGACCTAACTCCACTCCTCTATGTGAAAGCATAGAGACGCACACATATTGAACATATTTATCTGCCGTACTAGCTCCCTAATGCAACATTTTATCATGGAACGCACCGTTAAAATTGAAAGATGTGCTTTGTGTTATTACTTGATAGTTTGAAAATTTCTCCCAGTAAATGACTCTAAGACTTCAGCGCAGAGACGTTGTTGATGTGAAAAATATTTTGTCATTGCCGGTCCTTTGGTTTTTCCATTGTTGTGGACTTTATATGCGTGCTGTGATATAGATCACTGCTTTTTTTTTATCACCAGTGAGATGGCATGTTACAGATGTCTTCACCATTTAATGTGGTATTGATGTTTAACCTCATTGCTTCAGCTTGACTGAGGTGAAATCTCTGTGTGACACTGTGTACACAAAGTGCCAGCCACACAGTGTTTGGAAATACACAATATTTACAGACTCGCATTTCTTAGCTTCTTTATCACTGTACTGTTTTTGTAAATTATCCCAGCTGCTGTGTGTGTGGTGTCAGTCTTCTATCGCTCACTAGTGATGTCTGTCAATTTGGGTTAGCAGTGACTTGTTGCATCGTGTTGTCTGTGACCAGAATCATCATGACAGCCTCAGCTGCTGGCATCTACGGTAACTTTGGCCAGGCCAACTACAGTGCTGCCAAGCTGGGCATGCTGGGGCTGGGCAACACCTTGGCAATAGAGGGACAAAAGTACAACATCCACTGCAACACTATCGCCCCCGTAGCCGGGTCTCGCCTCACGGAGACTGTCATGCCGCCAGGTAAGCAGAGAGATGAAACGACATCCGTCATTGCACAGCTGATCTGTGTAATGTGGCACTCTGTGGTGATCTGCAGGTGCTCGTTCTCTCATAAATGCATTTTCATTTTTTCCTGGTCTCGCTTTAAATGTGTAAAGTGAATTTAATAACTTATCAGAACAGCTACTAAAATGTAATGCCCCACATAATGTTGGTTTACAAAGTTTGAAGCAGGAGCACTTGTGTTTGACATGCAAATGAGCCATTTAATATTCAAGAGCTGTGTTGTCTTTGCAATTCCAACAACCAAGATAAAATCGTGCACCTCTGAGTGTTGTAAAGGTTTTAATTCATCAGCCCTTGATTTAGTTAGTAAGGAGGCCAGAGCCCTTGAAGGAGTTCTGGCCTCCTTATTTTCCATGTGGGTCTATAATGTATTTCTCTTGAGTATGTTATTCCCCCAGACATTCATACAGCTCTTATTGTTTCTTTTTATGTCCATCCTGCATATTGTATTTAGCACTTTTTGTTTCTGCATTCACACACATCATTGAGCATAATGGGGGCAATGGAGGGTTAAGTATCTTGCCCCAGGATACTTCAACACGTGCAGTAGTGAGGGATTGGATTTCAACTTTCTGGATGAAAGTGTTCTATCTGCTGATCCTTAGCTGACCTATGTTAAAATTTAAATAAAAGGTTAATGGTCCACTGGATTAGCCACAATGACCAATATGAGATTAGGTTAAGAAAAGCGCATGCATGTAGGATGCTGTTTGTCACATTTACTCTCTTTTATTCAGCCCTTAATAACAGCCTTTTTAAAAAAAAAATGTTCTCCCCCCCCTAGCCACCAAACTTAGTATTTCTAAAAGTCTGTAACTCATGAGCATACTGTAAATGCTTTGTGACTACAGCTCTGACCAATTTTTTTATTTTTGTAAGAACGAACAATGAGCAATGGTTGTGTTGCTGGTCTACAGCAGCGTCTGTCAAGCTGCGCTGTGCCAACTGTAACCTCGGCGGATGACGTGCTTCCATATGTTGGCTCTGACTCACACTTTGCTAAAAGACAAACAATAAAACGAGTTGTGCTAAAAACGGGCGCGCTGCAGGGAAGCCGCACCACCTCTTACTTACCACGGGGTTACAGATATTTTCAGCGCACATTTGGTGTCTTGAGCTTAATATTTAATGGTTCATAGAGTAAATTAAAAATTGTGCTTCAGTGGATTTCTGACTTCATTCCCAACATTTGTTTCATAAGTTATTATTATTATTATGACTGCTCTGATTCTGTTTCCAGCTTTTCAGAATTTTCATGCAAAATTGCTCATATTTATGAAAAAAACAACAAAAAACAAAGCATGATTTAAGCTGCTTTAAAACCTTTTTTGCTTTTAAAAGCTCAGACCAGATTAATTAGTTCACAGCTGGTTATGTGGTCTATGTTTTGTTTTATTTAGATCTTGTTGCATCTCTGAAGCCTGAGTATGTTGCTCCTTTGGTCCTCTGGCTCTGCCACGAACAATGCCGAGAAAATGGAGGACTGTTTGAGGTATATAGAAGAGATGCACCTTTCACCTGGTCTCACTCCCACTCGATTACCTGTAGCTTTGTGTAATTTTGCTTTTAAACTCTGTCATGGGCAGCAGTACAACAGCATTTCTTCTGTACCAGTATGCATTTTCTAATGTTCTCATTTTTAATCTCCTTTCAGGTTGGTGGAGGCTGGATTGGTAAATGTGAGTACCGTCTACCTGAGGAAATGTCTGCATGCATTTGTAATCCTCATTTGCTCCTGGCTGTCCCAGACTGTACGTGTGGGATTTTCATCGTGCAGTGACCCCTTGTTAATTTTGTTTGTGCCCACGTGTGTAGTGCGCTGGGAACGGTCCCGAGGCTGTATTGTGAGACAAAAGAACAAGCCCACGACTCCTGAGGCTGTCCGGGACGAGTGGAACAGAATCTGTGATTTTACAAATTCCACTACGCCTGCTAATGTACAAGGTCAGCAAATGCTCAGTGTCACCCCCCCCCCCCCCCCACCTTTTTTTTTTTTTAAATTCATAATAATTTAGGAAACAGTAGAAAGTAGAAAAAAAAAATTGGTTTATACATAAGAATGGATGCTGGAAGTATACATTTTTGTATGTTTTGATGCGACAAACTCAGATTTTTGTACCCTTTTTAGAGCTCAAACACATTGTTTCAACAAAGATGCGCCGTTTACATTGGGACGGTGTATTCAGTGTGGGCTTTACTACCAGCTCATATGTCATTACAGTGGGTTTGGAGAAATGAGGACGAGGTGATAGTGGATATCAGTTGAAAAAAAGAGGAGAAAAAGGTCAAGGTTAGTACAATGTTCACATGAATGCGAACAAGAGGGTGACGAAGGTTATTTATTATTTTTAGTCACTGCCTCTACCTTCTCCACACTCTCAGAAGTAAGTTAAAGGAGGGTGGTGGCGCTGATGTTAACTGAGCGAGGGTGGCGGTGGTCCCACAGGGTGCTGGCTGGTCTCATTAACATTGCTTTGTTGTGCCTCCTCATTTGTATCTTATTATGGAGACTTGTTGCTGCATCTGTTTGGTAACCGGCTGCCGCTGAGTGATGGTAATGAGTGGCTGCAGACTTCCCGGTCTGACTGATTCTGCTCCTCAGTTGTCTCTACTGCTTTCCTTTGTTCGTGCTGTCAGAAACTGCTTTGGTATTCACATCGTTTCCTGAGTGGATCTATTTCTACTCTGTGTTTTTTTTTTTTTTTTTTTTAGGGAACACACAGAACTCAAAGCATTAAGTGTGACATCTATTGATGTTTTTGTAGAGAATTATTTTTGTTTATTTTCAATGCGCTTGGATTTCAAGTCCAATTTTCCGTCCACTTTGGCCCTTCATCTGGATCAGATTAAAATTAACAATGTATGTCAATCATTTAGAATTTTGGTCTGAACACATTTAATTCAAGATTGAATAAATTATAAGATTAAAGTACACTATGAATCTTTTGCATGAATAAGGTTTCACAACTTTGTTGTCACAGTTTTTGATAAAAGCTTCCACATTACAGGAAACTCATAAAATGTTCTTGGTGTGATTTCAACTTGATAACACTTAAATCTTTAGTCATTTTTTAGCTGTCTTAATTCTCCACATGAATGTGAGTTGGATTGTTTTTGAAGTCATTTCTTTAGATTAGTTGTAGTATACAAGTTTAGTACAAAATATGTCTTTAATGTATTGCTCACTCTAAGCCAAAAATAAGAATAAATCATTGTTCCAGCTCTTTAAGATGACAAACCCTCCAGATATTTTAGAGAAATAAAGAGAGGTAGCTGGATAGGATGCTGTAACAATGATAACTAGGATGAGCTAAATCCTGTTTGAAGTTCATACATAAAGTTGGCTGATGGGTGGATTGTCAATGAGATTGTTTCCAGAAGTTAACCTTTTTTGCACAGTAATCTAATTCTAAATTTCTGCATGGTAGGCAGCTTGGATCTCTGGAGGTATAATGGAAGACAGATTTTTTTATCTGTCACCTCATTTGCTTCATTTGATACCTCTTCTTACTTTTGTGCAGAGTCTCTGGAGTCGATTGTGAGTGTGCTGTCTCGGGTGGAGTCAGAGGGCGAAGCTGGTGCTAATCCAACAGCAGCTGCAGCCTCTGTGGCGTCGGAAACGGGGATTAATCCTGTGAGTAGAGACACAGTTTTTGCTGCTTCTTTCTTTGACAGTAATGTATGAGCTGCGTATTCAATGCAAAACCCCAACCCCATTCATCCATTAGACTTTCAAAATAAATGCCTAATTTACCCAGTCACTACTCACAGAGGTTTGCACAGATGTGAGCATACTAGAAATGTTGAAGTATGCTGTTGAGGTCTACAAGTAGAGTGTTCAGAATGACCTGAAACTACTGAGTCAGCTGATAAAACAAACTACTCAGTGTAGTCAGTGATTTTTTTTTTCTATATGTATTCTACATGAATACTAATGTATACCTTTTCTAGTTATATTACTTTATATGAAATTGCTTTTTTTTCCCCTTTCTTTATTTTTTGTTGTTTTTTTTGTCAGCATTTACATTCAGGTTGGTGCCATTGTCTAGCAAAACCATCTAGTATGTATATGCAATTTAATCTTATAGCAGACTTTTTTTTTTGTGGGAGTGTGAAGGGTGAATGTGTCCTTCACCAGTCCTCTCTGGCAGTAAATTCTAACATCTTTATTAATATCTTAAATCCTGATTTTGTCAGAGAGGACCAAAAAACACCAGCAGTGAAACATTTAAAGACAGGACAGTTAAAGAGACAGGACAGGGTGTGGTGTGTGCTGGGTTGTGAAGTGTGAGGGGTGTTGTGTTGTGACCGCAAACAAACTCAGAGGATAATATGTAAGAAGCAGAAACTACTAACCCTTTCTTTTTTTTTTAAACTCATGAATGATGGAAAATGTCTAGGGGATTATATCTGGGCTGGAGATGTGTTTTCACAGCAGGAAGTACGCTCTGGTGTGGTGCCGGGGTGCACTCGAGTACACTGCTGAAATTACATGTCACTGCAGAGGAGGCTTTCTGCATGTCCATTAACGACGAATTTCAGTTGATATCATCACTACATATCTTTGGACAATCCCCAATATCACGTGTGAGCAAAAATTAATACACATATTAGTTTTAATAAAGTGTATATATAGGGCCAGATCTCCTAAAGCCGCTATTAGCGGGAGGGGAGTTCGCCCGCAAAGAATGCAATCTACCACCTTGCAAACCCGCTATCCTACCTGCGCTACCTGCTACATTATGCATACGAATGGTTAGGGCGTTCCACCTGTTAAACCAATCAGTGCGTTAGTAGCTATTGCCTTTAAGAGCAGGTTGCGCTACCGAGTTTGCGGAAAGGGCAAAAGACATACCTATTGCCACACCTACAATGTGAATAAAGGAGTCGGCATAATGGGTAGCGGCTTTAGGGAGTGGAAGATTGAATTAGCGGTTAGTGCAGGTTCCTAAAGCCGCAATTTGCGGGTAGCTGTTAGTGGGTAGCTGCTAGCAGGAAGTGTACGATCAGGGCCATAGTGTGTAGCAGGAGCTTTTATCAGCAGATGCTCACAGTGGAGGATTTGCTGTTTTGTGAGTTTTATTAATTTATTTATCAGTCTATTTTAACTCAAGCATGCCTTTAAATAAGTCTGATTATTCTCAATTTATGCTCTGTTTCCTCTGTTGTTGGTTTAACTTGGCATAGTATTTCCATTTTTAAAATCTTTGGGTTATTTTTGTGAGCTAATACATTATGTTTATTTGTTTACTTTAATTAGTAAGTTGTAAAATTGTCCCGACTTTATTCAGTCTTAAAGTGACTAATGTTTACATATTGCACCATGACATTATTGAACAAAAACTGAGACAAAATGCAGAAACAAACACAGAAAAAATTGATTACGGTCCATGACTCATCAACTGTTACAGCATGTCTTTGGATTTTCGCAATCATACCTGAATGGCATTGAGGAGCAGTGTATGATTGACTGTCCTTCAAGGACAGTTCAACTTTGGACCGGAGTTCAACTTTGGACTCAACCCTTTGAGTAGAACTGGGGATTGAACTGCTGATCTTCCAGCTGGAGGATAACTTATTCTACACACTGTACGACAGTGGGAGAGCGTGGGCAGGCCAAATGTAGTTTCCAGGACTAACATTGTTTCTGTGCTTTTTTTTTTTTTTTCCTTTTTATTCTGCTCTACTGTCTAAATATTTCAGAATTATTTTGCTTGAAGTCTGTGCAGAAATGTACCATACTGTACTGTATTTGAAGGATTTTGTGAAACTACGCATTACATCCACATTTCATGACTGACAGTCAAGCCCTCACCCACTTGGACTCCGTGGTGGATGCTGGCCTCCGCCCGTTTCCTTGTTTCTGTTCTTCTTGCCTCGTTCAGCATGTTTTGTTTTCAAATTTTTGTGGCATTAGTGGCCTTTATTCATAGTGAGAGTGAGGGACAGGAAATCAGGGCAGAGAGAGAACAGTGAAGACATGCAGAAAAGGGTCACAGGGCAGGAGTTGAACCTGCAACCGCTACAGGAAGACCGTAGCCTCTTGCACATGGGCCGCCCGCTCTAACCACTGCTGCTGGGGTGGCCCGTTCAGCATGGTTTTGATCAGAGCATGTGAAGACAGCCAGCCTTTAAAATGACTTCTTAAAGTACACAGCTGTGAACTCTCTAGCTTCTTCAGACATCAGAACTCATGACTCTTTCATAACACTGCACAGTATTAAGTCAAGAGCGCTTACAGTCTTCTTTGCAAAACATGTACAGCGTGGATATCTCCTGTAAATATTAAAAGTTGACACTGCTCAAATTGGCTTCTAAAATGCAATGCACAAAAACGTCGGAGCGCAAGAGAGTCGTCTCGACTCCCTCGGTAGGTGCGCCCTTCATTTTCCCGTGTTCCCTGTAACCGAATCACAGGGAGTGAGCTGACGGGCGTTCACATATGACTGAGCTACTTAAATAAAACATTGAGCCATAAGTAAAATCATGAAATGATTATCCACACAGACATTTAATATTCCAAAGAAGCTTCTGGTAGTGTGCAAGAGTCAGTTCATATTTGTTGGTAATAGTGCTCAGACAAGCGACTTACTGCGCCTTAAATTCTGCAAACATTTGTAAGCAGTTCAGATGATGTCGTCATCACTGTATCATTAATTATGATTTTTAGAAGTAAAAAAAAAACAAAAAACAACATTTTACATCCAGTAGAACTTGCTTTAGGGAAACTGTGATACAGTACCTAAAATGATGTGTGCTCACTCTCGGGCATCGGTGTCCTCTCCTGTGTGTGTGTGTGTGTGTGTGTGTGATGTGTGTATGGGTGTTGGTGCTTTCTGCATGGGATTTGGAACAGAGTCACACTGTAGCCTCAAGACAAACATCACCATTGTGTCCTCAGTGGACTTGGCTGTGTGTATGTAATTTCTATTCATGTAGTTTCACACAAACATACTCTGTTAGTTGCATTTGTATCCTTGACCTAGTGGTATGCGCTGCACGTCTTACTTAACTTAATCCACGCTGTGCTGCTCCTGTGGCGATGCTGCGCTTGTGCTAATTTCTTATCGCGCACCTCTCTAACTTTGTAACACAACTAAATGATGACCTGTGTGTTTTATTTAAGTTTGCAAAGAAGAAAATAAGAAACATTGTAGTGTTTCATAGAGGCTGTGGGTTAATTACAGGGTGTAGCTTGTGATGCCATGGAACTGTGTTGTATTATTCAGAGTTGTTTCTGTGTTGCTTTCACACTGAGGCAAGTAAAATATCAGAGATGTCTTACTGTATAATGCACTTACGAAACTTGAAAGCATTACAACCTCTGTTTGAATCTTTGTCAACTTAAAAAGCCAATGAAAATTGCACAACATAATTTCAAGCAATGATTCGAGGGTTCTAACCCCTTGAGATCTGTAAGAGCAAGTGGTCCATTTGGAAAGAGTCAGTGTGCTGAATGAGACAGGGAGGACGTTGGTCTCAACAAGCTAAACAAAGTTGGGAGATCTTTTTACTGCATAAATTGCAGGGTTTCTTCTTTCATATGAATTTCTTTCCAGGACTATTCAGATTTCTTTTAAACTTCACTTCCTTAGAAGAATTATAATTGATGGTGGCCACTTTTTATTTTTTATATATGTATGTTAAATCATCAGCACAGTCATGTAGCTGAGGTCGTGACCAAACTGTGATGTGATGTTGCAGGCTGGGGGGAGATGGAGTGAGCATTTTTGACTTAGAAACTTTGCTAAGTCAAAACACCATGCAGCCACTTACTCGTGTAGTTTTCAGCAAGTCTGCACCCCCCTAGGTCTGAGGTCCTGGGTATTTCCATTATCCCCAAAGGGCAGTTTGTTGTACAGATAGAAGGAATGCATACAGACTACATTAAAAAATAAAACCAAAAACAATAATACCAAATAATTTTTCAGTTAGTATTAGGTATTTTTCAGCAATTCAAGTAGACAGCATACGTCTGGCAAATTCTTGCATACAAGGAAGCTGGATTCTGTGATTAATGCAGAATAGTTAGCTGCTACCTAGTTGTCAGATATGAAGGTAGACTGACTTGACTATTGGTAATTACAACCCCCCCCCCCACTATATACTGGCCACTTCAGTCACAGATTCCTTCAGCTTTGCAACAATAAGGACTTATTAATTAAATCTGTCCTGCAAATTGCATTTTAAAAAAATGTTTTAATCCTTATTATTTATTTTTTACAATGACGATGTGCCAAGAGATGGGACTTATTTTTTTTTCTGTCTACAAGCCTCCCTTTTTTGTTCACAGCAATAATAGTTTCCATTTACAATTTTTGGAGTAATAGTTATAATTTAATTTCAAACAAGGCTTATGGGTAAAAAGAAAAGTAAAACTCAATTACTTCAGAATATTACTGGTTTATCATTCAACCAGTTGTTTGGATTCTTAATTTCAAGTAACAGAGTTGGACATTGAATAATATACTGCTTTTATTGTCATTACTTTCATAGTCAACGATGGAGCAGACGGGAACTGAAGGAAGATGGATGTTGGACAAACATCTGACACTGCAATAACATGGTCAACAAGTAACATTAGACCATCAGTCTGCCTCGTCTCTCTTTAAAAAGAAGCTTCCTTTTGCTTCAAGCCTCGTTTCCATTTTGATTATAGGATCTTTTTTTTTTTTTTTTCCCTCCGTTACCCTCAAGGGGCTGTGGCATTAATCTCTCTGTGAACATATGAGAACATGTTGAAATTGTTCTGAAAGCACAATATTTCCCACATCTGCATTTTAATGCAGCTTTAATTAAAAGAGAGCCTCCAGAGACCAGCGTTATGGTGATTTCTGACCAGAGGTAATATTATGCAGAGTGCGAGTCATGCCATTTTGCTAAGCAAATTTCTTTTTTTCTTTTTTTTTAAACTGAAGCTCTGCGCTGTGGTTGTTCATGACACACCAGCTACTGCAGGACTGCTGTGACTGTAATTTTTCCCCAGAGGTATGATAATCATGGAGTTTAGCAGGTGAATGCCAATTATTTGACTGATTTAATAACTCTAGCTGACAAAAAGGAGCAAATGAACTCTTGCTTTTTAAGCCTTTTTCAGCTCTGTTTGACTCCTCCACTTCAGTTATTACCACTGTTAGTCACGTCCAGGTTTCAGTGTACTTTCAGTGACATTTTAATGAGCCTCCCTGAAATACAACATTTCTTATGAATCATTTGCAGATGGGTCATCTGCAACATTAAAACCAATTGCAGATAATGGACCGTGCAGAAGCATGGAACATGCTGCTCTAGTCAACACGGCTGTTCACACTTAGGTGATTACTATGTTGCCACTCTGGTCAGTATGAATGACCAACAGGGAACAGTGGTGGCTTTTCTGCTCCAGTACACTGTGACCATTTTATGAAATAAGCTATATTCTACATCCGTTCATGGCAATGGCTCTCCTTGATGGCAGTTGGGGATGTGTGGTGAGTTTATAAGTTATTGCCTGTTTCTGATTTCAAGAAGAAACATGCAGAAAATACAAGCAATACAGTATATGTGAGTTTATAGGAACAGTATGATAGAACGAAGACCTGAACAAACAAGAATGACTTCCAAAACGGATGACCATAAATATATAATTGGCTGGGAGGTGTGCTGAGAATTAAAAAAGAAAATAAATTGTTTTCTGTCGGCGCATGCTTTCTGTAAGAGCTGAAAAGATCATTGATCGGTTTGAGTCTTGTATAAACAGAAAGCTCTGCCAGATGACCTGAGACTGGGACTGATGGCAGTCTTAAAACATTTACAATAGAGTAAAAGGCTCCACCTTACTGATGTTCTCTTAAAGGCATTTGTGAGTTAGTGTCCTTAACACTTGACAACTGCAGTGTTCTGCTCAAAGGTTTCTGCCTGTTTTCAGGCTGCCCTCCAACACAAATCAAACGTTCCTCAGTTCCTGGCCTCTCTGAACTGGCTACCTGTCAAAATTAAGACCAGTTTTAAGATTGTGCTGATTGCTCACAAAACTCACAAAATGAGCCCCAGAGCACATTTCTGAACTGCTCTCCAGACTTTGAGACTCCTCATAACGAATGACTACTGATGGTCTCAGATGAAAACAAATGCTTGATGCTTTCATCTCATTTGAATGTGCATTTCACTACATTTTGGTAGTTGTGCTACTCAGTTTTGCTTTATTGCTTGGGGCAAATCTTTTGGTTTTTATTTCCTTTCATTGATCCCATTTTCAAAAAGCCTTAAAGCGGTAGTCAGGTGCCAGCACAAATGCTAAAACTGCTTTTGCATGTTCAAATCATCCTTTTCACATATGCTGTTGTAGTTTTTTAATTTAAAGCTTTAAATGTAAGTAAGAGGCAACAAAATCTATTAACACTTGGTTTACACTGACCAGAGTGGAAGTGTTTCATTAAAAAGATCTTTTCAGTACAGAATTTCCCCTTTATGTTCTTCTGGACAGTCAACGTTTGCTTCAGAAGAAGATGGATTTTGCATTAAACATGGCTCTTTTTTTTTTGATTTATGATCTGCGGCCACTTTCTCCTTTTGAAAAAACTGCATTTTAATTTTCATTGTATAAATTGCAGGCTAATTTGAATGCCCTTCTCTCCTCTCAGTCTAAGGCTGTAGGACACAAGGGGCCATCAGTGTCGTTCAGCTGTGACCAAGTCAAGTGCATCATGTATGCACTGGGGGTTGGAGTCTCCACTAAGGATCCAGATGATCTCAGGTGTGCATTTTTGTACGTTAGTGCAGGTGGCTGCAACTGTCTCAAGGACTTTTTTTTTTTTTTTTAAAGACAACTTGTTTGAATTTACATGGAAATAAATGATAATCATGGCTTCAGTAATTACTTTTTGACCTGCATGGAGAACAAACACTGACTCATGCCTGTGCAGCCATCTGTGCTGTTATTTTTGTCATCTGTGCTTGCTTTTTCACAGTTCACTAACACTTTCATTGCAATGTAGGTTTCTGTATGAACTGCATCCCGACTTCACTTGCCTCCCCACATATGGGGTCATTCCTGCACAGGTATCATTTATGAGTGGCGGGTTGACCTCAGTCCCTGGACTAAACATTGACCCTACAAAGGTAAGTAAACATGTATGTTCATGTCTAAAATGACTGTGTTACCTTGTTTGTGCACAGGTGTGTTTGTGCACAAGTGTGTATGACCTTGTTCTTTGTACGTATGTTCTGCATATTTGGCATCCATATGGGATATTTCAAACCATCTTGCACACAAGAAAAACAGGAATGGCATGTAGAACACTTTTCGTTGATGAAGGTTTAAGACCGTGGTGTAAATATTTCACAGCTGTTGTCATGTTTTGTGTTAGGTTTTGCATGGAGAGCAGTATCTGGAGGTTTACAGACCTCTACCAACTTCAGGTATTTCCCATTTCAGAATAAATGTATTCTATATAAGTAATTACTGTAAATTTGACATTATGAGGGAAGTAAAGGTGGATTTTTCCCTCCAATTCCAACAAAGTTTGCTGAAATGCAAATGGAAACAGAATGCAGTGATTTGCAAATCTCATAAACCCATATTTTACTTGGAATAGAGTATAAAGAACATATGAGATGTTGAAACTGAGACATTTGATCACGTAATAGAATATATTGGCTCTTTTTTTGTAACAAATTGTTGTTTACCATTGTGTAGCACCATTGCTAATTACCTTTCCAACCGTTTGTTAACCCTGTTCATGTTTGAGATTTGTTGTTGGCCATCAAAGTCAAAATGAGCTAATATATTTCTTTTTTATATAGTTTAATATTTTTGTCTCAGTATCAACTTCTGACATGTTTTTTTTTTTATGTTGTATTTGAATAAAATATGGGTTTATGAGATTTGAAAGTCACTGCATTCTGTTTCAATTTATGTTTTACACTCTTGTGGAACTGGAATTGTGTGTGTGTGCGAATACATATAATGCAATAATATACACCGATCAGGCATAACATGATGAGCACTGATGGGCAACGTCAGTCAACAGTATGCATCACGTTGCGGTGTAATGTTCTGATGGGAAAACCTGCGTCCTTTCATTCACATTAATCTTATTTCAGCACTTGGCACCCACCAACAATTTTTTTTGCAGTATGGTAACAAGATGGTAACATTTTTCCCCTGCAAGAGCCGCCTCCCCCAGCACGTCAGCAGTGGGCCCCTCAGCAGTTTTTTTTTTTTCTTTTTTAGTAAGTGCTCAGCGAACACAGTAAAGAATCTGAGGTGTTCATCTGGTCTTCAGACTCCTCCAGACAGCAGTCTAATGGGACATAATGACATCTGTGGGAAGCAATCCCCTCCCACAGGGACCCACTGCACAACCCCACAGGGCCCAAAAACTCTATTAATAGCTTCCCAGTACCAGACCCTCCAGGACAACCTCAGATGTTCTTTGTACAGAAACTGACTGGCCAGAGGCCTTTTGAGAGCACAAGGAGGTCTTCCTCATTATGAAGTGGTAGTCACAATGTTATGCTTGATTGGTGTGTGTGTTGTTTTTGTTTTTAACAGCCAAAGATGCTTTATGATTTAGAATGTCTGAAACAATTTTTTATTCTTAATCATTT
Source organism: Hirundichthys speculiger (assembly GCA_018398805.1). Classification (NCBI taxonomy): domain Eukaryota; kingdom Metazoa; phylum Chordata; class Actinopteri; order Beloniformes; family Exocoetidae; genus Hirundichthys; species Hirundichthys speculiger. The sequence continues at coordinate 2,370,574 of JAGFBZ010002193.1, read as the reverse complement.
TTCATCTTAGAGTTCAAATAAATATTTAAATGCATCTGCAGGTACAGTTACCTCTGAATCCACTGTGGTGGACGTGCTGGATAAAGGATCTGGAGCTGTCATCCTCTTGGATGGTGAGTTGTTGTGTGTGTGTTGTGTTTTTTTTTTTTTTTTTTTGGCCTTTGAAGCTGCACAAGTTTGAGCAAATAAGGTATTTGTTACATATTCATTTGTTTTCATCACTTTAATGTGTCTTTCTTGTAGAGTTGACTCTCAGGCTGAATTAATGAAAGTTAATTTATAGGCTGTCTGCAGGGGCTCAAATAATGTACTATGAATGGCTCATATTTCTGTTTGACAATTCCACAGAGATGGATGTTATTAGAGCCACTCTGATCTATAATTAATCCCACTTTAAACCAAATTGGGAATTATATCACATTTCTTTATACACGCAAAACCAATCAGCTTCTGTGAGGGTAAAAATAATATTATAGGAGGGTAAGGCAGCACGGCACGTGAAGTTCTTGTAAAGGCATCTGTGATTCTGTGGCATTCAGTTAGTTTCAAAACCTTGTTGCATGTTGAATCCAAGCGCACACACAGACGACACAAAGTGAATAAACGTGGAGAAATGGCCCCCAGAATGGAAGTATAACATCACGGAGGACATTTTTGCACTACGAGCGCACAGATGTTGCATTTCATGTGTGCATTGTGTGTGTTTTTTATTTATTTATTTATTTTTAATTTTGGAGGACATGTACAACCAATGTACTAAATTGAATGCAGAATACAGTCATGGAAAAAATTATTAGACCACCCTTGTTTTCTTCAGTTTCAACTAAAGGTACATTTGTTTGGACAAACATAACGATAACCACAAAGATTGCTCATAAGAGTTTTATTTAAGAGCTGATATCTTACCATTTTCCATGGTTTTCTTGATTATGACCTAAATCACTTAAGTTTTTACATCAATAGCTATGGCGTTGTACTGCCAAAAACACTGCTTTTATGCATTCAGTCTTTTCTTTTCTGTCTGTTTTAGTCACATGATGACATTTAGTGGTACCAGGTATTAAAATGAACAAGAAAGTGAAGAAAAAATGGTGGTCTAATAATTTTTTCCATGACTGTATGTGTGGAAGCTGTGATGCTTGCACATACATGTTGTAAATGACCAATCTATTCCAAGCATAAGATGATGTGATTGTGATTTTTAATCTGCCCTAAGACTTTTTTTTACTTTTTACAATAGTACACACAAGAAGATGTCTGTTCTTCTTAATACTTGTTATACACTATTATTGAAATGAATTACGTTTAGAACCCTTTTTTTTTTTTCTTTTGAACACCTTCTCCACCCTCTGAAAAGATGGCCACAAAAGTGCAACGTTTGTTGTTTCTTGCAGTGAACACCTACAGTGGTGATGAGCTGCTGTGCTACAACCAGATGACGGTGTTTGTGGTTGGAGCTGGAGGCTTCGGGGGGAAAAGAAGCTCGGAAAAAGCTAAAGTATGTTTCTCACCTTTGAGTTATTTTACTGAAATTACATCATCAACATCTTTTGCAAAACACAACAGTGAAAAAGATTGTGGCATTGTAAAATGTAAATAAAACAGAACACTGTAACCAAAAATAGTCTGAATTCTATCAAATGTTAAAACTGATACTATATGCTCATTTTGAGTCTCATGTCGGTCACTATCCTTCAAGACACGGGAACAGTGACAACAAGAGACAAAAATGTTTTTAGTAGTAAAAGTGGATCTCAGAGAGTCACTGGCTATGAGCATTTTTTTAAATTGAAATTTTAATCTCAACATTTTTCTGTCTCATATTTCTTCATTTCTTTTCCCTTCTTCTCCTCCAGGCTTCTCTGCCTCCTCCTAAGCGTGCACCAGATGCTGTGGTGATCGATTCAACCACAAGAGACCAAGTGAGTGTCTGCGTGGGTTTTGGTGCAGAATAAATCAGATGAATTGATGATGTGTGGGAGAAAGTACATATTGGGTTTTTCTTCTGAAATAATCATAAAGTTTGAGACAAAATGTAAGTGCGTGGCAGAAGTGTTGAACAAGGTTTTCATTCTTTCTCGGATAATAGAATGGTGACTGCATGATCCAGGAGAAAGTAAGGAAGAAAGGGGAATTAGCAGCTAAATCCCTCAAGCATTTTAAATGACTCCAACTTTATAACTTCAAAGACATTCTTAATTTAGGCGCCTCTGATAATTAAATTTCATCCCACATCTGTGTACAAGAAGTGAAGTTCAGGGGGTTCATGAATTAGATATAGATCTTAACATTGTCTGCTCCCCCTGCGTTTACAGGCTGCCCTGTACCGTCTGAGTGGAGACTGGAATCCTCTTCATATAGACCCTGACTTTGCTGCCATCGGAGGTGAGGATGTCTATGACACAAGTATTTTTGCTCGCTGAAAGTCAAACAAGTTGTAACTGATTTTAGTCGGGACTAGATCTTTCCCTCGGTCAAATTATGCATTTTGATCTCAATTATACTTGAACATGCCACACTTAAAAATGCTCTTTGGTTAGGCTTCAAGTCTCCCATCCTGCATGGTTTGTGCTCATTTGGCTTTGCTGGGAGACACGTCCTGAAGCAGTTCGCCAATAACGACCCATCAAGATTCAAGGCTATCAAGGTGAGCATCACCTTTGACCTGGGCATTGTCAGTCATTAGGCCTCAGGAATGATTCAGCCAAGAAAATTTTCCTCATTTATTAATCTTCTATATGACAGCAATGGCATTGCTTTATTCTAAATGTGCAGCCTTTGATCCATATTCAGATGACAGATGACGTGGTGAGGCGGTCACATGGGCCGCCTCATACAAGGTCATGAACTAATTTAATTTCGTGTGGTTTGATTTTTGTATCCTATCTTTAAATCAAATTACTCCATTCTTATTTCTGTAGTTTTACAGCTGTTGAAATCATTAGTTATGGTTTCATTTGCTGATTTCTTGCAGGGTGACATTGTTAGTCATTAGGTAAAAGCAGGCAGCTCACAGGTGATGTGTTTTCAATGGGAAGAACTTGATTCTAACTTGCAGGAAAAAAAAACAAACATCAGAGAGGTTTAAGACAGTAAAATCAATATAACTTCGATCACAGATGTATTGACTCCACCACCTCGTTGCTTAAATCCCTTCATCTTCTCCTCAGGTCCGGTTTGCACAGCCAGTTATTCCGGGTCAGTCTCTGCAGACTGAGATGTGGAAGGAGGGCAACAGAATCCACTTCCAGTGCAAAGTGAGTGTTATTTAGCAAAAGTCAGAATTATAGTCACTTTGACCACTGTTAGTGCTGCTCTCTGTTCTTCTGTGAATGGTGTGTGTGTTGTGTGGTTTTTTTTTTTTTTATGTGCTGTACTGATGAGGTCTTGTCTCCTTCATACAGGTGAAGGAGACGGGGGCCGTCGCCTTGGCTGGGGGCTACGTGGATTTACACGGCACATCAGAAGCTTCTCCAGAAAATCTTTCCCAGGTACATCAGACTGAAAACGCTTCCTTGCTGACAACGGTTCAGTGACACATTTCCTTTATCCTGAATCTCTTTGCCTGTGTTGACTGTGGGTCAGTGGCAACCCCAAAGTAACCTTTTACTGTTGGCTTCAAATGAAACACAAGGTGTACGCTCTACATCATTTTTTCAACTTGGAACACAGCAGAGTAGAGATCAAGCTGCAATTATCCCGGTTATGTTTTCTGCTCACGCTGTTTGGCCGGTGTTAAAAATGTTGAATAGCCATCTCACAAGTGGTTGTGAAACTATAAATGAGCTCTAAAATAAAAATAAACCTTGTTCAACATTAAACAGCAATCCTAAACTGAGTGGCAACTGCTCAAAGGCAAGACTATTGCTGCAGCCTATATTTTTATTACTCCACTCGACTGTGATGTGTCAAACTGCAGCGCTCCATCAAGCTTTTGTTGGGTTAGCAATGATGACGTGTAGAAAGTCACTGGATGTGTGTGAATCATTTGCATGAATGTACAGATGTCGGAGGAATCGTGCTCCCATCACTGGTGCATCTGCTGGTGACTGTGGAAGTGAGATGGAGAAGCCATCACAGGGGAGGGATGGGAAAAAAAAAATGCTGTGATGCAGAGAAAATGATATTTCAGGCTAAATGCATCAACTCATACTTTGCAGGGAGTCCAGATCACTTCATGTGTCCCAGCAACCAGTAATCAAGATTTTAATGACAGATGGCCTGTTAGGCTTGCAAGCTTTGTTGTAGCAGAGAAAACTAAAAGAGCAGCAAGCTACTCAGTCATTGTTTGTTACCTCTCCTGGCCCCCCTCTATCCAATATTGAATCCCTAACTTGGCACTCATCCATCAGTTTGAGAAAACTTTGATTCAGACAAAATGATTGTATACTTCTGAGCAGTCATCTGTTGAGACTAGAGTTTCCGTTACATCTCCCTCCGTTCAGGGAGAAGGCCTCCAGAGCGAGCTGGTATTTGCAGAGATTGGACGTCGTATTAAAGACTTGGGCTCAGAGTTGGTCAAGAAAGTGAATGCTGTGTTCGGTTGGGAGATCACCAAGGATGGGAAGAAAGCTGCACAGTGGAGTGAGTTCACTGAATGTAACACACCACCATCACGTCATGAGGCGGTATGACAGTTCAGTTCTTCTCTCTGCCATAGAGGAAGTTATTTTTGCAGCTAACAATATCAAAAGAAACATTAAAATGACATGAAGCCATGCACGTGGTTGAGGACGTTAAAGTGGGACAGTGGTAATTATAATTATAATAAAAAGTCTGTGATATAAAAGCATGACAGACTGCCTGATATCAGAGCAAACATGGGTCAGATATGTGCATTGTTCATTCTTTATTTTTTCTGTTCTAAAAATCAAATGGTGTAAAGACAGTGGTGCGCAAACTGTGGTAAGCGTACCACTGGTGGTTACGCGAGTGCTCTCTGGTGGTACGCAGGGTGAACGAAGGACTTTCCACATTTTCACTTTTTTTATTTATTTTTTTATTAAATTGGAAACATACAATGCAATATAAATACGTTTCAAAGCGGAATTCAGGTAACAATAAATAACTACAATAAGGAATAAACATCTCTCCTGTGTGTTTAAAGCTAATTGAGAAGGCATATATGGCTAAATTTCAAAATTGGTCATCATGGTGGTACGAAGTATGAAAAGTTTGAGAACCACTGGTGTAAGGAAAAAAAAAAGTGGTATTGATCTGCTTGGTCGTCTGTTTTATATGCAAACCACCAAAAACAATGGTCCATTACGACACCAGATGTTGGAAGCCCACCCACATGAGAACAAGTTGACTACTCTTGTAGAAGAACAAAAACAAACAGAAAAGAAAAAAAACACAGACTCGAGTCTTATGCTAAATGAATTTATTAATTTCAATATTTTAAAGTTTAATGAAATAACTCTTAAAATGTCTTGGTGCCCTTAAATTGTTCAGCTATGACTGAGAATGTTCTGCATGAAGCTCAACCTTCAAAGGGAATCATGTTACCCACATGGGATTTATATGCATCCTCTTCCTTTCTTCTACTTTGTTTTAGGGTGGAACCACAGGGGAAATAAAACACAGCTGAGTTTTTCTGTTTTTTTCAGTTTAGTTTCTCAAACAAAAAAAAGGAACAAATGATACACAGATTGGCTCACCTTCTTGCTAACAAATAAAAAGGTAAAAGACAGGAGTAAGGCTGCACAGCGTTACAGCTTTTCAGGGGGAAAAAGCATCAGATTATATCAGTTTTAAAAAGTGTTGTCTGATCTTTATCCAGTTTGAGAAAAATGTTTTTAAAATGGTGGCATTCAGATACCACCAAGCCCCAAGCTATGAAGTGATGAACTTATCAGAGCGCAAAGCCTCCCTCTGCTGCCTCCTGCACCTGCATATTTTCTGCTCATAAACCTTTTGTTGTCCTAGATGTAAATATGTAGCACCTTCTTCTGAATTAAAAACACAAAACCAAGAGCCTCCCACAGAGCTCAACAAGGGGGATCCAGTCTTAATCCAGGTTCAGCTCTGTTGACATGACACGCGGTAGTTTCTTAATATTGTCTATTATTCCTTTCTATGGTACGACTTTGTGAAAATATTGATGGCTAGTCCTGCATTGGTGGACTTTACCAACAGCGTATGCCAACTGTGTCCAAAAAAAAAAAAATTTCATCAATGGCTCAATAAAAACAATGCAGAAGTGAGTGGTGAAGACGGAGCAGAGAAAGCCATCCTGTAGGAACGTGAAGCATTTAGTGATTTCCCTTTTGTAAGGCTTCTCTGCTTACTTCCTGCAGCCATTGATCTGAAGAACGGCGCCGGCTCCCTGCACAGAGGGCCGTACAGTGGAAAGGTGGACGTGACCTTCACTGTGTCAGACGAAGACTTCATGGAGGTGGTGATGGGCAAAATCATGCCCCAAAAGGTAACATGGTAGTAGCTCTTTCTAAGCTGCTTTGCATGTGGAGGAGGAATGCTCTATATTCAGAATCCTGTCACTGTAATATTAATCATTCTCTCTACATTTTGATTAAAGTAAAGGTACAGTGGAGGTGTCTTTCAGTCTGTGATGTCCTTGTTTTGTTCATGTCAGATAAATGATAGAAGCAATAATCTCTCTGAGGTAGCTCAGAGAGGACTCAGCGTGGGTAATCAATCGGCACTACTTGCTATGTCTGTTGCATCACGTCTGTCAGCGGGAGTGGCCGTCGCCGTGCAGAATTTATATGCTTCCCGGGGTGCTTTTTATTGATCTGAGGCCTGTGTGCTTGCTTTTTACAAAGAGACACAGCAGGCTGGGGTGCTGAAGATCCCTCAGGCGGGGTCTTTTCCAGTCTCTACAATGATTGAAAGGAGGAGCCAGGGAAAGATTAGTTGCTAGAGTTGACAGTGATGCTACCACCTGTCATTCTGGCTCCTCATAACCGTAACACGTGATTGGTTTTAGCGGTGGAAAACGGTGCACAGCGTCGGTGTAGCTCGTCAGCTCTGGACCTCATGAATATTCTGTTGCTGTACTGCTGCCAGAGCTCGAGTGGTCACATATTCCCTTTTGATTAATCTTTAGTGTTCCCAAGTGTTCTGAGCATCATTAGGGAAAACGGACTTTACTGTGTCTTTTCTTTTTTAGGCGTTCTTCTCTGGCAAACTGAAGGTAAAAGGGAACATCATGCTGAGCCAGAAGCTGGAGGTCATCCTGAAAGATTACGCCAAGCTCTGAGCTCCTCTGACCAGTCGTATGTTTTGAAGACCTAAACATTACCAGCTCTCTCCTACTTCTCTTCTCAGTGATGTGTGCAGTGACATACTTTGCCTCTCGAGAGAAATTCATTATTAAAAAAAAGAAAATCACCCACTGAGATGAGCAATATTTCTGAAAGAATCTCTTCTCATAAATGTTTGCAGCAGATCAACGCCTCCATCGGTTAAGTGCAGCAGGAGAAACATTAACACTGTGAAGCTTATTAGTTCATTTTGTTGCAGTCCGTCCTTAAAAAAAAAAAAAAAACATGCATCAAGGTTAAAGACTGTTTATAATTGATGAATTTTAAATCAGGTTTCTGATCATATTGACTAATTCCACGAGTGTCAGAGGTTTATGCAACTGATTGGCATGAACTAAGTTGTATACTAATGTGGACTTTGCAAGTCTTGATAATGAATTTACATCTTGTTAATATCTGTGCAGTTTTAATAAACGTAACGGTTACTCTAATACAAATTCAGAATTCAAGCAGCTGTTTTTCTTGAACCTACTTGTATCTGATGCAACATCTTCAGTTGGTTGAAGCCATAGGGTTTTTTTCCACAACAGATCAATTCAAGCAGTCACCAGTTTTCAAATTTAATCACTTTTATGTAGTTTTTCAGTACATTTTCTGTATAATTCAATAATTTACATTAGAAAATTAGAATTGTGATTAAATTCACATTTGTCAGCTTGAAGAAAAAGGAACCCAACACACTGATGTGGTTAAGATGTTAGTGATGAAACTCAAGAAATGAGCAGTTTAATAAAAAAAAAGTGTTCTCCAGTGTCTCTAAGAGTACATGTTTGGTTTTGATAAAACTGATTTTAATATTTTCTGCAGGAGTACACAAGAATATCCAACATTTATTTGAGAAAAGAAAGAAAAAAAAATCAAGATAACATCAGCTTATTTAGTCTATACTTCTAAATATGAACATACTTCATAAATATATCTCTGTACAGAATAATCATCTTCATAAAGTGGCTTTTCTAATTTCCAAGTATTCATCTACAACTAGTTATTCTGATTATGTAGCCATTATAAAAAAAGCTTAGTTTATGGATCATTGTATCTACATGAAACCCACTTTATCTAAAAGGTTTTCCTTCTGATTATCTGTCCTGAAAACAGAAACGTTGTTTCCCTACAGCAGAAAAAGCTTCAATGAGTAGTTAGCTACGTAGCACTGTCTGCTCGAGCCTCTTCCTTATTCAAGTGAAGACGCATCATATCGTACATCAGACTAGATTAAATTATCCAAGCATGTGCTGAAGGCAATGTGATGTATTTAGATGATAGAAAAAGAAGCTCAATGGTTAAAAAGAAAATCTGATAATTGTGGCATGATTTAAGAGGAAATGAGATAAAGCAAGTCTGTAATGAAATGAAGATAACAACAAGGCAAAAAAATATTGCTTCCAAGGCAGCCATCAATCGTAGAAAACGAAAGTTTGGGGTCGATGAAAGGGAAGTGCATTGTTACTGGAATAAAACAGAATTTCAATTAAAACATACACGACTTCCCACCTCGACCCTTTCCATTGTCATCAGCAAAGTTTCCCGCTACATGTTTATCAGCTTAATATTTCAAAAAACAAAAACAGGGCAGCCAGAGAAGGTATTATTCTTGGTGTCCTCTATCAACAAGAGTCTTGTTAAATTAAAGCTACTGAATATCAATAATCAATATTAGCAGGACCAACAGTACCAGTACTGTGCTAAGTTGGCAGAAGTGGTTTTTGATATTAAGGACACTTAATACAACTGGTTAAATCTAGGCTGGGGTAAATAAATATTGCACTCTATTATATTATTACCCAAGACTTGGACTGCTGCTCTGTTAACCTGCTGCTTGTACTTATATGCAATTTATCTTTATGTGCAAATGTAGAAAAGCAAAAACAGGTGAATCAGTACACACACACACACACACACATATATATATATATATACTTAAGTCACATGTTTGTAATACCTCAGTTTAAGGAATGGGTCATCTTTTACAGAGGCATTCTTGTCTGGGAGACAATGATGCCACTGTGGTGCCTGTTAATAAACATGACAGCAGCCGTTTTAACTCGGCTTTGAAAAGAAACGGGGAAGTAGCTGGCCTGGCTCAGCTCAGTATGGTCATATACCTGCCACCGCCTTCACATCAAAAAGATGCTAGGATAGTTACATTTTGTGTAAAATCTGAAAGACTCATCTAGCAAAATCTGGCAACAGCAGAGCAACTAACTGGTTTAATTTTGTGTGTGTACATTTGAACTTCAGAGCCAGGCTGGCCATTTTCCAGTCTGAGCCAAGCTAAACAGCTGCTCGCCTGATATTCTACAGACAAGCAAGCGTGTGCTATTAGTGTTTTAACCAATATCTTCACGAGAAAGTGAATGCACACATTTTCCAAATGGTAGAACTTCTGCTTTTCATATAAGAGATGTGCATTTAAACTTACACTTTTAAAACATTTAAGCCAGCTGGAGGGGAGCTTCAGCAACATTCCTGATATTATAGTTTGACATAACAGAGACATGAAGATTAGATTTGCCAACTTCTAACGTGGTTTGATCGTGACAAACACCCGGTCCTCTACTTAAACCCCACTAGTGTCACCTTTATCAATTCCTGTGGCGCACGAGCGTAGCTGGGAGTCCTTGAAACCGGATTCAGGTTCTGGATGATGATGTTCAGTGGCCTCCCTCAATTTAACAGCGTGGAACAATCTTGTGGCAACCATGAAACCCCTAAAGGGATCCATGTATGATATACAGCGTATACGGTCAATGTTCCAGTACCGACTCCATGAGAACTTCCACATTCATGACCGACTTGACTAAAATGAGCAAAAGAAAAGGATGAGTTTCTTTGCTCTCCAGAGCAAAAAAAACCAGAGGCTGTCCGTGTGCTGTTCTGATGGCAGTTGAAAGTCAGGTAGGGTTTTTTTTTTTGTCTGTTTACTCTGATTGAACGTGCTCTCAGTCGTTACCCTGTGCTCACTTTAGCTCCAGTTTGAAACACTTGTTTTAAGCTCCTGTGCTTAGTCAACTTTAAAGCAAAATTTGTGTTCATATTTTATTAGTCACAGCAGTCAGTCATCGCACTGCGTCTTCAAACTGAGTCCATCTGGATCAGACAAGCGCTCACTGTCAAATTCTGTAATTCCCATGAAGATTTCACCTCTTTCATAATTAAGGACGTTCTGAAATATCATGATTCCCCAAAATGAGGCCGTTGCAGCCCCCCTCCCAATTGTAACAGCATTTTCCACAATAGAGCTGGGAGTTTTGCTTGATCATTAGATGCTCTTCACATTCGTCCTCTGAACTGATTAAATGCCAAATTCTTCCATCTATATGAAGAATCTGACATCGTTCTTGAAGTCGCTGCGGTTGTTGTTCACAATACTAAAACGGTTGGGAAGGATCCTCATCTTCATAGTTCCATCTGCTCCACAGGAGAAGATTTGGTTTGCTGGTCCCACCTCGATCTGCATCACGCCTGTCCCAAGGTTCCTGAACAGCGACTGGCGAGCGTGTTCGTTTGTAAAGGTGTAGAGGAGAGACTGTGTGGCCAAGCTCCACACCTGGAGAGTCATGGGAATATCAGAAAATAACTCATGAACACTTCCACACCAAGCTTGTTTTTAAAATACAGAAATTTACAAGCTCGTTCTTTGACACTGTATCTATAAATTGGTCCAAACTAGTAATGAATCATTCCTGCCAGGAAGAACTGTGCTTGAAACAGCTCATCCACTCGATTACAACACAACAGTTTATTTTAAGCAGATCCGGCTCGCTTGCTATACATACTGTACTTTCCTCCCTGCTATGAATAGATGAAAGTAGTTAGTCCTGCTTGTGTAACCTTGGCTAAATGGCACAAAGCTCTGCTGCAGTTATTTGTGCTACAGGCATGGCTGAAGGATGCTGAGTTGGTCTGAAGGTTGTTTAACCACTTTGGTCCAGACTAAAATACCTCAACTGAAACATCAAGCTGTGTAAAAGTGGAGGTATACCTCCACTCCTTTCCAGCTGTATTTGTCAGCAAACAGGTGAGCGTGCAGACTTGCTTTCCACTTTTTCTTCTTCTTGAACATTGTGTGGCTTTGTCCGTTTACTTTACAGTGACTACATTTTGATAAAGTTGGAGCTGTGTGAGCATTGGCTTTTGCAACTGTCTATCCAGCAGACCAGCAGCCTGGATGTGAGCTGTGCAAGAAGGCTATATTCCTAATCAATTCACGTGAAAATACAACCAAAATCAAAACATGAATACTGATAAATGTACCTTTATCAGATAAGAGTGCATTTGTAAAATCAATGTATTTCTATTGCCATTTTTGATTTCTGATGTCAAGAAACAATCAGAAATGTAAATAGATTGTAATATAATAATAGGTAGAATGCAATTTAAGTGTTCAATAGAGCTAACAGTATTGATTCAATTCAACCCGATAATACCAAATAATACCAAATGTAAGAGTATTAAACTAAATTGCACTTCTGGTTCTTCGGTTTGAATCTTCACTGGAAGAAATATTTACTTATTTTACAAAGTGTCATCTGGCGGTGATCATCCGTGCCTGCTATCGGCAAAAAACGGACAACTTCCAGATCCCGTCCCGGTCTGACGATTGCACATTGCTCACAGTTGTTACTATGTCGCACATCGACGACAGTGAAACCAGCTCTCAGAGCTACAGCGGACAAACGTTCCCCCTGCTCTGCTAAAAAGCTTGTGAATGTGCAACATAACCATATTAAATTTTTAGAAGAGCAAATATATAATGGATGACTTCAGATCAGTAACTTTGCGTAGAGCTCTATTATTATTATTATTTTAATTTAGTAATTATTCAGGTGATAACAGTTGTTTCAACTTCAACCAACTGTGCATTGTGCCATTCCACCTGCAACGGTTTAGTCCATGGAACGACAGCTACAGTATGTGATGTTTTTTGTTTTGTTTTTTCCCTCCAAGTCAAAAAGATTAAAGACCTGCTGTCTCTGGAAATATCTTGGATCAAGACATCTCCTGTTTGTTCAGTTCTCTCAGCCTTTTCCACTGTCACCCACTTTCACGTTACAAAAGACTCTCCATCAGTCACTGTTGTTCTGGGCAGGTGGTTAATCATCAAATGCTATTGATTTCTATAGACTGATGGAGCTCCCTGCCTCTGTGGATAGACACCACAGTTATCTGATTTTCAATGTGGAGAAGAGCCAGAGACATCAACACCTGGGTGCCAAACACCCTATGGGATTATTCTTGAAGAAGCTAGTTTACTTTGTGAAGAGGAAATGTTTGAAAATGCTTTCAATATCTGGAATTTAAACTTTTAGAACTGTCCTGAAGTTACTCTTCTTTTCTGTTAAAGATGCTTAACTTTTGTTCCCCTTAAATTCTCTGTGCTGACTGATCTACACTTACAACCAACTATGAAAGCATCAAAAACTTGAATAAAATTTAAATATTTGAGTAATATTAACAGATTTTATTCTTCTCAATGATCTATATTCTCACTCCTTCTCCAGAATATGCCTTTTAACATGTCCACTGGTTATTCTCCAGAAATGTATTTCATAGCATTAATGAATTAAAATACCTTAATGTTGCCTTCCGCTGATCCGCTAATAAAGCAGTCCTCAGTTGGATCAACAGCCAGCGCTTTGACCGGCGAATCATGAGCCTGGAAACTCTGTCGCTGGTGCCTGTGGGGAAGCTCGAAGACGCTGATCCAGCCTTTCCTCCCGCCTGTGATAAGCAGCTGTTGCCTGGGGGCCATGACGAGCACGGTGGCGCCAGACTCATGGCAATAGAAAGCTAGGGAGAGAATGAGATGGTGTGTCGAAGATGAGATAGAAAAAAGGCTGACAGAGTGGATAAAGCACTGATTAAATCCAAAATGATCTAAAATGGTCCTATAATTTTTTTTTTTTTATTATGCTGCGTCTTACCATGTACCAGACTGTTAGCAGGTGTCACTAGTGTATCCCACAGACAAACATTCCTGTGGAGATCAAATAAATAAATAAATAAAAATATCCCAAATCACAATCCACCTCTTCATCACAGGACCCATCATCCATCTATAGTTTCTATCAACTTCGTTGGCTACATTAGCGTGAAGCTGGATTTAAAAAGATGTAAAGCATAGTAGGAAAAACAGCTGGGTAAAAATATCTTCTTAAAAGTGTCAGGTACCTGTTGTCTGATGAAAGACCTGCAGTGGCAATGAGGGAGGAAGAGCCCACAAAGACAAAGTCATGAGCTGTCTTGTTGTGGCACTGCAATGTCTGTCAGAAAGAAAAAACAGAAGGCAGTAAGTAGCTTAAAATAAAAAAAAATGTCAGTGAGGAAATGGAAAAACAGCAAGATTATTGGAGAGCTGTGGGTATATCAGCTCTGAATTTCTTACCAGGTATGGCTTGGGTGCATTCCCACTAGTGTTCGTCTGCCAGAGACTCAAACCGCCATCAGCATCTACAATACCAAACTACATAAAACGTGCAAACAGCAGATATCAGTCTTTGCTGTAATTAAGTGAGAGTTTTTCTTTATTTTGCAACACACAAACACTTGTTATTGGGTGCTCAAATGATGGCTGAAAACTATAGCTTCCTTCAGCTAATGTCCATCGGCGTATACAGTAATTAGAAGTCCATGTACCGCATGTACAACTAAAACCAAGAGCTCTACATGTGCATCCCCCCCCCCCCCAAAGTATATTTCTCTCTTTTAGACAGAAAAAGCTGATAGTGCTGGCACAGGAGGTGCACAATCTGAGATAATTATCAGTTTGAAGTGAGCGCCCGAGTTCAAAAACTGGCTTCACTTAATTCAGTAACAATGTGTGCTGAACAGAACTTCCCACTGTGGTGTCTGCCTGAATTTGTAACTGAATGTGTGGAAATGGTTCTGAATCTGACAGGTTCACATCAACGTATATTCATGTTGCAAAGCCAAGAATAGTCTGGTATCTGCTTGTTGGTAGTTTGCAGTTCAAAGTTTTCCCTTTCCCAGAACACACTGCATGAGATATGACTTTAACCTTGTTTCCTTGGTGGTTGAATCTTATCCTGGTGACTCTGGAGTTGCCTGGACTTCTGAAGCAGATGATCTGCTGGGAGTGGCCCCACTCAAACATCCTGACGCTACCATCCTGAGCTCCCGTCAGGTCTGAAACAGGGAGAGAAGAGAAAATACTAAACTGTGTCAACAGCAAAGCTCGTTTTCCGGTATGTTTCAGTGAACACTTGGGTCTCAACATGAAGTTTTGGCATTTGTTTGTTTCCAAAATACACCCACTGCATAATTGATAAAGGAAACGGTTCATTTTTACATGCTTAAAGAGGTCTTTTTTTGAAATGCTGAGAACTGTTATACCCAAAACACCTCACAGCTGCATCCCAACTTTGCAGTTTTAGAGAAAAGCACAAGTTTGTATTATGCAAGCTTCCAGAGACTTCTCTAAATAAACAGCAGCACAGGGGCCAAGAGGAAAAGAAACAAGAAGAAAATATTTCCAGTGGCCCAGAATCCACATAAACTTTAGGTGATGCAATTATCACCGAAGGCTATTAGTAACAAGAATATGATGTCTGAATAGCGCTCTTAAGAGCCAGATGCTCCTGTAATCTGCTGGCAGATACCAGAGTTGTACTTACAGTACGGAAGTGTGGGATGGGAGGTCATTCTTCTTACATTGTTGATATTTCTCTTGATCATCTGGGAAAAGGAAAGGGGAGTGTAGGAGGAAAAGAATTTCAGTGAAAAAACTGAACTTCATTATGATGTACAATACTTAACCCAAAACTTATTGACACACAGGATATAATTAATACTTGAGGTGATGCTGTAGATTACACTTAAGGATCTCAAAACACATGGTTGATGATTGTGATAAGAACAAACCTCTTTGTCCCCATTAGGCTAGGGAGCCCCCTCCCAAAACAAACTAACAAAAAACAAACATTTAGACTCCTAGTGATATTAGAAAAGCTGTATAGACACTATATATACTGTATGTGTGCCAAATATTTGTGACCTGAACATTTTGTTTTTTTCCTTCATTATTTCAAAATGTGTCCTCCAATCTTCAAATGGCCTGACTGGTTGGTAGATTAATTTACTCCTACTGTCCTCTCCACCTAACAGCAGCAATAAGTGAACAGGTCACATTTTACCAATTATGATTCACATTTTCTTCATTGTAGCAACCATGGTGTTTTTGGCAAACTGGTTGCACAAAAAGATGTATGCAATTCATTTGAACACAGTTTTGAGGATTTTGCTTTGAGTATAAAGAATATCAGATCCAGGGAACTAACATGAATGAATTCCACAGAAAGCAGTAGAGTATTGTACATGTAAAACCCCATCTGTGGTGAAGTGTAAACAGCACTGTGACTTCATGACTATTATGAGACAGCAAGTCTTGCAGACTGAAATTCACAGCAATCTGCTGATGCTGAGTCTTGTGTGAATCTTCATAGTATTTTCAAACTGATTAATCATCAAAAAAATAATTAATCTTGCACCATCTAAATGCATTTCATTTTGGTATACTGATCTCTACCTTCACAGATGCCAAGATGTATGCTGGGTGGTGCAAAATGCATTAATACAAATTTTGTCAATTTTTAGTTGGTGGTGTCAGAGGGATTGAGTGAGACAAATTGCTTAAACGCCATTATGCTGTATAATGAAAAAAAAAAAGTTGCTTGATGAAGAAAAGTGAGGTCAAAATACCTGAAAATCTTGTCCTCAATATACAGTTTATCATTAAACAATGCGTGATCTAGCCTTTGGTGTGCATTCATCACATAACCTTTCGGGACTTGCATTTTATAACAAACAATGCAGATTTAGAGCTTACCACAGCTGCGCCCCTGCCTGTCTGCAGGCTTCCAAGCCATGGCACATTGATGGGTGTACCAGGGCTACTGTGGGTGTAAGGTGTGGTGCCATGGAGTGTTGCAAAGTCATCACGTGCATGAACCACCAGGAAGTCATCACCACCAACACTACAAGTAATTAAACATAGATAAACAGATGACTGAGGTCAGAAGGGTCACCTGGCATGTCCCCAGTTTTTACTGCACCAACATGACGGCTACCCCCCAAAACAGCAATCTCAACATGATCAAGTAAATATTGGGATAACTATATAACAAAAGAACTGTGGCAAGTTTTCAAAACTACATGAAGTTACTAGTCAAGATTCTTAGCACTTGCAGATCAAGAACTATTTAATTTTAAACATGAAAGAGTTTTATGTTAGCGCTGTGTGAATCTAATGACTTGTCTGACAATGTGACCATGCTGTGAGAATTTATAACACACACATAAAAGACATCAACAAACAATGCATCTGTATGGCTAGTGATGTAAAAAAGTGGAAACACATACAAACCCCTGTATAACCAGGGATAAAGCAATTACTTTAAATAACTCAGTTAAGCTCTTTTGGAATAAGTGTGAAAGCATGAACTTGGAGGAGGCAACAGGTACAGTGAGCATATGCAAACATACAGATTTCATTCTTACCCTTTGGCTTCGGTCTCATCGTCATCGATCCATGTCAGGATCTGTGTGGCCAAGATAGATGATACATCCAGCTCCTGAATGTCATGGGTGGATGCCATGACTAAACAATTACGATTCGCCTGGGAGGCAGACAAAGACAGGAAGAGAGGAATGGGAGAGGCAGAGGACAGAGGGCCAAGCAGCGAGGAAAATAGGTTGAGTCTCAAGGCGCCTCCGCATCAAACACGATTAATCTGTACTGTGCTCAAGTACGACTGACACCCCTTCCAACTCCCCTGCTGGTCAGAGCTTACATTAATGTTGCATATCCAAGCATGTTAATGTCATTATTAAGAGATCACTTGTATACATTTAAAAAAAGAAAGAAAGAATGAAAAACGTGTGCGACAACTAACTTTACAATGAGGCACAGACCAGTCATCCTGTCTTCAGATGGCAGATCTGCCACGTTAAACTTAATGGACATGGTGCAGTAGTCATGTTTACCGTTTTTAGTGGGTTTTGAACCTCGTGTGAAGGCACCATTGTGCACAAACTCTGAGCCTGCAAGTCTGCAAGAAAGACATAAAGACTCTTCTTCTGGCTACACTTGGCCTTTAGTCACAGAACTATCCAAAGAACTGCTTTTAAACAGCAGTCTGAGGGTTACTCTGTTTTCAACGTTGCTGAGAAGAAGACAGCAGGCAGATGAAGAGCTGCACTTAACCAACTCTTAAACTCTTCCTATTTCTAAAAAAGAAGGCAACAGCTCAGCAACAATAAAAAGCCAGGATATGATGCAAGAGTAGCACCACCAGCCAAGAGTTGTGCTTTTATCTGTAACTTGGAGCTGCATTAGTCAAAGGAGACATGCTGACTGAGATTCTGTAATATTATTGTGAACCGATGACTTAAATAATTAAAAATGAAAAACATTTTAATTTGGTTAACTGGCTTTTTTTTTTTAAGCCAAACAAAACTGGGCTAAAATAAAGTATAATGTGTTGGGATGACACAACACTGTCGCACATTCGGTACTTCAGTGGTCTCCACCAACTCCTCAATCAACATAATAGTTTGAGTTACTCAGCTTTGCTGGTTTCAGTTTCCAATAGATGCAATGATTAAATATTTCTGCCTCAGAGAAACTCCAGAAACAGAAAAAAAAACCATTACTTCATGAGCTTCTGTAGTACAGATGAATTATAATATTACTGAGCAAATGTATTCTTTTTAAATAAAAACACCGGTCTTGTGCCAGCTAGACAAGCCAACATTGAAGTAGTTAATTGTAAACATATTATTATTACTGTAAACATAATATTAGTTTTCTCATGGCATTTTGTGGTTTCGGTGACATCTTGATAAAAGCGTTTTACCTTGTTGATAGCAAAAGCTGTGATGATGTCAGATTCCTTGTGGATGATGCGTGCTTTTCCTCCAGGGTATCCCAGATCAGACTCAGTCTGGTGAGGAAAGCACACAAGCATAAAACACCAACACAGATATTAAATCATTACAGTCATTTCCTCCAGACAAACCAACAGCCATAATCTCTAATCCATTTCTTTTTAAGCTAACAGAACTGACAAAAGAGCTGAACAAATAATTTGTAAAATTATCTGTTGCAGAAGACATGAGTTCATGAGTCAAGTGTTTTCTTCCCTGTAGCTTCTGTGTTTCTTTGTCCTGCCTTTAACAGTTAGTGGAGTAGATAAGATTCATCAGGACACATTGTTATCCACAGCAGCCAATACAAGTAAGTTATCCTTGATGGGTAAACACCCTTTGAGCAATAAACTCACATATATACTGAACCATATACACTGCCTGGCCAAAAAAAAAGTTGCCACCAAAAAAAAAAAAGAAAAATGGTCATACACTTTAATATTTCATTGGACCGCCTTTAGCTTTGATTACTGCTCGCATTTGCTGTGGCATCGTTTCGATAAGCTTCTGCAATGTCACAAGATTTATTTCCATCCAGTGTTGCATTAATTTTTCACCAAGATCTTGCATTGATGATGGTAGAGTCTGACCGCTGCCCAAAACCTTCTCCAGCACATCCCAAAGATTCTCAATGGGGTTCAGGTCTGGACTCTGTGGTGCCTAATCCACATGTGAAAAATGATGTCTCATTCTCCCTGAACCAGTCTGTCACAATTTGAGCCCGATGAATCCTGGCATTGTCATCTTGGAATATGCCCATGCCATCAGGGAATAAAAGATCCATTGATGGAATAACCTGGTCATTCAGGATATTCAGGTAGTCAGCTGACCTCATTCTTTGAGCTCATACTGTTGCTGAACCTGGACCTGACCAACTGCAGCAACCCCAGATCAGAACACTGCCCCCACAGGCTGGTACAGTAGGCACTAGGCATGATGGGTGCATGATGGGTCTTCTTACCCTGATGCACCCATCACTCTGGAACAAGATAAACCTGGACTCATCAGACCACATGACCTTCTTCCATTGCTCCAGAGTCAAATCTTTAAACTCACTAGCAAATTGAAGCCTTTTTTCCAGTTAGCCTCACTGATTAGTGGTTTTCTTAAGGCTACACAGCTGTTCAGTCCCAATCCCTTGAGTTCCCTTTGCATTGTGCGTGTGGAAATGTTCTTACTTTCACTATTAAACATAGTACTGAGTTCTACTGTCATTTTTCTTTGATTTGATCTCACCAAACATTTAAGTGATCGCCAAGTGATCACTTAAATGGCAGAGGATTTTTTACTGAGGATTTTTTTCCGGTCACATTTCCTCCTTGAAGATGATGGGTCCCCACTATCCTTCCAGTTTTTAATAATGCGCTGGACAGTTCTTAACCCAATTTTGGTAGTGCAATCTTCTTAGATGTTTTCTCTGCTTGATGCATGCCAATGATTTGACCCTTCTCAAACAGACTAACATCTTTTCTACGTCCATGGGATGTTTTTCTCGACATGGTTGTTTAGGAAATGAGAAGCAACTCATTGCACCAATTCGGGTTAAATAACTTGTTGCCAGCTTAAAGATAATCGTCAATCCAGTAATTATCCAATAGGAGGCTCGTACCTATTTGGTTGGTTAAATCCAGGAGGCGACTTTTTTTTTGGCCAGGCAGGGTAGATTCTGTGACATCTATCTAACACGGCAGGCTGTATTGCAGCTCTACATATTGTGCAGAAAAGTCAAATTTTGATGCCAGTGTTGTTCAACATTAGACTGAATTAAAGTCTTCACTGCCTTTACCAAAGAGGAAAAGATCATGTCTTTTCATGTCAAATGGAATAAATTGAGACAAAACTTGACTTGCAGAGATCTAAATATGGTGTTTTGCCATTTACACAGAGCACATAATCCCTGAAGGATGCATATTCACTGCGACAGTTCTGGGCCCATTAATACGAAGCTGTTCAGCTTCATAGCTTGTCCTCTGAGAGACTGGGTTAATTAACACAGAGCAAAATGGAGTACCTACAGTGTCATCTTGCACAGGGAGAGTCGGAAGATTAGAAAGCCTCTGCAAAGCATCAGCATACAGTGTAATTTAAGATTTATGGCTCACATATCCATGAATATTTAGACACTGAAATGTAAGATTTATATCAAACTCTGATGGGAACATTCAAAGTTCATGGCCCTAAAAATAAACGTTCTGTAATTTTGACAAGATCACACTTTAATAATTTAATGCAAGATTTGACAAGTTACATTTACTACTCAGCTGTAAATGACAAGTACACAGAACATGATATGTTTATTCCCACATGCAAAGAACAATCCGGTTTTATCATGCAAAATTTGGTATGATAATGTGATTCTTGTTTCATAAAGTGTCACATTCACACAATAAGTAAAGGGTAAAATACCATTTACTTACTGGACTTGTCATATCAAAAGGTACATGCTGTTTACTCCATTTTTAAAAACATACTACACACAAAAACACACACAAAACAGACAAAAAAAACCACAACAACTCAAAACATTTTGTGCTGCTAACTGCAAAGCTTATCTTGTATGCCATCTGCAGAGCAAAGCTTTGGCCCAGAAGTGTGCTGGTAACTGTGGGTTGGGACCAAGCAAACAAGCTTTACAATTTCAAAGACACTCTTTTCTTCACTGTGACCAATTTCATCTTGAAGGATAGTGCCAATAAATCTGTTTCAATCAAAATCAATCCCACATGAGAAGTCTCTTATCATCTGCAGAAAGGCATGTTTTCCTAACAAGGCATTCAGGATTAATATCTCTCAGTATCCATCACATGTGATGTCTGTGATACCCATCAGAGATTAGAGTGTCATTTAAAAAATAATACATAAGTAATAGGCACATAATTATAGAAAAAAATATCTAAATATGCATTTAATACCAACTTTCATTTTTGTCATGTACTGCAAAAGATACTGAGGTTTCACACCAGCACATTACACTCCACCATAGGAAATAATTGATCTTAAAGTAGCAATACCTGATTGTTTCCTGCCTCGTCCATTCCTGAATATTTCATATAGTCAGTCTGGTCCAGAACCAACTTTATTGATCGGGAAAGCAGCACAGGGTTGACCCACACACACAAAACACACAACCACCAATGACAAACCATGCAAACAGAGACTGAATTACTGTGATGTTAATCAAACAGTGTGCAATTATTTGAAAACGACATGCATCTAGAGGCAGTAATGGCACATGCAAATGGCATGCAAAACAAAGGACAAATGCGCCAAAGGGGATGTAAAAGCAAAAGAAAAAAAAAGCAAAACTGTTTTGCCTGGGGGTACAGACAGACACTTTGTGGATTTTAAAATATTTAGTAACTGTTAATACAATGAGCCTAGTGCAGTTGAATAGCAGACTGTAAGCAACGCATACCTGATTTGTGCCTGGTTTCTTTGTGAAGATGTTTCGAATGAAAGTCTCCTGCGCTTCTTCCTGCTTCACTAAATATTGCCATAAACGTTTCACTGGCAGCGCTGAATGGTGGTTAGTTCTGATGGGAGATAGTGGAGAAAAATTAATAATGATAGTACAACAATGTATACATTTATAATAAGGCTTGAGCGTAGGGTGTGATAGCAAATGTTGCTTTCAGTGAAACTCAGAGAATCCATATGATACGGCACAGTTTAGCATGTGTACTTTGAAAAGAAAATGCATCAACACTGAAGGGATGGTTAATATTCTACTATTCCACAGTACAGTATTCCATATACAATTCCACTGTGTACTTCTTTTCTTCTCTCCTTGGGTTCATTGACATGGCAAAGGATCTTATGAGCAGGGGGGTGAGTCACCCTGTCATGTAAAAGGTAGCAGAAATGAAGGCTCGCTGACTAAGCTACTGCATACCTTACAAGGTCCCTGAGGTTCAAAAAAGTGTCCATCAATCCATCTGCTTTCCTGGTGTAAACATCAACATTGTGTCTACAGATTGAAAGTAAACCTACGTGTGCCTTAAGTGATTTTGAAGGGCAGAATGAGCAAAATGTCAGAATCTAGTACCTTGGTTATGTCTGCATCATGTATTGAGTTTTTACATTGCCTAGAGGTATTTGTGTTGCCTGATCTGATGAAAGGGTTGCAATGAGACATCGAAAGGCTTCAAACAAAGTCAATTTAGTCAATACTTGTTGGTCTGGAAAATACCAATTTGCTGCCAGAACTTGTAATAAAGCTTGATATTTCCTTTGAAAAGTGCAGAGCTAAAGAAACAATCAGAGTTTTTGTACAGATTCAATCCTGCTGTCAGAATAAACATTCTCTTACAGATGTGTGTCAGTTGAGGGAAAACGGTGAAACAGATCCAGGAAATGACACTGAAGTGGGGTGTCTTATTTTTGAATGGTCTCTGGTGATACCATAAAAGGTTAAGTCAACTGCTATTTGTAGGATATGCAATTTTTAATTTTTTTTTTTAATTGGGTGGATATACAGAAATACAAAATGGGCCCCGTGTGTTTCTAGATGAGCCTATAGGCTGTGATCATACCTGAATGGGGTGTTAGATGGTTCAAATAGGGCTTTGTGTCTGAGCAGGGCGGGACCAGGTGTGGGGGTCTCATCCTGGAGGTGGGTTGAGATATATTTTGAAGGGGGTCCCCCGAAGAGCTCCAGTCTTTTCTGCAGCACTTGCTCCCAGCGCTGCAGCGTTTTGAGCACAGCATGACACAGAGGCGAGGCCACAGGCAAATCTGTCTCAAAAAGAAGCAAGCACACGCAAACAACGAGGCAACGAGATTAACCAAGACAGATGAAGAGGAATAAGGCAGTATTTTGTCTCAGTATTTTCTATGTTAGTGCGCTAGAGGGGTGTGTTATGTGTTTTGGAGTTTACCCAATAGATCATATCCTGCCATTGGGTAAAAGGACTTTAGGTTGATCAGCACCAGTTGAACCATGGCCAGACGCATCAAACACCAGCTTGGAGTGAAAGAAGTTATTAGAAATCAGATCACTGATTTTAAACTTATAAAAAAAAAAAAAAAAAGCATGCCATGGACATCATGCTGTGTTCAGACTCAGCGTGAAGCAGAATTACTAGGCAACAAAAATCGACACAATTTCATGAAAAAACAGCTGTAAACACATTCAGACTTATCTAAGCATCTTGACTTGAAGTGAAAATGGTTCAGTGTAAAAAGAAATACCCACTCAGTGCCATGCATGTACCTGTATGAGTTGTGGTTTGAATGCTCTCTCTGTAGAGAGTTGGGGTCAAACATGTCTTCAGATTCATCGTCATCATCCTCATCTTGGCTGCCCTGGCTTTCCTCAGAGTCATAGTCAGCTCTGTTTTCTGATGGGGACAGCACAGGCTGAGAGGCAACAGAAAAATAATCATAATTAAGAGGACAGAGATACACACCAATATATACATTTAAATATGTTCAAAATGCATTATTTTTCCATTATACATTCATCTTAAATATGAAACATCAACCCCAGTACAAAGCCAAAGCTGATCTACTTGAGCTACATTCACAAGACATAGAGCACGTTTTAGCTGTGAGTTTTTTTCTTTTGTCTGCAATATTTTGGATTACCTTGGTGATAAAGTAATCCCAAATACTGAGCTCTGGAGGGACAAACTGCTCTTTATAGATTGTGGGGGCTTCCTGTTCAAAAACAGCAGCATATTTGGGGCTTGATGGCCCCTCCCGCTCTGTCCCAGATTCTTCCTTAGATCCACTGCGTGCTGAGAGAAACCTGAACCGTTTGGATTTTCTGTCAGAGCCACTTGGTGAGGCTGGGGAGACAAGAGTCAGCGCTTAACTGGTTTCAGCAGTTGTACAGGAAATATGACAACTATAACCCACAAATAGTCCAATCAAGTTTTAATAAACTAGATTTAATTTATCTTCTGGGGAATCTCCCAGAAGAAAACCCATTCGGCAGACAGAAAACCAGACACTGCAAAACATCTACCTGGTGGGGGTGTTCTTGTCGGACTGCTGGGTTTCTCTATGACAGGGATCCGGGCACCTCCTCCAAACACTGTCACCCAAAGCTTACTGTTGAGCGGGTGGGCCACGATGCGAAACAGCTCATTGCTGGAGTGAGTGGCCATGCCATGAACAAAAAGACTGAGGAAGACAGCAGTCAGGACCTCACACAGCAACACAGCTAAGCCTGGCTGGCTCTCTTCACCTGCTGAGCTCAACAGACGAATAAGACAGGCAATGCCTGGAGAGATGGATGAGTACAAAATAAATTAATAAATAAAAAAAGAGGTCAAATGAAAACAGAGAGACAGCACAAAGAATCATTATGTATGCAATTTTTTTTCCGTAGTTGACAAAAAAAAGTACAATGCATTAGTTTTGCACTTGAGTTTATTGTTTAAGAAAATCTTTCTTTTTAATTTTTCTGCAAACTGAATGTATTTGCACATGTCTACTACCAGCTTGAACTTCTCAGCTTGACTGCCTAAGGAATTACAGAAATGTCTAAGATATTAGCCTTCCCTCTTAAAAAAAAACCAAAACAAAAAAAAAAAAAAACAAAACATTTTTGAAGGAACATGCTTCAAAATCTAATCAGATCATCTACTCAGTAAGTGATATCTGTGGTAAAAGTACAGGGTTTCTCCAAGTAAGGTTTTTCATGTGTTGCTGTTTTACTCACAGGGGTGTGTTTTACAAAGTAACAGACAAAAGAAAATAAGAGGATTGCTCATAAGTAACAGCTATCCTATAGTAGGAAGAACTGTATTTAGAGCTTAAAAAATGCTAAAGTAGACTACCTCATTTTGGTTTAGGTGCAACTTTTTTGAGATTAAGAAAATAAAATATTCTTCTTTTAGTTCAACCAAAAAAGTTGGTTTCAGTTGGCTTACCTGGCCACTGAGCAGGAGACGTGTTGGGCTGTACCGACTCATCCATGCTCACAGATTTGTGTGGCTGCTTCTGAGACAACAAGACACTCTCATACACAGTCCCTGTGAAATGGTTTACATGGCTGTGGGGAAAACAGGGGAAAAGAAAGGAAATAAACCCCAAAGATTCAGTATGAAGAATACAAAGCAACATTTATATTTTACATGAAATGCGGCACTGAAAAGTAAAATTGAATAAATTGGGTCAGGTTGCGTAAATATTTAGTTTAGAAAACATCTAAATTTAAATGTTTTAACTTTGTTCTGAATTCTGGGTTGTTGTTTCTAACAAGGAGGCAAGCCATCAAGCTGTGTTCTGTCAAGACATGAAATAATAAAGTGCTGAATTTCAGGTTATCCGAAATTCAATGTTGTTTGGTACAAAAAGAAACCCCTCATTACCAAGGAAATGTCAGTAATCAAGTTCTCACGTCAAGTTGCTTTTATACAGATACATACAACAAACATGGAAAGTTGGATGGGATTACCCTCCCCCCCCTTCTTCAAAACACAAGACTATGGAGTGCTTAAGCCACCAGGGAGTCTATTAAGTTTCTAACATTCAGTAAGTCCCACTTTAAGCTTCTGTGAAAAAAGCTCAGTTGCATCCACATCAAAAAGAATACACAAGTCAAAGGGAACATCATTCAAAGACAGCGGCAGTCACTGTTCCTCAGGCATTTCTCATAACTGTCAACCACAAAGCCACACACAGAAATGCACATGCAGAGACACCCCAACCTCTGGGGCTGTTAGGTTACCTATATTTATACATGCTGGTTAATTTAAGAGCTAACCAAATCAACTTGAAGCGAAAGCGCTGAAAGTCAGACACTCAATGGGAGAACATTTCATCAAACCTCTGCAGCAACACACCAGGAGACTTTATATCATAATTACCATAACAAAGACAAGTGTTAAATTAGAAATCACTTTGCTAATTTAGTGTGATTGTTTAACCCACATTTGTATGTAATAGATAGCTATGTGTGTATGTGCACGTGTATAAAGTATAGGCTATGAAAAGATACTAAACCAAGTGCTCCTTTAATCACTTCAGAGTTGTTTAAAGTTTGAAATCCAAGGTTAGAGCCCTTGCACTGACAAAACACTAAATTGTGTCTCTCTTGGCTTGAAAAGCATTTTTTATATTTAAGGTCCCAGTTTGTTTGAACAAAATATTCACCAATGCTGTACCAAAGCTTGGGGCAATCTGGCAGAAACATAACAGGAAAAAGAAAATCTAAAAAAAAGAATCCCATTCGTGTTCATCCATCCCAACTTTAAACCCTACTCTGCAGCTGTCAAACTGATCGGAGCTTCACAATACATCAGTCTTAAATAAACAATACTCCTACCATCTGTAGGAACCGAAAATCTAATTAAGCATTTACAATAGAAATGACAAACACCACCGTTGCTGCTTTCATAATTCATATTTAACATAATCAAAACAGACAAGTGACAGTCACATTCTCAGTTACCAAGCCTCCAGCTTTTTCCCTCCATGCTTTGTTATCTTTGACAAAAAAAATATTCATGAACATTCTTTGGTTAGAACTGCGTCTCTGCCCTCTAATTTCTGTTCCATATTATCATCAAGCACACACCTACAATAACCCTAGAAAAATTACCCTTATGCACACTCAATAAGCTGATGCAAATCATCATGTTTTCTTGGCCCATATTTCATCTTAAATACAAACAACAAGAATAAAGTTAAATTAATCATGGGGAGGTTAATAATGTATCCTTACTGTAATGAAAAAAATGTGAAAGACTTGCTTGGAGACCATTAAAGAAAAATAATTCAAGCACTATGAGCAGAGAGATGCTGCCTTATGGATCCTTGGCATCAGCCAAAATGCTTTTTTAAAAAGGCTGCAAGAGTCCGAGCGTCCATGCAGCTTTTTCTAAATCTTTCCTTCTGACAAGAGTATATGTGGTTGCATGACGCCGGCAAGTGAAAGAGTGGCACCTAGTGTCGCATGTCCACTCTACGTGTTTCTAGTTGAAAATCTCTGTACTTGTTAGAAAAGTCATCACCATGGCAACTAAGAAATCAGAGGAAAAGCTGTTCCGACCATTTTCCACTTTCCTAAGCTGCACTCCGATCATATTTCAGAGCAGATCATCTGGACACTGAATGTGTTCGTTTTTAAAATCACTCCATGTGAAGCAGACATGTTGCTTAGTGACAGAGGTGTTTCATGTCAACATTACCCTGAATCAGAACAAAAATATGAGTTTTTATGTAAAAAGAAAACAATTCCCAAGTGAAACAAGCCATTAAAATGTCTCGTCATGACTGAATCATGATTTGTGTCAAGAATTATTACTGTTTTAGTGGCTACAGAACAGCTCAAGCTCTGTGCCATCCAGATCTTTTTTATTAAATAAAGCTAACAACGCTACAGCCCACATCTTAAAAATAGACCAGAGGGAAAAAAAAAAATATTTGAAGCAAAAACTGTTCAGACTACAAAGAATGGGAATGGGTGAATTTATTTAGCAAATGCTCAAGAAAAAACACATACCTGTATTTGTGTCCATCACAGAGACACTGATAAATGCAGGCAGACAAAGAAGCAGCCAAGGTGTGCATGACATAGATCTGAAACAGAGAAGCATGGTTAAGAATGATTGTTTTAAGAAGTTGTCCCTCCCAACATATAAAAATGGTTGCTTGTGTTAAGTTAGACTGCTGCCTCTTTCAGCTCTTCAGATCATTTTTCACTAAATCTTAAATGTAAAGTATGAAGAGCAAAAATCTGTAACTGCTATTCCAAAACCGAATTTAAAATGACTCCATGAGGTCTCATTTGCATACAAGTTTCTTATTCTGCTTATTTTTTGTATTTTACTGGAACATCTCTTGGCCAGGTTTCCCTTGAAAAAGAGATTTTATTTTAAGAGACTTCCTGGTAAAATAAAAGGTTAAATAAACAAGAAAAATCCAAGCATACTACTGAACACTAGTACCAATCATCAGTGTGGGTGTACGAATATTCACATTGTTTTCAGGAAATTAAGTATGTCAGCTCAGAAAAAAACCGGACTTGCAAACTTAAAGGGATCTACAAACAAAAAAAAAGAAATCTATGTCCATAAGAGTGCTTAAGACTGCTATTAAAATGTGCATGAAGGTATCTTTTCCACTAGGAGCACAGGCTCTCAATATTAAAGATTATTATATTATATATATTAAAAATTTTAATTCAAATAAATGTAACAGTACAGAAATAAGCTACACCTAACTATTTGGATGACAGAAAAAAAAATTAACTGTTACCTCATTGTTAACAACATCAGGATGTGGTGGAGAGTCGAAGGAGTTGATGGTCTGCAAGATATCTTGAGTCAGGTTGGTCAAATAGACAATAGGATTGGCCACAACGGTCTTTACGTTGACTGTACAGGCCATGAGAAGCGGGATGGAGCTGGGTTGGGAACTCAGAGGCACCACTGACTTGATGGAATCATCCTGTGAGCAGAGGAGACAAGGAAGAGACAAACTGAATATCAGATCCCTTAAAGAATGTACACAAGCACAGTAACGTGTACACAATTATCTTGTAACAACTTGATTCGATTCAAGATGGCACCATGGATGGTTGCCTCTGTGTTTCGGCGCATCCTACTTTACCTTGTTTTGTGTTTTTGTTCAGTTTTTGTCATAGTTATGGTGCCTCCAACACCAGGGAAGTGCTCATAAACACAGCAACTGTGTCTGTGGACTTATTTCCATCCTTCTTGGCTTCTATCATGGATTTATTGGCCATTCTGATCAAGGATGCTTGTAAGAAAGTGAGGCGTCGCAGAAGAGGTAAATGTCCAGTTGCACTTGTGCATCTCTGCCGGCACAAGATTACGCACCGCACTTCCTCAGGATATTCCTTTCTAATGTGCGCTTACTTCGCAACTAAATGGACGAGATGGACCAAATCGACTTTTCTATGCCCTGTGTTTTGTGCTTCATAGAAATGTGGCTGTGTGGACTTATACCGGACTCTGCGTTACAGCTGAGCGGTTTCCAACTCTACAGAGCGGTCAGACACACGGAGCCTTCCGGCAGAACAAAAAGGAAGTGGGATTTGTTTTTATATCAACACTGGCTGGTGCGACGATGTCACAGTAGTGTCTTAGCACTGGTTCCCAGACCTGACGGCCTTCATCATCAACTGTAAGCCCTTCTAATTGCCCTGTGAGTTCTCCTCATTCACTGTCGTTGCCGTTTACATCACAAGATAATGTGCGCAAGGTGCAGCACATGCTGGCTGATGAGATACTGTGTGTGAACAGTCAAACCCGGACACTACTTTGGTTATTGTTCCAGAGATAATCCAAAAATAATCTACCCAGATACAGTTTATTAAGTGTCCGACCAGAGAGGGGAATATACTGTACCACTACTACACCACCATCAGCGGTGCTCATCATGCTGTGGCCCTGCCTTTCTGACCCCTCTCACCTCTCTCCATTAACGAGGGAGACGTGAATATAGCGTTCAAATGACTGAATCCCTGCAAGGCTGCGGGCCCTGACTCAGTCTCCCCCCACCCCACCGTGAGGCACTGTCCCCGACTCCCAAACCAAACTGCTGAAGTTTGCAGATGACACCATCCTCATCGGCTTCATCTCTGATGGGGATGAGTTGGTCTACAGCAGTGAGATGAACTGTCTGGTGTCATGGTGCCCAACCCACAAGCCCAAAAGATCTATTGATAGTTTCCCAGTACCAGACACTCCAGGACAACCTCAGATATTCCTTGTTCAGAAACTGACTGGTCCGAGCAGCTTTTGAGAGCACAAGGAGGACTTGCACATTATTAATTAGGTAGTCACAGCGTTATGCTTGACCAGTGTGTGCATAGTATAACCTAATGTCACACTAAAATAACTTAAAAGGAAAAGAAAAAGAAAAAAAAACAATACTGAGGATTAAGAAGAGTCACCCACAAAGAGATCAAGGAACTAAAGAAAGCTGCTTTGAATCTTTTAAACAGCAACCTTGTCACCCCGTATAACAAACTGCACTGAGTGAATGGAACTGAGATGAGCCAATTTCTGGAAATGTCATAGAGGATTTCTACAAGATCCCTCCGGTCTGCGGGTGATTGACAGTAAATGAAAAGGTGGTGGGGGTGTGGGGGTGTGGGGCACTTGCAGCGAAGAGGTGAATGGGTTTGCTTGTGTTATATTACTAAGATAAGTCTCAGCATGCTCATTTGCATCACCCTTCATGAATCACACTCAGTTTCCACTAACCTACTTAACACTGTTTGAAGTTGACTCAAAGAATCCAAAAAATTCTTCAACAAAAATCAACTTTTGACAGCTATGCAACTGGAACCAGGAGAAAAAATGTCATTTTAGAGGAGAAAAAGAAAAAAAAAAAGCCAAAGCCAGAAAGTAGAAATGGCCTCTTGTGCGCAACTCTTAGGGTGGCTTGCAGAGTTGTTTTCTCCTTTTAATTTTATTCAAATTTGTAATAAGCCAAAGCCACAGAACCCCCTAGAGTGCTGAGGGACAAGTCAGTTTATTGCTCGAGGTGTACAAACAATCACCAGTGGACAGTTAGTGTGCGTGTCTATCATGGGAATCAGGATGCACTGACTCAGGAGGTTTTTAAGATGGCTTCATGTGCACTTTGATAATGTGTTCAGTATTTTCTCTTTCAAAGAGAATATGTTATTAGTTAGGTGAGCAGAATTGCTCCAAGTAAAAATAAATAGGTACCTAATGGTCTTTTTTTTCATTTTTATATTTCACAAAGACATACTATGTTTACCTTGTTCTTGGTGATCATATCTATATAATCAGTAACAGTTCAAATCATCAGTGTAAACTTCTGCTCTTATAAAAATGAAGTAGCTCTAAACATTTAAGCAGTATTTACCATCGCTAATTGAAACCAAACCACAAAAATGCCATGACATTTTTTTCTTTCAATACATTGATTAAAAAGCGAAAAGATACTGTCATCACAAAATATATTTATGCATATTGTAACCAAGAACTGTTTCTCAACATTATAAAACTAAAGAGTAGAAATAAATCACTAAAAACAGTTTTATGGTCTCATGTACAAAATTAAGATGCCTCCCACTTGCCATGGCAAAAGTCAAAGAAAGATACTGCAGTATGAGGGAATCATCTATTAATGGCCCAAATTATAACCAGGTTAAAATAAATTATAATTAAAATTAAAAAAAAAAACTGCCATCAAAGTGTCTAATTAAAATTGCCTTAAAGTCACAGCCAACCTAAACTTATTCAGCTTTCAGTAGGAGAAACTAAATGTTAGAGAAACATGGCAACTACTTGAAAACTGTCAGGCTTTGCCTACCCGAGGCCTTTACTGTGCATCAGTGCGTGTTATATTTACCTGATGAGACTCTTGAAGCAGCAATATGAGCTCCATGCGAACAGAAGCCAGTCCTCCACCGTGGGAGCCATGTAAGCTGCAGTAGCTCAGAAACATTCTCAGTAACGGTTGATTACTCTGCAGCCAGAGTCTCCTGCTCCTCTGGCCGTCACCATAGGGGCTCCCAGACTAAAAACAGTTTTTGATTCATCAGTTTTATGAACAAATTATTATGTGCAACTATGCCAATGTTATCCAACTGGCTAGTACTCACTTACACAAAAGTCCCACAACGGTATGTTAGTAAAATATATATTTACACTTTTAAATCATAATCTTTTCTGTCAAAAATAGACAACTCTGGGTCTTTCTGATATAATTTTAATGCATCTACAAATTAGGTGTACATTATTTTTTTTTTTCAACTGGGGAAAAAATAAAAAGGAGAAACCTTCAAAGCAGCACGTTACAAGGGCTCTTGTAAAGTGCCCTTGTAAGAACAAACACAAAGCATGTTGCAATAATTGTATATCACAGTATATCACGAGATAGTGTGCTTTTGTCTTATTTTCATTACAAGAAAAAAAAAAAAAAAAGACAGTTCTTAACACCCACCTGTTCCTCCTCCACTAGTCCAGAAACAGGAGTATCACCTTGGAAAGATGACTCTGGCAAGCAAGGCTTATAGCTGCAGCAATGTTGTAGAGCCACCACCTGGGTGGGGGGGGACAAAAAACAACTCAATCTTTTCTTAAATTCAAGTTCATCTTGGGGGAATATTTTTTAATCTATGCTTGGAGGACAAAGCAAGACATTTTACCAACAAATTGAACCATTTCCAAATGAGCCCAAAACCACTGGTGTTATAACCAATGTGATGCTTACAGCAGCTGACAGATAAATTGTTCAAACAACAACATAAAGAGGGGGGAAATGAGTCCGAGCTACAGTTTTACCAAATAATCTTACATTTGACACCAGATTTCTTTCACAATATAGAGAAATATAAAGAAAGTAAAAGAAATTAAGCACAAAATGTGAGCTTCAAATCTGTTAATGAGCATAGATTAGTACCTCTCGTTCTAACCACTGACAGAGCTGGTACCGTAGCTTTCCTCCATCCAATTCATATCCTGTTGACAGCGTGCGTAGTTCATTGGTCATAATCTTCAAGCAGGAAGTAAATTTGAGCTGGGCTGCCAAGATGTCATCAGATGGAGCAATACAATCATCGTTGTCTTCAGTCTCCTCACTCATCACTCTTTCCATTCTTGTTGACATGGCTTCCTGTGCATCTTGAAACACACTGCATTCTGTAGTTGTACCACATTTTGCTCCTTTAGTTTCTTTATTCTCATGGTCATCATTGCCCTCATCATCATCATCATCATCTTTGTCACTGTCCCACTTCAGCTCCAGGGGCTCATCTGGAATGGTCAGTGATGGCTGACTCCAATCAAAACTTAACACTGAATCTGACTGACTGTGAGATAAGCTGTTCCCATCTGACTCATAGCCATTTAGAGGTGACTGAGACCAGCTTGGGTGTGATGCTTGTCCATTTCTACTCCCAACACTGAGTTCAGCTGCGATGCCTGTATCCTCCTGGTTGGAGAGCTTAGAATGCTTGTGGACTTTGGGCATCTTGGAGAGAACTTCAAGTGCAAGCATGGGGCACCCAGCATGCAAGTGTGTGTATGCAGTTGTGAAAAACAGCCTTCTCTCATCCAGGCTGATGTAATCAGCCCTGCGACCTTCAGCAGTCAGACCAACTTTAGCCTTTTCTGAAGACCCAAAATGGCGGCGAAGGAGGAGTGGATGTGTACGGAGGTAGATGTAGAAGTTGAAAACCTCAGGGTTACACGAAGAGACAGAAGAGCAACCTGTAGTATTTGGAGGGAGACAGGAGTGTTTTTTTTCCCCTACTGATACAGCAAAAAGAGAGAATAAAAAGCACACAAATGCAATGCTTTGACCACAGCACAAAAGTATGATGTGTATTACTAGATCAAAAACAGATCCAAAACTAGCCTGATGGAACCACTATGGAACTTCTAGAAAATTAGTATGGTCACTTAAACGTGCAACTGAAAGCAGAGCTGGTATTTACAGCATGAGAGCTGAGATTATGAAAGAGAAAGAAATACTTGTAAAAACAAAAACCATTTGAATATCAGATGACAGCTGTTTCCTGAAACTCTGGGCAAGAGAAAGTATCTTACTTTAAAGGAGAAGAGCAATTTTTGTGTTTCTTGAAGATAATATTACTTCCACTTTAAGGAAACCAAGAGTGATTTGACAACATAATTTATGAAAAGCATGTGGCATAGCGATGTCAATCTGAGACTCATTAAGCTTTTAAGTCAAATTAAGGTTCATAAAAAGTTCAGGTCTTCATGTATTATTGAAGTGCTGCATGATATTGCATTATCACTGTATAACATAGAGTAGATGAAGTTCAGTACGACCACAGTTTGGCAACAGAAAGGAGTATTAGAAGGGAAGATAAATACTGTACTGTTGTGAAAAGGAGCCGTTTTAATGTGGATTAGCCACCCTTTGACAAAAACAGCTCATTTATGTCACAGAATAAAGAACTCTGGAGGGTTTGAAGAGAGTATAGCTACATATAACATTTCAGTTACCCCTCAGAAGGCATCTTCAGACAGCATAATATAATACATATATAATCTAAAAACAGTGGGCACTTTTTAAACTGATATTTAATTCTGGCAACACCTGGTATTTTCTCATTAGAAAGAAGGAGAGATTTTTGTGAAATGTTAAACCCAGGGAAGAGAATAATACACTGTTCACCTTAAAAAAATGGTTATTGTTAGGGAAAAAGAAACAAATGAACTACCAGTGTCACATTTGCTGTCAGGAGGCTCAGAGTTTTTGCAGTTACTAGGCTGTTCAATTAGAGTTTCCAAAGCTTTGCTGTAGTCTTCCAGGACCCAGTGAGCTATGCTTCTTAGGAACGGATCTGGATGAGCTGGAATCTGAAATATACCAAAAAATAAAGAGTATTCTTCCCCTCTGAAATGTGAAATCAAAACAACAAAACGGTGAAAACATTTTTGAACAACAAAATCTATTGCCGTCTATAAAATATACAAAGATGCAAACAGTTTACCTGTTTGTCTTGTCCCAAAACGTGTCTCTGGAGGATCTTTTTGTAGGTGGAGGCAATCTCATACTCAGACTCATATAATCTAGAGATCACCAAGGCCAGCTGCAGATCCTGCATTTTCTCTAAACACACCTGGAGTAACAAAGAAAGCATTCACAGGTGTTTATCGTGTAAAATAACTTCCCATTTTAGGAGAATGCAATGAGAAGACGCACAGTCACCTCATAAAATTTGATTCTCTGAAAGACCCAAGAATTAAACAAATAAAAATGTCTGTGCCATTGCCAAAGTGTGTGTGAATAGGTCAAGTTTGTGTGGATACCAAGACCGATCAGGTAGATCATAGGATTTCAATGAGGCCATCTACCAGCCAGAAATACTCAACAAAGTCAATGATAGCCTTTTAGCTATGTGACACTCATTTCCATAACTTGCCAAAAGAGGTTATAATTGCTCATGATGATAAAATTACATAACCTTTAAAAACTAAATGCTTTTAATAATAAAACCAATGCAACAAAAAGAAATACTGGTTGTGCAGTTTTAATTTGTGAAGGGAGAAGAAAAAAGTTAAATTACAATGTCACAGACTATTAATGAATAAAAATGAGAAACACTTGACTTAACTCATACAGACAGCCTGGTTTCTTTTCTTAGGTTTTTTTAAGCTTAGACGTGACAGTGCAGTTGAAATAATTCCTTCTTGGAAACATTTTGTCAAGTCTATTTTTCACTTGCCTCCACAGCATCCTTAAGGGAGCCGGCTAGAAGAAAAAAGGCTGCAGAATGCTGGAACCGCTGCTTTCCCAACAGAGAAGGCATTTTTCAGAGCTGCTTTCCTCCACCTGTCTTCGCTGAAGTTGTTGCGGAAAAAGTCTGTCATTTTTCCATTCTTCTGAGACCTGGAAAGCATGGCATTCAAACAGTAACAGATGTCACTGGTCTTCAGTAATCTAATAGAACTAAGTTTGTACAAGGGCAACGTGCAAAATCCTGACAGTTTTTCCTACCTGTAAAGTCCCCAAACCACTGCCTTCTTTTTCAGAGCAAGGTAAAATATAGCTGCATCCAGAGGATCATTGTTTCTCTGAAAAGAAGCCTTGGCAACCTGACAAGAAAGAGGGAGAACAATACATTCAACTAACGCCTCTGCTTTCTCAGTCTATACAAAGTTATCTAAATAACGAGTTGTAGCTTTATGGGTCATTTCAGTGAGTAGCTCACTCTGCAGTAGCAATGCATTTCCAAGCAAGCTCAGCAAAACTGTATTTTCAGAGCCCTGACAGCATTTCATTTATGAACTGAGCAATCAGTGCAAGTACACAGGGCTTACACAAATTGCTTTTACTTTAGGCACAGAACTTTGAAGTTCATCTTTAAAATGATTCTGCAGCAGCTTCATCTCAAGAAAAAGAAGACTATTTTAACAAAAGCTGGCTCACTTTTCATGTTGGTTAATGTCAGAAGCACAGTTCAAAAATAATTTCACATGCTTGAATGAGCTACACAGAAAATATGTTTGGATTTCTTTGGTTTATAAATGACCACTGGACAAATCTATAGATGTTATGACATCAATTTTACTCATCCGATACAGATTCTGTTACAGAGTAACCGCCCGATGCCAGTCAGTTGTTATGTCAGAGGTCCAAATGTCCATCATTAAGCTGATTGCTTAAACTTATTTTAGCTTACATGAAATATGTTCAGAGTCACACAGAGTTTAGGGAGTGCACTTTCTGAGATTCATTTTCTACCTATTCAACTGTCATGTGACTCCAAAGCTCAACTAAGCGGCTTTAATTTTTGATGACGGATAGGCTCAACAATGAGAGCCACAGTTTTTACATTGTGAACGCTGTGGCTTTCTTTAGGGAATTTCTCTCATTTCCAAAAAGCAAACTCCAGGTTTGCTACTGTTACTCCATTATTTTTCTTGATTAATTAAGTCCTCATGCTCTTTCACCTCATGGCTCCTTAAATAATTAGACTGCACATTTTACATTTTCCAAAATTCAGAGACACCTGTGAAAGCAGCAGCCTTACATAGAGAGCACTCCAGCATAAAATAGTGCTGTATTGTCAATAAAAAGCTAATGTAAAATAGCTATCTCAGTCCAATAACTCACATGCCATTGGTTCTCCAAATACTGATTCAGGTCTTAAGGGAGGATTGTCTAACTTCCTCCACTGGATTGTTGAGCAACAAAGACAAATTAGCGTTGTTTGTAAAAATGGCATGGTATCGGATGGTACGCAAACGTATACATGTATATCGCAGATGTCGATACCCTTATTTTTGTCCGAATCAGCGCATATTTCTGATGCTGCTATCGGGGATTGGAACAACAATTAAGTCTGTCCAAATGTAGTTTCTACTATATAACAAAACCCATCAGATAAACTACTAGACCCTGGACTATTTGCAAGTTGGATTT
The DNA here is from genome assembly GCA_018398805.1 of Hirundichthys speculiger. Taxonomy (NCBI): domain Eukaryota; kingdom Metazoa; phylum Chordata; class Actinopteri; order Beloniformes; family Exocoetidae; genus Hirundichthys; species Hirundichthys speculiger. Next base: position 2,333,486 of record JAGFBZ010002193.1, on the reverse strand, counting down.
GAAGATCAAAATAATACTACTATCTCTCATTTTTAAAAGAGTTGACATGAACTAGACAATATGGACATTTTTTTAAGTTAGAAAAATTACTTAAAATGAATTTGGCACCGTGGTTGAAACCATAAGTTTGCAGAAACTGTATAAAAAGAAAACTTTTTTTTCTCACCATCTGACATTAAGTCAGACTAAGCTTGGGCCGCTTGGTGGTTTAAGTAGATGGCCCTTGTGCAGAGGCTGCAGTCCTGCAGCAGTCATGGGTTTCCAGCCTACAACACTGCATGTCTATCCCAGTCTCTCTCTGCCCCACCTCCCTGTCTCTCTCCAATGTGAATAAAGGCCACTAGAGCTGAAAAAAAATATATAAATATCTGACTAAACGTTTCCTGTTTCAGGGCAGCTAGGATTACCAAAAATAATTTCTAGTAGCTAAATGCCAGAATAATGTGAGATATTTTTTAGAGAACTTTATTACTTTCTTCAAAGTCAGAAGTTTGCATACACTAAGATCGCTATGCCTTTAAACAATTTGGAAAAGCCCAGATGATGATGACATAGCTTTGGAAGCTTCTGATAGGTAGATTGACAAGATTTGCATTAAATGGAGGCACACCTATGGATGTATTTTAAAGGCACACCTGAAACACTCTGCTTCCTTGTGTCACATCATGGGAAAATGAAAACAGCAAAGATAGCCTTGGGTTCAATTTCCAGATGCCTGAAGATGCCTGATGACCCTAACCCTAACCCGAAAACAGGAAATGTTTGACTCAATGTCAGACAGTGTATCTTTTTATATAGTGGCTGTAAAATTCTGGTTTCAACTGCTGGTGTTTGATTTTTAGGAAAAACTTAAAATGAGGATTAAGTAATGTCATCAAATGCCTTGCCTTCTCAATACACCTGCGTAGCTTGTCAGTGCTGCGCAGCCACCAGCCCGCACCCATAGAGCGCAGCTCAGGCCAGGTGGGCTCTCCCCTCTGCAAGGCAGGCAGCATGTTCAGCAGCTCCTCCTCAGCATCAGAGTGAAAGGCCCAGGCATAATGACATGTTGATAGGCCTACAGAGTGAAAGAAATATTCTGAAAATAACTATTTTTACTTATTATTATTATTACTTATTATTATTATATTATAGTAAGATTATAAACACAGGGGACATCAAGCTCTAAAACAGGGAAAACTGACTAATGACTGAGTGAATAAAGGTGGGGATTAGCTATGAGTTTCCTCTAACAGCTACTGTGTTGAGATTCAGCCCAATAAGGTGTTCTATGGCAGGAATCCCAGATAGCTTGTAAAGGTAACTTTATCGCAGTAATTAAAGATGACCAATAGACTCTGGCTTCTTCACTTCTCCTAATAAGACTTGCAGTCAAGTATTCACAATTGAAACCACCATTAATCTTTTCTCTTTGTGGCTCTCGGGATCTGTAGAGTTATTGCATCGATACTGTAATGAGCACCAGAACTATGCCTGAGGAAGTGCAAAGAGATGTCACCTTATGCAACATGGTAGAAACTTAGAAACTATTTGCAAGATAAATAACTCAGTGTGTGGCCTTCTGGGTTTTTCACTAATCTATGCAACACAACAATGAAACAAAAAGCACATTACAACAAAACCTATATGAAAACCATGTATATACCTTGCCGTAGTAGCTGTGCTCGGTGTGCTGGAGGTAGCGAAGTTGAGAGGAAAGTATGAAGCCTGACAGCTAGCAAGAACTTTAGGCCACATTCATCCAGTGTTTCTCCCCCTGTTAAATAAATTACAGTCTGTTATTATTACTCTTTCTCCCATTTATGAGGTGTCATGTAGAATTGAAACCTAGTGTGCTACATTTTCACCCTTTAGAAAAAAAAAAAAAACCATATGAATGCTATTATTTCCATGTTGTACCTTTGTTCTTGCCCTGGTTGTCCTTTAGATCTGTGCTTGTGGTAGCAATGGTGTCAGCTAGTGCCATGAGCGACATCTGCTCCATTCGAGTTAACCCAGGTAAACTGGAGTGGAGGAGGTGGCTGGACAGAACTTGGGCATGTTCTGGACCAAAGAATGTAGGGCTGTACTGTGACAGATCTATAACCTGCAGAAGGAAAACAAGACAGAGGAAACTTTAGCTGTAGAATCTACTATTCAAGACTAAATGTAGGGCATAATGTTAGCAATATATATCCGTACACATTTCATTGAAACTAATGTGCATATGTAAACTCAAGGTTGCACAGAAAAAAAAAAAAACAAAAAAAACAACGGTCCTCTCCCAGATTTCTAATAACCAAACACAAGGCAACAGAAACTGACCTTGTTTCCAGTTTCCTCTGGATCATTGTCCAGAGGCTCCAAATCCACTGTATTGGGTGTATGAAAGAGCTCATCATAAGCATCAGCCTGACTGGAGCCATGTCCACTATCTCCACTCACACTGCCCCCTTTATCTGTAAGAAGTAACAGAAGTGAGCTGAATTACCCAAGAAAAGCACTTATTACAATCCCTCATGCTGGTGAGACAGCAATTTAAGGTATAATAATAAAAAAAGATATGAATACATGACTTATCACTTAGCTCAAGCTCATGCGTTTCTTCTTTTTCATACCCCCAGATAATGAGGAAAAATCAGGGGATCACAGAACAACATGAGTATGATTGCATCCTCAGTAAGAAATAAGGCCTTAGAATAATCCCACATATTACCTACTTATTCTGTTTTAAATACCATTTCTGTTTTTGTACACCTGCTTAATAACATTCATGCAAAACATTGTTTAGATTAAAGTGACAGATAAACCAACAAAGGTGTAATTTTCACATTTCCATTCAACACAGAAAACTATCAATACAGTCTGTTTGGACATAGTTTTATGTTCTGAGTTCCCTGCAGAGGCATAGTAATTCCTCAGCAGATGAAAACTTGTCAAAATGCAAAAATTAAAAAAGAAATCAAAAAGCCTTTGGCTAAGAGTACACTTCTTCCATGGATTGAAGTGTGCATGGGTAAAATACTGAACCACACACTACTCCCAATAATTTCAAAGGTGTGCAGTGTTCGCTTGTAGTTATACTGTGAGTGCTGTACATGTACAACTGTTTGCGTGTGAATCGGTGACTGACAAACATACTATAAAGTGCTTTATAGAAGTATGAGTGTTAATCATTTACTACTTATTTCTACTTAGACCACATGCTATATATTCACCAAGTTGTGGTGCGTCCTCATCAGCTGCCAGAAGAGCGTACAAAGGCAAGGGAGGGATGGAGCTTATCTCTGTGTAATCAGGACTGGAGCTCTCTGCTTGGCTGAATATCTTCTGGTCCCTGGCTGTGCTGCCCCCAACACTGATGGTTCGAGAGCGCAGGCGTTTCTCTGGATTGGTGTTGCTGTCTTTAAGTGTCACAATTTCCCCAGCAATGCATTTCACCAGATGAGAGAGGATAGCTTTTGCACGGTGAACCTGAAAAAAGACAAATATACGCAACATAAAAATCTTGACTGCAAGTCAATTCATGTTTGTTTTGTGAAGTAACCTTAACAAATTTGATGTAATAACCTGCTTTTTTGTTTTACTTTCAGAACTTGATGAGCCTCAGTGAAAAATGAGGCCCAGAGCAAACTGCCAGGTAATAGTAGCATTTGAGAGCTAAATGTCCCTGGAGGCTCAGAGGCATAAACAAATAAAGTTCACAGATTAAGTAAATCTTGCTGTGTGGGAAAAAGTATGTGATCTCTCAAGAAGTTCCATGAAAGTTCAAAGCAAAACAAAAAGTTAAACTCCACTGGGCTAAGAATTATGATATGTTCAACAGCATGTATAAATTAAGGTCAGTGCACATATTTAAAATCAACAAATTTAACAGTTTGTCACTAAACTGACAAATTTTGAGCAATATTACTAATAATATTGCATCCTAATAAACATGATGAAAAAATAAATGAGCCCCTCTGCAAAGTATACATGATGTTTTGGGTTGGGGGTTATTAAAAAATAATTGTGATACAAGTGATCAATCGGTAATGTTGCTTGAAAAGCCCATCCTGACCAACCTTCTTTCAAAAGAGTAATGATGTGTGCAGCTGTTATGGTTTCACAACAAACTGTAGCATAGAAAATAAAAACATTGGACTGTCTGCCTGTAATATGCTGTTGTTGAGGCCTTAAGGCATCTGTACATTGTATCTACAGAAAAAACAAACAAAAAAACCCCCAGGTACCACTGTTCTCAAAAATGGCACAAAAATGCACACACATCAATTCCCATGCTCCCCTGGCTACATGTCAAAGTGGCTACATGTCATCCTTGGGCAAGATACTGATTCCCAAATTGCTCCTGTGAGAATGTGGCACCTTGCATGGCAGCCTCGGCCATCAGTGTGTGAATGTGTGTGCAAATGGGTGAATGTGACACATGCTGTTAAGTGCTTTGAGTGGTCAGCAGACAAGAAAAGCGCTATAGAAATGTAAGTCCATTTACCATTTACCACTAATCGACTATAATAATTATATAAAAAATGTAAAGTTATATTTACCTTTCCTAGGTCCATGAGCTCCAGTAGCTGCACGGGATGGTACTGGGGTAGAGTAGGAAAGAGTTGGTGAGCTGCTTCAAAAAGCCCAGAATCTTCCATCTCTACAGGCAGGTCATAAGCCGTTCTTTTCCCGCTGAGTTTCTGAGCCAGGCTCATCATTGATCTTGTTAGGGCCCTTTTTGGAGGGGCTAGTGAAGATGCGGGGCCCCCAGAACTGAGACCTTCCTCCTGGCACTGTCTGATGGCGGAGATTATGGAGGAAACGCTGCTGCTGATGTCTGTGTCTTGGACAATTGTGACATTAGGTCTGGGAGGTACTGGGGGTTGCCACTGGGAGTACACATGCATCTCACAGTCCATGCCCACTACCAAGATTCCATCTCGTACCCAGGAGAGGGAGACTGGGATGGGTAATGAGCCTTCGACAGAAGAGACCAGATTCACTGATCGAAGCAGAACCAGGCGAGACACACTTTGATCTCTACTGGCATCAGAAGACAGAACAAGCTCCGGAGGCTTTCCAGACAGACGGCCATACATATAAATCTTTGTTCCAATACCAACAGTCAGAATGTGAGATCCATCCTCTTGGGAGACCCAGTCCAGGTGAACTAGGCTCTTACTGGCAGAAGCAGGACAATTCTCATTCGGTACAGAGAAGTCTATATTACTTGGAATATTGGCATTGTTAACTGTACAGTTAACTGTGGAATCTGTACTGTCCAACATTATGGTCTGCTCTAGAATCCACTGCGAACCACCAGTGGAATCACACTGAAATATGCTGATGTGGACCAGTGGTTCTTTTGTCTTCACTTGGTTAGGGCTTACAGTGAGATATGGGCTGGGCTGTACAGTCAGAGAATGGGTCACATGTGTACTGTTGCTGTTTACATATGGGGATGATGCCCATGTAGGAGGAGAAGATGGCAGTCCATTCGAGCTCAGATGAGGTGATGAGTTCAGAGGTGTGTTCAGCGTCTGCCTGTAAGCAATAGCAATCCGTCCTGTGTGACAGCAGCTCACCTTGATGGGACGACCAGGTACACTCACAGCACTGCTGTTAGGAAGTCTTTCATCAACCAGGAGAGGCCACTCCTCCCACTGGTACACAGAGTTGTCTATGCTGGGAGATTCTGGTGTCACAACATTACACCTCCAGAAACGCACTTTTCCATCAGAACAGGAAGTAGCAAGAAGGTAAGGCACACAGCCAGCTGGTAGAGCACATGATGCACTCAAATGACCTAATAAAGAAAATTGACATTATTTAATATGCATTCAATTTTTTTCCTTTATCCCTTCTCTGCATTTTAAATTTCTGAGACTCAATCTGAAGGCCTGCCAGTTTTACTGTGCATGTTTGCGCAAATGACTCTGCAAGCAAAGTTCTTTGTTTTCCTCCACTGTATAAACCATCTGCAACAAAGAGCAAGTAGGATCTGAGTCCATACAGACTGATTTTTTACCAAGATACAAAGATCTATGAGCTGTTTGATGGGCTTTAATTTTTGCTTCCGGAAGACAGTTTTTGCTCAGTTTGTTGGAATATTTCAGTTTTAAAGTGCTTGCATCAAACAAAAAAAATAGTCTGATCTGTAAGCTCTATTAAGTTCTGGGTCAAGCTGCAGTCACGTCTTCTTACTGTCTGAAGTCAATAATGTTACACATGTCTTAGCTCCTACACACACAAGAGCTAATGACTAAAAAAAAAAATATCCATCTTTGTCAGTTTCATTGTGCCATTGTTAGATTAGATGGAAAAGCTTCTTCTTTGTCAATATAGGATCATGTGAATTTCTGCCTTTCACCATGTGCCAACTTAAAGATACAAGGATGAAGTAGTAAAATAAAATATGCCCGTTGTATATGTTAGCATCAGTAAATATTTAATTTAACCCCCTAACCCTAACCAAATAAAATTATTATTTGTACTTAATTGTATGTCTCATTGACCCTTACCTGCTGAAGGAGTAACACTGATGACCTCCACTCCTGCTGGCAGAGCCATCTCTTGGCTGCACAACCTATGTGTTGTGAGGCTGAGGCGACAAGCACTCTGCAGATTGGAAGTACACGGTTTACTCTTCTGAATTACTGGAGAGCTGAGTGCGTCATAGATGAACTGAGAGCTGCTCAAAGGAGAAGCCGTGTTGGCATCCTTTAGCGTTGCAGTTTCCTCTGGGGGGGAGATACAAGCCAAGGGAGAGATTGTTTAGAAAACCATGGACAAATCATTAATTTCATATGGTACTTTATGACAGATGCTGCATTAAATAAGTTTTTTCTACCAACAGCCCAGGGGCTGCATTAACTGAATATTTTCCACCCTTGAGAGACTTTTTACAGGGCTGAAAAAATATGAAAGCTCTGCATCATATTGAAAGGTCTACATGATGTTAATGACAACATGTAGAGCATATGTGCTCTCCCCTTTACAAATTGGGTAAGTGCATCATTAATTTGCTTTCATTTAGGACAGCTGAGGTAGTGACAGTTTGTTGCCTATAAATGATTTGTTTATGTTTCAGCTGTAACTGTACAGTTCTGTTGCACTGCTCAGTTGGCTGTAAAGCCATAAAGACAGTTGAATTTTTGAACCCTCATTTAGCACTGTTGTTGTTTAAGGGGTGGTGATGCTGAAAAAATGAGGGCACGCTTAGTACTCTTATTTTCATTTATGTCCTTCTGATTTTTAAAATCTATTTTACTGTAACCATTTATGAAAATGAAATGGTGATAAATAAGCTCTCCCCTTTGCATAAAAAATGAAAATCAACAAGTAAATCAATGTAAAGGTTAAAAATAAATACTGACTAAATTTTTTATGATCCTCAAGTTGAGCCCAACTGCTGCTGCTGATCCTGAGAACTTTATGAAAGAGTAATCTTTTTTTTCTTCAAGGTACCCACCCATTGTGACGGGTAGAGCAGCAAGATGAAGATGCCACATGTGGAGGAGTGAACGGCCCGTTGGAGACAATTCTACCACAACCAGAAAAAATCGTGCTGAGAAGGTTGACTCACTGGAGGCTGTGTAGCAGGGAAACACACCAAAACAGGAAATATCAAGTGTTTGCCAGCTGAAGGTGCCAAATAGGTTACTATTAAAGTCAAGTGACCATAATATGCTAATTTGAGTCATTTTATTTTAGTCTTTGTACCTCTAGAGTAATGTTATACCCAGAAAAACTCCTCGAGTCAGACTCGAGTCACCCACTACTGCAAAGAGAAACACTTCCCTAAAACGGAAATGTAATGTTAATTGAATTAAATGTCTACAAGTGTTTACTCATTGGTTAAGTTCCAAAATAGGAATTAGATCATCACCTTTTAAGGACACTCTGCTCTTACGTTAGACAAGAGCCAGCAATCTCATGAAATTCTTGCAATCTACAATCTGCATGGCTTCACAAAACCTGTTTTTTATGCATTCAACAAATAAGCTGTTATAGCATATGTACACCCTAATTTTTTCACCCTACAGTATCCTGTAAGATGATTGTGGATAGGTCAGAAAACATGGAAAACAATAATATGGCTCTTTTAACAATTTTAAATACATAAACAGAAAAAAAGAAATGAGTGCACTATTACACAGAGAGTGAGGAGTTCCCTGTATGTCTGCTGATTTCACACTGCCAAGGATTAGATCCTCCTCAAACACATGCAGGAGCTGGGTCTCCTTCCCTTGCTGTGGAAAACAGGAACAGGTGAAACAAAATCAGATGTAGACTCTGAACAGGTTTTATTTAGTGCACAGGGTAAATGCAGACAGGCAGACACAGGCTATTTTAACATTACATAGAGAAATACATGTACAACCAAGTTTCCAAGAGGATGGGAAAAAAAAGGTTTACTTTGCTTTCGTTGTTACAAGCTTGACCTTTCACAAGGACTCATGTGTACTGCAGAGTGCTACAGGCTATGAAAAGTATAGAATTTAGCTGAAGATTTTCAAATAGGTGACAATGTATTTTATTTCAGGAGTAAAACTGAGAGCATCTCTGTCAATCTTCTTAGGATGATAAGTGACAGGAGCAAGAGCAAGTAATGTTTGGTGGGCAAAGTAAATGGCTTTTTCTTGGATTTTATATGTACTTACAAAGTCAGTAATGGAATCCAGTTCTATGATACAGCCTGGTTTTGCTGTGGACTGCTGACTGATAATGTTGAACACCTCTCCAACATATTTCTGAAGTGAAACAAGTAATTAAAAAAAAGAGAGAGACAGGAAAAAAAAGAATTATGTGAACACATTTATCACTAAATATGACTAGAATCGCTAAACGGCCTTTTTTTTTATGGGGCAGCTGTGTATGTTTATATGACATATTACCCTAAAGAAAAGCTTTGAGAAGAAATTTGATATTGGTAGACTTAAACAACTGCCACTGAAACGCAACCCTACACCTGACTCTTTGTTAGAGGTTTGTCTGATCACTTACGGATATCTCAGGATTGGAGAGCTCACTCAAGAGTTTCTTTGCTTCGATAACAGCCTGATACAGTCTGAGCGACTGACCATCACTTGCTACAAAGCAGGCACTGGGGGAGTTACAATATGCACCTAAAAATAAAAACAAAAATTATAATTCTGTCCTATGCAGAATATTCTTGTACAATTAACAAACATTCCTGATAAAGTCCCTGAAAGTTGTACAGATAATGTGCATATTTTATCAGATGGATTTTCCTCTGAAATCAGAGCTTTTATAGTGAGATTAGTCAGTGTCACAGGAGCTGTTTATTTATATGCAAATGGAGGATAAACCAGACCGAAAAACTGCTTTTAAATATATCCATATGGATTTGATTACATAACAATAACTTTATTTTTCTATTAGTGAATCCAAAAAAATGGTTAACAAATTTTAATTTAATTCAAATAAATAATTCAATAAATAATAAATTTATTTATAATAAATTTGGTGAGCAGTAAGAGTTGTACTGCTCACCAAGATGACCAAGAATATAAGAAATAAAGAATAAAATTACTCTCCAAATAAAATACATTTAAAAAAAGAAGAAAAAATAAATTCCTCACCTAAGCAGCTGCTGGGAATGAGTGTGGGCAGCCAGGCTACATTAGCAAATGCTGAAGCATGAAGAGAATTTATTCTAGCAAGCTCTGCCGCCTGACAAAGACAGCGGGCCGACAGGATCCACTCTCCATAAAATCAGCTCACTGTAGATTGCATTGGGGTCCTGAGAAACGCCACCTAGGGAAACCCGGCTGGGCCGTGACCCATGAGGGAAAGATCTGGAGTAAGACACACCAGTGGAGTAGGCCTCTGGAGGAGCCAGGATGTTATCTGCCTCTGGTGTCCTCAAGGCGTTGTGATGTGAGGTGGTCAGGAGGAGAGGGAGCACAGAGTGACAGGCCAAGTCATTGAGGTGGAAACGATGGCCACAGTAGCGGGACTTGTGCGAGACACTGAGCACAGTGGAGAAAGCTGAATCCTCTGCAAAACTGACTGCCCATTGATTCAGAGACCCGTCATCGTGTTTAGAGATCATAAGGACATTGGGGGTGAAAATGCTCAGTCGAAGACTACTACTGGATGCAGCTTTTCCTTGACCTCCATAGCTGATAAGAGTAGATTTTGTTTGAGACAATGAGCTTCCAGATGGCCGCTGTCTGCCGTGCTCAATAGCCAGATCCACATTCTTGTTACAGGCATACATAACCACACTGTGACTCAAGGAGATTGCATCACCTGTAGGAAATGCTACAGGGATACGGGACACAAATGACACCTATGAGAGAAAGAAAGACATCACAGCAATTTTATTTGCAGTAGTTAAAATTTTGAGCTTATCTTTAGTTGTAAGGACCCAAGTTATTCTATTTTTAAAGCATACATTTTAACAGCCCAAAATTGCAATTTCTAAGAATATCACAGCATGTCAAATCATGAACTGTTACCAAAGGGTTACCTCAAAACAAAAGGCATATTTTTTCTAATCTCCTTTAAGGAGTGTGACAAAAATAAACTAAAAATTGAGTTACAAGAGTAATTATGACTCAAGAGATATTTCTTCTCTTGCCACTTCAAACACTAATTAAAATAATCATACTCTTTCAGGGCTCTGATACACCAAGGCAACACCTGGCTGTTGGAAATCTCAGTGAAAATTTGTCTCTTGTCTTCTTAGCGTGCACACACCATCAACTCCAACGCTAATCTTAAACATTTAAAAAGTTTGTTAATTTGTATGTTTTTCAACTTGGTTTGGTTCCTTTTTACACTGAGAAAAATCCAGGAATACCAAAAAACATCACTTCAAATCACATGAGAACATCTTAACTGCCTATTCACTAGATGTCTCTGTTGTGGGAACAAAAATATGTCAATACAGGAAGATGCTCCTGTGTTGTGGAATATACTGGTGTATTGCTTGTCCAATGTGGATCAGGTGTCTTACTAGCAATTCTTATGCTGCTTATGTTCATCACTGTCGCGAAATACTTCAGTTTGAAACTATTGTGCGACTGGTAAGGAATGTTTTAATGCACTGAAAATGCATGCAGACTTAGTTGGATACGACAGGTAGATGAGTGCTAGCTAGTAGATAGAGTAAGATAAATGAGGTGGATAATACATAAATCAATTACGTAGATAAACATCAAAAGTGACATACCTGAGCTTGCCTGAACATGCCTGGTTGGTATTCATCTAGCCAGTCCACATGCCAGACTAACAAAGAACCATCCATGGGATGTATACTGAATAGCATGTCGGCCCCTTTATTCCATTCCTCCAACAGAACATGGACCTGGTGCTCCACAGCTGCTACAGAAAGCTCTGCACCTTCAAGCACTTTGGGATCACTTGACCTGCAATTGCTATCCTCTTCAAAGTTTTCTTCATCTTCAGCATCTGGACAAGAACAAGCCATGGTAACCCAACGGTACGTTTAAGTATATTAAGATTAGCGTTTAGCTTTTCCAGTGTTGTTCCAGCTTCACAGGCACAGCTGTTCAGTTAAGTGTTAATGCCTGAAAATACAATATTTCTGTACCTTCACTGGAGCATTCATTCTGTTGTTCTAAACTGCCTCTGAGCTGCTGCAGAAAGACTTCCATTGCTAATGTAAACTGAAGCTCTTTGTTGTTGAGCCAGTGGACAGTAAATGGACCCCCAGGTTCCTCATCATCCACAGCAGTTAGGGAGGAAATGGAGGGTAGTAGAGGAATGTCTGTTAAAAAAATAAAATAAAACTGATAAGATGAAAAAACATTGCAGGAAAGAAGAAACAAACAAAAAATATTACAATGATTGGGAGAAACGCTATGGTCACAAATTAAATTCTATGAATTTAATTTAAATACTTCTTATTATTTTTTTTTTACCATTAAATATAATTCTAGTATACAACTAGAATTCAAAAAGATTTCTCAGCCTCAAGGCAGAAAAAAGCAACAAGATTTTGCCCAGATTCAGGTCAAATTAAACTGCCCACAAAATAGACCAAAAAACAGGAAGACAGCACACAGCAACTCTGAACAGCTCATAGCAAAAAGAGCCCAATGGAATGTTAAATAAATAACCTGAGGCAATCTAAAAATTTTATTTTATTTTTGCTTTAAGAAACATAGAGGTGAAACCCTCTGACCTACAGCTGCTTTTATTCTGGTAGCGCCTGAATAAATCCTTATATGCTGTATTTTTTTTTTCCATACTCATTCCTACACTTAAAAACTTGCATTGCATAACTTCAAACTCTTTTCCAAATTTGAAGAATTTAGTGTTGGACAAGATGCTAGAGAAGCAATACTGACATGTTTGGGTCTCACCTGTGGCAGGGTTGATGCTGGCAGCAATGTGGAAGTGGCAGAGGGCATTAGCGTGGGGCATGCCACTGTTGCCCCTTTTGTGGGTGTAATGTCGATTCTGGTGGTGAGGTAGACAGCCAGTAACCGAGGGCAAGGGAATATCCCGGTTGGAGGAATGCAGTGATTCTTGAAAATTAAACTGTGAAGAAAATGTTAGCCAAGTTAGTAAACTTACATTTTGTACTAGTTTCAGAAATGAAATTCATATTCTGTCAATAAAGACTGCCTTAAGCATGTCTTGCTTTTTCCACAGTCTAATAATCTGAGTTTGCATAACGCACATTATTAAAAAAAAAAAAAGAAAAGAAAAAAAATTAAATAGAGAAAAATGAGAGAAGCCCTGAACCAAATCATTATGACAATATGTAAACTTACATAACATTCTTATAAAGAGACTTCGGGCTTGTTAAATTTAATTGATTTCTCAAGTAATTTTGTAAATTTCAACCAAACTTATCATACTAAAACTGAGTTCAAACTAATCCTCTGTATTGTTCATTCTTTGGAGGGAGAAAACTGCCTTGGTCTAAATACTGCCACGATCTAATTTTTCATGAATAACTCGATATATGTCTACTAGAGGGGCACAATAGAGAAATTTGAAAACCAGTTGTTTCATTTAACCTGATGTGGACTAGATTCTGTAAGAGACGGTGCACTCAAAATTATGTCAAATTTTCAAATTGAATTAAATGTGGGTATTGCCTAACCCTTGGTACCTTAAGCTCAATGGGAAGTTTTAAAAATGATTCAATTCAAATGACCAATTTCCATTACTGACAAGGTGGGCACATGTCGATAATGCTGTTTAGAGCCTGAAATACATCTTACAGCCTTACCTCTGTGGTAGCCACAATTCAATGTATGTTCACACAATGTAACATGGAGTAGATTAATTATATACCCATTTCATATTATCCAATATGACTTGCGTTAGTCTTATAAGACAGTTTGAACCCAGCCGTGATGGTAGAGATTGCTACATTTAACAAAGTGTACCTAAAATGTATTTATTTAAATATTAGGCAAAACTTGTTTTCCAGTCACTTACTTCTTTTGATGTTAATCCTTGTGTCTTCCCGTTGCAGGTGCTTTTCCAAGAGGTGCTGGCACATCTGACTGTTTCACTGCTTTGGCCTGAAGCATGGTTGTTATGGTGACCAGAGATGAGGCTGTCACCAGGCAATATCGTCTCTGCCCAGAGCCGACAAACACTGTCCTTACAGCTGGTGAGCAGAACATTACAGACTGCACCTCTTTTAGAAGAATGGGTGAGGTAAAGACAAAAAAGGAAAAGGAGTTAACACTGGGGTCTTTTGGACAGTACTGAACTTTTCAGCAACTTAGTGCCAATGGTATAATTTAACAGCAGGTCAAAGCAAAACCACATCTTGAGAAAGAAGGCCAAAAGGTCAAAGTGAATGTTAAGTTATCTAATCTTGTCCTTAATGAAGACCAAAGACAGAAAACCACAGTAGATTGCTTGAAATGGAAAGGTTAAACCTATTGGAATATATAGTGTGCACAAAGGCTGTTGCTACATACAGTAAGACGCAGTGTTATTTTATTGCTGCAACTGATTATTGACATAATCTCAACAGCACTACAACCCAGATTGCACTTTCTACCATTTCTCTAAAGTGTAAAAGCTGCTTTTAATGAGTTTAGCTGGAGTTTTTTTTCTTTCCTTTGCATTGCACTGTCTAGCTTTGTGATCTATTCGTGTCAACAGGTAATCTCTGGATATTTCCAAAATGATATTTCTGCATGTTAAATATGCTCCAAGAAAATACAATAATGGGTCACACAAGATTAGCAATGCCACAATTAACCATAAAACAAACCACTAGAAAAAAAGATATGACCAACTTCTGCAGAAAGAAGGGTAAGAAGTGACAACTTGATAGTGTTTATACCGTGGCATGTATTTACTAGTCTTCCTCCAAGAGAAACCAGTAACAGAGCGGGGATGGGCCAGATAGACAAAGGAAAAGGCCAGCTCTCCCTGGACATCCACACTGGCATCTGGGGGTGTAAAGAGCCTGGCAACACCTGACTTCCACTTACTGGTGCTGTACCAGACCTTTACCAGACAGTCATCCTGTAAGTAGACACAAAATCAGGGACATAACCGATCTGATGTGAATTACTGGTTAATTTCTTTTTTTTTTTTTTTAAAGCTCACAAGTTAGTATTCATTAATTATACTAAATTATAAGTTTTAACAAAGAATGGAAATGAAACATAACCTACACACACTACTTCTTTTCAAAAGTCATAGAAATTCTAACTCCTAAGCCACTTACCTGTCCAGCAGTAGCAAAGAATTCCCCGTCAGGAGAGAACTTAACGAAACTAACTGGAGAGGCAGTCCTTGACGAAAAAAAGAAGCAAAAAATTTCATTGAGTCTTTTCTTTCAGATAACATTTATTCAAGCCATGTACAGTCACATTAGCTGGTTTTAGTCATTTATCTGTGCATTCTGTAACAGAATAATACTGATAATGTAACAATTTATCCAACTGAGGCTAATTTAAAAATGAACTCTATGACGAAAAGAAAAATAAATAAATCACAGTCTTAAGTTGAATAGCAAACTTCAACTTCTCAGCTCTTACTTGCTCTGCCAGATACATCTCCACGCAGAGTAAGAGTCTTGTATGGTCATCTCTGTCTGCTTTCCCCTTTCTTCAGCTCCATCTTTTCCACCATCAATATGGGACCACAACTGCAGGCTACTAGAGCCTGTTAAGAGTGTGCTTCCTGCACACAAAAGAAGTATTCACTCTTCAATATTCCTCAAATATGAGTTTAAAAAAATAAATAGAAATCTATATACTGCAGAACATATTTATATACTACTGTAGTACCAAACTTTTTTTTTTCTTTTTTTAAAGTCTGAGAAATGCTGAAGTACCTGTGGGGTGCCAGGCCAGATTCCGTACCATAGACTCCAACACAAACTGACCAGTTTTCTGCCACTGGCAGTTCAACTTCTGTGAAGATAAAATTAAGATGTCATTTAAATCGAAACATTAATACTGATTTTTAAAAAAGTTCCTAAGTTATCCATTTCCTTTGGTCATAATATTGCAGTCGTATACAAATTTCAAACTGTTGTGCAATAAGTACCAAAAGGATAATTTGGGCAGATTTGGAAAACAAGATTTCTGTTATATTGCAAATATCCAAAACCAGAAAGGCGATATTTTGTTTGCTGAATGATCTGAGTGCAATCATGACTTGACAGGACAAAAGACAGTGTACACTACTTACAGACAATGTGTCTTTTTGATCTGGCTGCTGTACAGGCTCAAATATACACACAATGCTTCCATAGGAAGCTGCAATCTGTCAGCACAAAAAACAAGAAAGACAAACTATAAATATTTCAAACAGAAAAGAAATTCAAAACATATTTGAAAGAATCATGCTGCACAAAAACAAATATATAAAAAAAAGTAAAATAAAACAAATCACCTATATCTGTATGTATACACTACATATAAAATGTTTTAAAACTACCATTAGAACAACTTCTGTGAACAAAAAGATGCTCATTTGGCAGAAAACCCAAATAATCAAGAACAGCCTTTATAAACTACAGAAAAAGATCTCCGAAAGCAAACACAGGGTTTCCTGCAGACCTTATTTGGCCAGGTGCCCCGCCCGGCCTGAAATCTCGAGCGCCCGGGCTACAATGTCGGGAAAAAAAAAAATGTCGGGCAAAAAAAAAAATGCAATGCATGCAAGCGACAAGGCAGCGCTTGAGAACTGATCAGCGCACATAGGTTTGTGTTATAATGAATTAATGTTGATTCTCTGCGCTGTTTGCCTGCAGTGCATTCTGCGCCACCTCTCTCTCTCTCTCCTTCACACACACAGTGATAACCTCTCTGTCGATCACTCACGTTTGACAGCTCACGTCTCGTCTCACTTCAATACAAGTTTTCCTCCGCTCGATTTTATGTCGGTCCGTAATTATTTATAGTCAGTAGAGATTCTGGTAAAATTTATTCGTAATAGACCCGGTGCTTTTGTTTTGACCAGACAGTGCGACCTCTCACTGCTGTTTTTTTTTTTGGCTCGACAATTCATTAAAGTGACACACGCACACACTAATCAACATTATGTTTAACTTTGTCTATAAAAGAAAAAAAAAAGAACATTAGGTATTTAAACTAACTAACTAAATAATAAAGACCAATGGGCGCACTGCCTGTCATCTGGACTCCAAGCTCACGTAGCTTCACTTGACAGCTGTCACTCTGAGGTGATTGATGACCAGTCCGCCCAGTCAAAAAGGTAACGCCTACTATGTAATTTACTGGTATGCAATTGATCAGTAGTAGAGTAAATGAGACATAGGGCCCTATCTTGCGCCAAACCTCCAAAACCTGCTATTAAGGGATATTAGGTATTGGGAGGGGCGTTCCCCCACAAAGAACGCAATCTTCCACCTCCCAAAACCCACGATCTTACCTGCAAAAACCACTATATTATGCACACATTATGCATGGGAGTGGTTAGGGCGTTCCACCTGTTTAACCAATCAGTGCGTCAGTAGCCATTGCCTTTAAGAGCAGGTTGCGGTACCTGCAAAGTGCTATGGAGCGTCTTTTCACCCAGATCGGAGCAGCTCTCATGGGCAGCTCGTCTGGGACTCTGCTGTAGAGCTTCCTCCTCTTTTTTCCTCCTCCTCTGCACTGATATATACATAACTAGCTCTAACTAATGTGGAGCAAATGATTTAATCTTTTCTTTTGTACTCCAAGAAGTTCCAACAAACTGCTCAGAAAAAAATAGAGCCAGTGAACTTCTAGGAAAGCATTTCTCAACTAGAAAAGCACTCAGAGAGCGCAGACCTCCGCCAAGCACAACAGTTCTCCCATATAGCGATTTACAGATTGCGATAAAATCCGCCTTCTGGATCAGATCCGGATCAGCCTCTGAAATTTTATAGAGGTTTTCAGTGTCAATACCTGAGTGAAATTTAATGAGCTGTGGGCAATAATTAACGGAGATGTTGAGAAACAAAATTTCCGGCCCCATTGAGTGCGTGTTATGGTCTCAAGCCGGGTTGTGAACCGCAACCTTCCACCTCTGGGGCTCCTGCGCACAACCCACTGCGCCACCTTCAATCCTCTACATAGACACTCAGATCCACCTCTGTTTCACCTTCCCATCCGACGAGCAGCCCAGGTGTGGCACTGCACACCTGTACCTATTCAGTCATCATTCAACCAGACTCGTCTCCAGATCTTCCCATAGAAACGCCTGATCCAGCCATTCACAGTGCCACCTCCTTGCCTTCGTCGTCCCCTGGATTGTTGGTTTGGCTGCCAACCCTCGAATCCTCCTTTTTTTACATCTGAGAGAATTAAACTCTTAAAATTCCACAACTCCCTTCCTGTCTCCATTGTGGTTGCTTTAGGGTTCAAGAAACAACTAAACAGCGCAATGTTATCGAAAATTTGAAAGTGATCCAGAATCCAGGATTTCTTCCGGATCACACCCAAAATAAAATCAGTTCTTCCTTTTCACATTTCTGACAACTCCTGAAAATGTCATCAAAATCTATCCATAACTTTTTGAGTTATCTTGAACACATCCCCTGCGCAAAGACGCACAGCTGCGCCAAGACGCATAGCCGCTGGAAGCGGTGCTTTTTTCACAACAGAGTTCTGTGATCTCCTCGTTTCCTCCACAGCAAACATCTGAATGAGATCATGTCACAGCTGTACAGAAATCATCTGTCCTTAAGAGAATAATAACGTATGCAAGTAATACAGTGATGCATAATCGAGAGGTAGAGCCGGTTGTGCAGTCCACATGTGACTGGGTGGACGCGCAATGACGGGATTTGGACGCGCTCTTTTACGCGCCGACATGCCAGTTGCGCTTTCCACAAACTCGGTATCTTGCGGTACTGGTGTCTCGCAGATTTTGGGTATTGGGTAATGGGTGGTCAGACCACCCATTACCCAATACCCAAAATCTGCGAGATACCAGTACCGCAAGATACCGAATTCGTGGAAAGCGCAGGAGACACGCCCATTGCCGCGCCCACAATGTGCTTAAGGGAGACGGCAAAATGGGTAACCGGTTTTGGGAGGTGGAAGATTGCATTTCGGTTGGCAGAGGCTCCTAAATCTGAGATTTGCAGGTAATGGGTATTGGGTATTGGGTATTGGGAGGTGCAAGATAGGGCCCATAGTCTTTTAGTTAGGAAACTGAGGTAGCCTACACTTTATAGTGTTTTCCATCATCATGTTTGTGGGTTTGTTGTTAAGCAACTTCTTTCATATTTTGAGGGCAAAAATAATAATTGAACAATCTAATTAATTAAGTAATTTATCCTTTTTTTTGGTTCTCGGCTACCGTTCTCGGCTTGAACCCCCCCCCCCCCCCCCCCCCCCCCCCCCGGCCAAAGTTTTTTCCTGCAGGAAACCCTGAAACATTTATAATGCTTAGAAAACAAACCACAATCTAATAGCCCACAAAAACTGAGTTCATATTATTCTACCAACCATGTACAGATCTCTCATCAATGACTTAGGACTACATGCTTGAGTACTTTCCATGAGAACCACATTTACAATGCTCATCTGAACAGATAGTGGAAATATTTATGATAGTAAACAAAAATGACTTTAGTGGGGTTAATATTATGCTGGCTGCCAGAGAGACAACTGTGTAGGAGTAAATAACATGCAAGTGCATAGAGTAACTGTGCATATATAAAAATGCCCACATATACAAGTAGTCATGAGCACAAGCACGGTCACATGGAAATTCTTCAAGTCAGACAACAGTTCCAACAAAAAAAGCTTTTTTTTTTTTTTTGAAGGTCAACCATGTAGATTACCATTTTACACATTTCACATATAATCAAATTCTAGCTAAAAGCTACAAGTCATGCATTTTGAACTATAAACTTACGATGCAGATATATTGCTAATAGAAAAATATACTTGAATCAGCACCAGTCTATTTTTTGAGATGCAAAAACAAAATCTTGAGTTAAACAAACAAAACAAAAGCCAAGTGACAATCTATGACAATAGTGACTTTTCTTATGTCTAGTTTTTAAGAGAGATTTTAAAATTGTATCATGCTGCAAGAATATTACAAAAGACATCTTAAAACTCCAGTGACAACATGTTACTTTAAACAGGAACAGTTTGGTGTTTCAGCCAGATCGCAATAACTGTTGCGGTTTTTAAATGCTGGCTTAACGTCACAATGTTCTGATGTTGACATCAAATTGTTGCTACACATTTCTTTTGATACCTAAAGAGATATAAAACCTTATCCAAACTATTTCAGAAACATCTTAAAATAATGTTTTGTTTTTCTGTTTTTTGTACCATATTCTCTGGACTATAAGTCGCACCAGAGTATTTACAAGTGGCATCAGGCAATAAAAGCGGGTGATAACTGCACCATTGATGAGCCTCTTCCAGCAGCAGCTGTTCAAGTACCCATCTGTGGACTTGTTCCTCCAGCTCTGGCCATCGTGCTTTCAGCCCACGACTAGCCTTCTTTGATTATTTCGTAGCTGTCAGAGTTACCTCTGCTTTTCTCTAGTCCCTGACATGTTTCTCACTCACTCCAAACTTTCTGCTGCTCCATTAATATTTTCGGCTGCATATTTTATAATCTTCAGTTTAAATTCTGCTGTATAGCTTTTTCTTTTTAGGGGCATATTTGTGTTCTCTTTGTCTTTATCATTTACTCTTACAATTTTTTTCAGTACCGGTGTTCAGTTGTCACAAGCGTAGATGACCCCCTGTTGTTGTCTTGGATGACATTTTGTACATTTTTGAGATATAAGTCGCTTCGAATATATGGCAGTACGAGCCAAATTACTAAAAAAAAAAGCATGACTTACCATCAAGAAAATACGGTAATTATGTTTTCAATACACTCGATTATGAAAACATACTGCTAGGTCATTAATGCTCGAGGGCGAGGCATTGGTAGTGCAAAAACTCTTACGGAATGAACACACAGCATTTGTAAACAGCACTGCAAATATCTCTGTGAGCAGAGAGAGGAAAAAACTGAGTAATTGGCAAGCATCCCGTCTTTGCATTCTTAAACTAGACCATGCTGGAGGCATGTGTGGGTACTTCTGACCCTATTGAATTAAATTAAAAATCACGAGGGGAGCAGTAAAAGGCTGAGTGAGTGAGCTTATTTTTTGATGTTAAGTATCAGGCCATCTGCAGTTTAACATGACTACCCTACCAATTAAAAAAATTTATCACGATAAGTGATGACATCTGCCTCCATCACCATCACTTTTGACATTATGCAGATGGAATGATGGATTTGTCACCATAATCATGTGAGGTTCAGTTTCCTGCCTGAGGACACTTCACTTGGAGGGGGTAGCAACTGAAACACGGATTTTCCAAATGGAAGATAACCACTCTACTACAAGAGCTGTGTTTTCATTACTTCAGAACAAGACATTTTTGCTGCTATACATTACTAAAGTCTACATGTTCGGGCTGGGTGATCTGAACTCAAATCAATGTCATGATTAATTGAAAAAGTAACCTCTATTATGATTAATGAGACATTATTTTTGTATCGTTTTATCTTGTGCCCTTATAGATCACTGACAAGGTTTTGCTACAAATATAATCAACCATTAAAACTTGGATATTTTTCTAATGAAAGGAGTTCATATCTTTGATTTTAAAGAAGTGAAAGGATGCATACACAGATGACCCAAATATGATCATTAAATGAATGTTTCAAAGAAAAGAAATAATTGAAATAATTGACATGAGCGTGATTACATCAATTACTGGTTCTGAACACTGGTTTTGATTCATTTTCGATTAATTGCCCAGCCCTACTATAAATGGTTTATTTCAAATTGACATTTTAGGACTTTCATACAGAGAACAAAGGGGAGAAAAGTAATTTAGAAACACTTCATCACAGGAATCCAGCATAGTGTCTCTGACTTTATATTGACGATTCCCTCAGCAAACTGAGCAACATCCGAAAAGACCCTCACCAAGTCAAGCAGAGTCTTGAGTAAGCTGCAAACAGCAGTTTTTAATTCTCCATTTCTCTTGTTCACATGTTTGCTAGGGATGTAATATAACTGTTTTTTTTAAAAACCGATACAGATAACCGATAACTTTCAGCTCCTAAAGGCTGATACCGATAACACACACATATGCCTAAGCTCATTACATCAATACTATGAACAAAATCAAAAACAGTTTTGCCTCTTTAAATGAACAGATATTTATTTTTCCCAAAAAAAAAAGATATTGGCAAGCCTCTCAAACATTTTTGTAAAGCTATCAAACAAACCTATTTGATATCTCACTTTAACTTAAATAAGGTGCATTGCTTACTGATATAAAATATAAAGGCTCCTTGAACTGATAGAAATACATGCATCAGAATTACAAACTGAAAAAGTGCATTCCAGAAGTTTACAAAAAAATAAATATACGTATAGAAAATCAATGTACTAACACAAGTTAGATTCAAACATTTCTCCCTTCTACCCATTTCACCTTTGACCGTGGGTCATCTTTGGCAAATTTCTTGGATTTTTCAAAAGCCTCGCCGATGTGTGTAAGTTTCGGTGAATTGTTCGCTGATGACTTGCTCACATTAGTGTTAGCTCACGTTAGCTCGACAGCTCATGTTAGCGCGATTTCAAAACTTTCAAAAGCGATGGTTATGTTTCAGATGGCTGATTGGGTTTGACGTATTAAAGCTTGTGCTATTTTTCCCTCCTCGAGAAATTCGCTTGGAGCATTTGTCACAAATAACCAGCAAACTATTTTCTTCGGAAACTTTAACGAAGTTCCATACAATCGCCACCATGTTTGTTTTCATCAGCACGCTGTGCTGCAGGCTGCATACAAGGTGTAACGTAAATTCCTACGTTCACTCGCTTGCTAGTTGTTCTTTCGAACTTTTCTATTTTTTATGTGTAACATGTGGGAAAATACTGAAAATATCAATTCAAGTCAGCAACTACCAAAACTATGACCGAGTTAACAAGTTGTTTTCTACCATGAGGGGGTATTCTTGATTTTCCTTATTGAGAAATCGTTTTTCTGATTATGCCGACGTCACTTGAACAAAACATTTACTGCCAGTTATTCAGGTCTCAGTGGGAGCGAGGTACTGGTGTGTTGACAAAAATATATGTGTTATCGGGGCTATTTGTCATGATATTGGTCTTATCGGAATGACGTCATAATTTCCTGTTATGGGCCCGATAATTATCGTGCACCCCTAATGTTTTCATATGAATAAAATTGGGCAATAAGTTAATTTCTTACTCCTTCATGTTCACATTGTCCCATAAACTATATTAGTCAGGTTAACTAAAAAGGACAAATGCATGTAAAAACTCCCTTGATCAAGTAAACTGGCAATGCTACCAGAACCCAGATTAGATTCAGTAATCTACTTAAACTCATTAATAGAGTAACCCTTTGTATCTATTTACATAAGAATGGAAACCAAAATTCATACGCAAGATCAGAAAGCCAACAAACTAACTTTTTAAAAAATTCAAATTACTAGAAGACATAACATGTTTTTTTTCTTGTCCAAACACTTAGAACAAGTTAAGGATCACTGCAGGGATAGTAAGTCAGATCAGCAAATATGTATATTGTACTGCTGCTGGCTTTAATGAGTGCTTCTTTGTTCCCTTCCCTCAGACTTGCTGACAAGAAGCTCAAGTTCATTAAACTACCCCTTTGATGTTGCCAGAAAATGCCTTTTCTCCTTGTCACTAACACACTGTGTAAAACAGTTCCAGTTAATCTATGAAAATAATCTAATGTCTTTGGTATTTTTAATAAAATGGACAAGATCCATTAGATAAGCATAATTTCACCAACACTGAAATGTGAACCGAGCTTGCCTACAACACATTCTACCAGCCCAAGTTATGTGGTCATTTGCAATAAAGTCAAGCAAAAGGAGAACTATGGGCCCGATCTTCCGCCAGATCTCCTAAAGCCGCTATTAAGGGATAGCGGGTAGCGGGAGGGGAGAAGAACGCTATCTTCCACCTTCCTATACCCTTTAATCTTCCTGCGCTACCCGCTATATTATGGGTCATTCCACCTCAAATCAGCAGATTAGAAAAAAAATTCCCGCTTGACCATCTTTGATTTGCTTGATATTTTTTTCTTATGAACTTTGAATATAATGTAGTAACTTTGTGCAATATTAGGCTGGTACTAGCAATAACTTCGGATTTATAAATTTTTGAAAAAGTGCCCGTACGGCCATTTTCGTGACATTCCTAAATTATTACCATTTTTGAGGGGCTGTATCTTTGAAACCATACAAGCTAGAGAGCTGATTTTTTTTATGCTGTTATTCCTGTATGTGCACTCTGTATGGGGTCAGTTTCAGCTGTCTATTCATTGCTGTTTGTTTTAAAATAAATTTCAAACATCCAAAATCAATTTCACTCGCTTTGTGCGGTTCACATTTCAAGTCCCCATTGGACCCCTTGTAATAGTAGCTGAGACTTACTTTTTTTGTTGAACAATCTCCTTCTCCTATAGAATACAAATGCATAAAGAATTTGCAGAAACAATTGTATTTTAGTTTTCATATGACCCAGCAAAAAACGAATTTCGCATTTTATTGTCGATATTAAATTGGCAATTGACAAAATATGACAAGATGTACCAAAACACTAAATATACCACCAGAAAGGTGATGACAATATCTGTTTATATACAAAGTTTCAAGTTGGTACTAAGTCTCTAAGTTACCTAGAAAAAATTCTTAAATCGAGCATTTTTGCCGTTTTTCGAATTATTGAGAACTTGTAGAATATCACCAGAGAAAGTTTTCAATGTACATTTCAGTATACAGGCTGTACTTCTGCATTGTATTGTCTTGTCTGGACATGTTTGCTGATCTCAAATGGACAAGGCCTTTCAAACAAAATAGTTTGCTGCATGTTTTATTCCTCCCTGTCCGTGCTGTGTGAAAGTTTGGTGAATGACTCAAGCAAAAGTGCTTTGTGATTTATACTAGATAAACATGATCAATTGTGTAGCAAAATTACCAGTACTGGTAGTGCTATGCTGAATTGCCACAGCTGAGGGTTTAACATATTAATAAATGTGTAAATATAGAACTTATAGTAACACAAGTGCTTTGGCATTCAGTGCATGACATCATGCTTATGTCATCAGAAAATTCAGTGAGCTGTTCAGTTGATCAATAACCATTGTAGACCAAGCTTCAAAATCGAATGCAGTGAATGTGAAATCTTTGAAGATGGCAGAGAACTTGGATACTTGTACAATTGGGAAAAAACTTTGTTCAGAACAGGATTGCAATAACTGGACTTTGTCCAAAGTCTGAAACGGTCAGTATAATTTTGGTTTTATTATGTGCCAGCTTGATGTTCATTCCTTTATTCATATGTAGTTCATAGTGTACAATACCTCATATTATCATAATTATTTTCTTACAGTTCAAAGGAGTTGATCAGTGTACAGGATTTATCTGAACATGACCGAGAAATGCTGCTTCACAGGTGTGGATTTGATGGACTCCCATCAGAAGCAAACATCTGTCTGCATCACAAGAAAAAAAATGCCTAGTTTTTGCACTTATTGTATTATTAACCAATTTTTTTTTTCTGCAATTCAATTTGCAACCCCTAAAGTTGATTTGGAATGGTCTCTACAGCACTCCATGGAGACTTGCAGGTGAGCCTATGCTTGTACTTGGGTCTACAAAAAGAAGTGCTGCCGAGACTTTTGAACTTGTCACTCTCGATTATTATCAACCATCACTTTCTGCAGCTAAATGTTTTTCTTCACCGATCCTCATTCCATATCAAGATTCCATATCTAGATATTTGCCATTTGTGAAATTTAAAGTTCTCCACACAAAACAAGCATATTCTTGAAATTTCCGAAAAACGGCAAAAATGCTCGATTTCAGAATTTTTTCTAGGTAACTTAGTGACTTAGTACCAACTTGAAACTTTGTATATAAACAGATATTGTCATTACCTTTCTGGTAGTATATTTAGTTTTTTGGTACATCTTGTCATATTTTGTTAATTGCCAATTGAATATCGACAATAAAATGCAAAGTTCGTTTTTTGCTGGGTCATATGAGAACTAAAATACAATTGTTTCTGCAAATTCTTTATGTATTTTTATTCTATAGGAGAAGGAGATTGTTCAACAAAAAAAGTAAGTCTCAGCTACTATTACAAGGGCTCCAAATGGGGACTTGAAATGTGAACCGCACAAAGCGAGTGAAATTTATTTTGGATGTTTGAAATTTATTTTAAAACAAACAGCAATGAATAGACACCTGAAACTGACCCCAGATAGAGTGCACATACAGGACTAACAGCATAAAAAAAATCAGCTCTCTAGCTTGTACGGTTTCAAAGATACAGCCCCTCAAAAATGGTAATAATTTAGGAATGTCACGAAAATGGCCGTACGGGCACGTTTTCAAAAATTTATAAATCCGAAGTTATTGCTAGTACCAGGCTAATATTGCACAAAGTTACTACATTATATTCAAAGTTCATAAGAAAAAAATATCAAGCAAATCAGAGATGGTCATGCGGGAAGGTCCTGTTGAATTGAGGTGGAATGACCCTAATGCATGGGAGTGGTTAGGGTGTTCCACCTGTTAAACCAATCAGTGTGTCAGTAGCCATTACCTTTAAGAGCAGGTTGTGCTACCCGCTACCTGCAAACTGTGATGGAGCGTCTTTTCATCCAGATCGGAGCAGCTCTCATGCACAGCCTGTCTGGGAATCTGCTGTAGAGCTATCTCCTCTTCCTTCCTCCTCCCCACTAATATATACATATAAATATTTTTACATAGACAATTCCTATCGGCAACCTGAAAGTCCCAGATAGTTGGTGCGCTCCCGATAAACATGCTCAGGCAGAGCCGCGGGAACATTGCGGCATATATCTCTCAACTATATGGTAGTCAACTATATAGTACATAACACCATTTGTCGTTGTTATGGTGGACGATACGACAGATGTAACGTGGCACAGCTGATGTGCTTTTTAAAATACTGCATAACGTATCATTTGATGAGCAGTTCTGCCTGTCAGGGGTGAAAGAGTTTTGTGACACCATTGAGCCAGAGGAACAGGTATGATGACATCTACTTTCTACCACTGAGCGCATCTCGGGTGCTCCAAGAGCAAAGAGAGGGCCAGTGTACGAAGGGATACGCGCACAGTACAAGAAACTCCACAACAGTATTTTGGAAAACCTTATCTGCCAGTTACAGAACCGATTTAATGATCACGAACAATTAATGTTCCTGTCCCTCCACGACCACCAGCAGTTTCAGACATATCAGAAATAAATTCCCGCATCCAACCTTTTCCAGCTTGACACCAGAGCCATGGAGCTCTATTTGATGATCTGACCTGTTTAAAAACAGAAGTGACTGTGATGTAAGCCATGACGGACTTTGAAGGGAAATGTCCCAAAGATCTCCTTGGTTTCCTCCACAGCAAACATCTGAATGAGATCATGCCACAGCTGTACAGACTCACGTGTCTGGCTGTGACTATTCCCACATCCACCACAACTGCTGACCAGACATCCTCTGACCTCAAGAGAATAATAACGTATGCAAGTAATACAGTGATGCTTAATCGAGAGGCAGAGCCGTTTGTGCACCGCATGTCCGCATGTGACCAGGTGGACGCACATTTATGAACGCGCTCTTTTACGCGCCAACATGCGAGATGCGGGTAGTGGGTGGTCTGACCACCTGCTACCCGCAATCCGCGATCGCAAGAATCGCAAGATACTGCAAGATTAGCGGTTAGCGGAGGTTCTTAAACCTGCAATTTATGGGTAGCAGCTAGCGGGAAGTCTACGATCGGGGCCTATATCTCATGATGTCATTCTTTGGCCTGTATTTTTTCAGATTAGGTTTTAGCTCAGTATATTATTTGTAACATCAAAGTGAAATTATCACTGTAACTGTGATTTTTTTCTCAACAAGATTGACCTCAACCTAAATGGCAGGGTATGAGCATTTTGCATTATGTATCTTCCAGAAAATTATTTAAATTACTTTTTAATTAACTGGTTTAGATCATGAATAATGAGAATGAGTAATGAGAAAGCCTTCATTATCCACAGATCAAAGTCCTACAAACCTCCAGGTTTTGCTTTGTCCAAACAATAGCCCAAAGCACGAAGCCATTCACTTTACAAAAATGTACGACAAAAATGTTTATATATTGTGCTAACCTTTATCAAGCACTTCCTTCAAACTGAAACAGGAATTAAATGTGACCAAGTTCATTTTCCATGAGATTTATTCCTTGTGAAAGTTAGGACATCAATGATATACCTAACAGATACTCACAAATAAACTATGCAGTAGGCTTGGGCGGTATTACAGTAATACCGTATACTTCTGGTTAGTGCTGGGCAATATGACGATATATATCGTGGGGACAATATAAAAGTGTATATCGTGCCATTTCTCTTCTATCGTTTCTATCGTTTCTATCGTTTCTAACCTAATTTTATCAATTATTACAGCAAATATGTAATTAAATAACCTGCAATGATAAATTTGATAGAATCATATCTACTTTTACAAAGTAGCCATTTATGTTTGCACTTTTATTCATGGTTAATGCCTTAAACAGAGTTCTCTTCAACCCTGATGTTTACTTTAGACACTTTATATTGGTTTGCAAACTTTGCACTTCAACGTTACAGATTTCAGAAAGTTAAAAAATAATTTGTGTTTATTTTTTATAGCTGAACTTCAGTGCAAAAATGTGTTTTTCCTCTCAGAAACTGTTGTGCACTTTAAAAAAATGTGAAAGCTACTGTACCTCTGTACCTACCTGTTTTTGCTGCACTATAATGTATGTTTGTGACAGTTCAGCTAAATGTCCTTTCAAAATAAAGTTGAAAAGTAAGCAATCAAATTTTTGTCAAACTTTTCAGAGAATAACTAAAAACATACTTTATTATGGTATATCGTGATATATATCGTTATCGTGATATAAAATAGTCCATATCGTGATATATGATTTTTTCCATATCGCCCAGCACTACTTCTGGTATTCAAAAATAGCAGCAGTATCAGTTTCAATACCGTCATTAAAAAAATGCAGTGAATGATTTCTGTAGTTTAAAGTTTAGTTCCTCTCCTGTATCGCTGTGTGTACTGCTTTATTTTACCGTTTATTCATGTTCGCTTGCAGCTGATCTCGGTTTGACTCGTCCTGTTAAGGTACTGTCGATGAAAACAACACTTCCTGAGTTTGCTGCTTCAAAATAAAAGCTTCTAAATAAACTAATAATGTTGGACTTTTATGTTGAAGAATTTATAGGAAGTGAAACGTCCAGCATCAGACACTTTACTATAAAGAGCGTTTCAGCAAACACACACCTCGGCAGCATTTCCGCGGCAGGAACAGTTAAAACTACAGTGAAAAGCAAGAAATACACAAATAATAACAGCTGTAGTTGAGCCAACTTTATATTGAAGCACTGAACTGCTGTTTCGAGGTAAACTCGCCTTTCTTTTTTTTTTTCAGGCACGTCAACGCTGGGAATAGGACAGCAGCGTAAAGCCCCGCGGCGGCGCACCTGGGGTACATAATGGGGGCGGCTGTTTTGACGCGTGGCGTCCGCCGGCGGTGTGTGTTCGGCTTAATAGTCGCGGGAATACTGTATACCCTGGTAAAATGTGAGGGAAGTTTGACGGTATCAAAATTTGGATACCGCCCAAGCCTAATATGCAGCTTTGCGTGCATAGAAAGCATATTGCAAATTATTCCTAAAAAACAACAGAACACCTTTTGGTTATTCTTACCTGTCCACCCTGCAGTGAGCTGTCAACACATCCGACCTGGATGTTACCATGCTTGGCCCCTGGAATAATCTGCAGCCGCTCAAAATTACTTCCCAAAATCACCACATCACAACCTGATGCATAGGCCTATCAGGAGACAGAGATACAGCAAGACAGAATGAGAGATTAGCTTGACACAGATGCATCTTGAGAGAATTGTATAAGAGGTCATTTGACCTGAATTTATTTCAGAGTCTGTGTCAATGAATCAGACACACCAGCATATGACAGCTCTGCAATACAAGCAGATAAAATTAGATCTATCTGCTTTACTTCTGTTATTCTCAAAAGGATATCGGCACATGAACCATGATTCACAGCGATCAAGCCTCCTTCAAAAAATATAAGGAAGCAGTGTCTCTGAGGTTTTTATAAGATCAAAAAGTTTCACAGCAAAGTAGTGTAACAAAGTAACACATGTTTCACATGTCCAAAGCCCATCAAAGAATTCATTTAGGGTTTAGGAAGTGACGAGAGCCTGTGACTTCCTTATGCAGAATTGAGAATGTTTACTATAAAGAGGGCATATGGACAATGTTTTTTTTTTTTTTTGCATTGGGTTTTTCTACAAAGAAAAAACAAAACATCTATTCAGTTTTGTGAAAAATCAGCTGGCCCTTAAGAATCAGAGCATTTAAGCTGCTGGGAAGGGAATAATTCCATAACTTGAAATATCTCACCGTGAATGGCACATTGTTGAAGCTCCCGACAGAGAAACAGTTGTCCCCTGGGTTGACAGCTCCTGTGAGGACTTGATGGAGATTCATGATTCCCGTGTCTTCTTCCTCTGTCTTTTCTCTACAAAACCCTTCAAGTCCAGGTGAGAGTCATGAGAAACCGTAAGGGGGATTTGTTCATCTCTGTCTTGTAAATCCACATCAGTATTCCATCAGACTTGCTGTTTGGAAGAAGTTTGGAAGAGATGTAAACACAGAATAAGTATTTTCAGTGAGAATCTAGTTTAGTGTCACCAACATAACAATCTACACACAAACACACATCATTTATATATATATATATATATGATGTGTGTAGATTGTTATGTTGTGTATATATATATATATATATATATATATATATATATATATATATATATATATATATATATATATATATATATATATATATACATACATATATATACTATACACACACACACAGTCATGGAAAAAATTATTAGACCACCATTTTTTCTTCACTTTCTTGTTCATTTTAATACCTGGTACCACTAAACGTCATCATGTGACTAAAACAGACAGAAAAGAAAACACTGAATGCATAAAAGCAGTGTTTTTGGCAGTACAATGCCATAGCTATTGATGTAAAAACTTAAGTGATTTAGGTTATAATCAAGAAAACCATGGAAAATGGTAAGATATCATATATTTCAGTGTCAGAAGTAAGAACCAAATCCATGACATGACATCACAGCATCCTGTCTCCTAGTTTTGAACAGTCTTAAAATCTGCCATTCAGATATACAGGGCACTGTGACATCACAAACCCAGATCATATTAGAAATGATCCAGCCACCCCCATCTTTACATCATGCGGCATTTGCCTTTCTTCTGATGTGTGTAATGCATAGCTGTAAAACCAATTTCAAAAGACACACATCCCTGAGGAAGAAAGTGAAGCATCTGCCTCAGGCTGTAGGTCAGAGGGTCCTCTTTTGGACATCCTTTTTAGAAAAATGGATGGCTTAAATTTTTTAAATGGGTGGCCAAAAACTGTTTTACCTTTGAACTTTTGGTAGTAGGGCATGACCATCTACTGTATATAACAACGGCATGGCGCTATAATGATACATACTGTAACAAAGCTGGGAGCTCCAGAGAAGCCGGAGCCACTTAGCGTTGAGCAGCTGATGATGTACTTTATTTTTCTTTGTCTGGAACATCTGAAACCCCAGCATTTTGAATGCAGCAAGAAGATGGTCTTATCTTTACTGTTTGTTTTTGTTCTTTTTAAGTGCTTTATGTTCTCTTATTGATTTTTGTCAAATAAATTCTCCTCCGAACCACCTCAACTGGACTCCTCTCGGTGTGAAGGAGCAGCGGCTCTACTCTGAGTCTCCCCCGAATGACTGAACTTCTCATCTTATCTCGAAGGGAGAGTCGAGCCACCCTAAGGAGAAAACTCGTCTGGTTAGTATGCCCCCTGGACGCCTCCCTGGAGAGGTGTTTCGGGCATGTCCAACTGGGAGAAGACCACGGGGCAGGCCCAGGACACGGTGGAGAAATTATATCTCTCAGCTGGCCTGGGATATAAGCGCCTCGGGGTTCTCCCAGAGGAGCTGGTGGAACCGGCCGGGGCGAGGGAGGTCTGGGCCTCTCTGCTGAAGCTGCTGCCCCCGCAACCTGACTCCGCACAAAGCGGGAGCTGATGGATGGATGGAAATAAATTTTCCTCAACTTGAGTGCAGCATCCGCCCAGTTTGTTCTGAGTACCTGTATTTTACCTTGTAATGCTGTTTTTGTATTAAGGATAGCTCTCCCTCTTCCTCATCTCTTCTCTACCTGTCTCTCACATACCAACCCTCGACTAACCCTCTAATAATCGCAACCCTAGGACTGGAGCTCCACGACAGGCCCACATGCGTTTAGACCATTGGCTCTATAAACTGGCTCAGACTATCAGCGGCTGGTGCCGAGCCTGCAGTCCCCCGGCAGCCGGCTGAAGGAGCGGAGCTGCTCCCGGGGAGGCTTTGCAACAGCCCTGTCGTCTCAAATGTTGTTTCGGTGGCTAAATGAAATGACTGGTATTAGCAAGACTAAGCGTAGCTTTGTTCTCAGATCCTTACAACAACTGCCAGTCACGGTGGTCTAATGCTAGAACAAAACAAGAACAAAACCCCAAGAGTTTTGAGGTCAAAATAAAAGCCCCTAATTGTTGTTTTGTACTGAGACTGGGCGTTTTCACTTGGTATCCATCCTCTCCCGCTGCAACAGCACTTGCATACACAGGCCAGGCTATCCCTAAGCTACTGCTGAGACACTAGTCCCTAAACCTAAAAACGATGCAATTAATTGATGATGGTTAGAGTTTCAAAGTGTCAGATGAGCAGCAGAAAAATATAATTGGTAGAGAACAGTGTCCAAGTCCGATATAAAAACGTTTAATTAGGCCACGTGCTGCTTCACTGCAGGCTTCAGAACCTGTGCTTTCCTTCGGTGTTTATGACAGACACTAAAGTTAGAAGCAGAGTGATACTATAAAAGCTGCTATCATACTGCAAAGGTCACATACAAGTAAGAGTGATTGTTGTATCTTCAGCACCCGGAATGGTATTTTATGTGCACAAACAGTCTGTATAGTATTTAAAGTTAAGATTTTTTTCCCTGTTTGGTTAAGCGCACTGCAAGTGTGTATCCTAGCCTGTGTGTTTAAAAAAAAAAATTTCTTGAATACTCGAGGTGTAGTCTGCTCCAAGTACCAGACCACTTTCTAGGGGGAGGTTTTTAACATATGCAAAAGGAGAGATGAAAACTGTGATTAAAAGATCCAGTGCCAAAGTACTCGCATCCACACACATAGAATGACTCTTGACCAATCAAATGACGTGTTTGGAATTAATTGTCAAGTAAGGCTATACTATATGGGATACAAGCCAGCAGTGCGAATTATGTTATGTTATCGTATATAAAGATAAGATAAAGTAATATACTATATAATAGTATACGTTTTTATACTCGTAAAAACCTCTCTCTGCCATTATATTGTTTGTGTTTTTGGACAACATAAAGAGCTCTTGTTTAAAAATACATGTAGCCAGTTGACTATTCTCAAACTCCTCAGGATACACAGAGAGCCACATGACCACTGGAATGGGGCAGAATTGAAACGTTTCATTTGAAAGAAGGCTTTCACCATTTTTTTTAAAAAGGGATTTTTGGACAAGCAAAGTCATCCTGTAACAGTTGATCCAATGCAAGTGACACTGTCTCAGAGAGGCAAGAATAGACAGTGGTGTTAACAGACTCTGTTCATGTGTGTATAAATATAGGACTGTGGTAACAGGAGAAAATATAATGAAACATAGGAACATAGGTAAGTTTTTTTAAAAAAAATATTACAACTTCTTTGATGATAATGAAGTAATAATAACACATGACAGGACAGTGAGTGGGGCTTGTGTAAACGTTTACAGTACTTGACCTATGTATGCTGGCAGTAAAGCAAGTAAAATGTATAAAGGCTATGATTGAAAAGGGTGCAGGTAGACCAGATGGGTCACTACAGTACAGGATACACCTGACTGGATTACTCAAAGTCCGGTTTGTCCTCTTTGCCAGGTGGAAACTTGTTTTACTGTCTTTGTCTGCTCAACTTTCCATTAGCATTGAAGAAATTAGCACACAGAAAGAAAACACACTAAGATCATATCATGTGTCTAATACACAATAGGAAACATTTTGAGGGAGAGGCATAATATTGATGATTAGGCCAGAAGCTGAAACTTGAAACAGTTATAGCTGTGTCATTGTATCAGCGCAAAATTACTTTTGAAGGGGAAAACAAATAGCTCAAAGTCTACATGGTCTAATAACATTAACTCAGTGGAGCAGAAGCTTTAGGGAATTTCATAGTTGATGCTGGTGAAAAGGAGGGTAAATCTAGGTTTCCTGTGTTGTGGCAGCTCACGTGATAACATTTCACACGCCAACTCATATAAACGTTGCAACTGACGTTGTATCAAACTGCAGTTGTGTTAGCCGCTTCCATAAAAACATATAATATGTAAAAAGTTCCCCTAGTTTGAATCGGATACTTCACAAATCAGTTACATGTTTGTCAATTCTTTAAATTATGACGTTAACTTAGCCTTCAAGTTTAGCTAGCCAGTCGTTGTTTGTGAGACATGAAACACTACCAGTAAGAGACAATGCAATATTTACCTTGTGGTGACTTGTCCTGCAGATGTAAGGTCAACAGTTACTACTGTCAGGTGCTGTCTTTCGTGAATAAAGCGTTACGGACTCGGTCTCCTCAGTTAGCTCCGTTAGCTGGAACTAGCTCGTGAAGCTCTCTTTTAGCGAGCTCTTTAGCCTCAAAGCTAGCTAGTAGATAATTTATGGAACACATTTAGGGGCTGAAAATCTGTCCCAAAAGAGGAGCTATTTACCTTTCGTAATGCTAAGAAGAAGCCACCTCAAGGTTAACAAACAAAACGCTCCCAAAGAGGAAGCTTTTCCTTTGGTTGAAGATGTGTCATGATAACGACGCTGTCGCTGCAATGCATTATGGTCCTCGTAGTTGCATTTTGGACAGCAAAAAACGCAACTGACAGCAGACCTAGGGACCGGGGATTTAAAAGACGGTATGTGGACGTAAAGGTGGACAAGAGCTCTCATTTTTTTCTTCGTTTTGTAACTTACTTTGTGAAAAAAAATTGTCGCTGATTACACAATCTTTGCTTGTACTACCTGAACATTGCTGAACTGACTTGTTAAAAGTAGTGTTAAAAACTGAAGAATTTACATTTTAAGTAGTGTCAAAAAATATATATTGTGGATTTTACTTCAATAATTCAATTCACAAATAGCAAGATATATCGATGTGTTAAAATACATAATGGTGTTTGCCATTTGGCAATAATTTCACGACTCTTTCTCTGAATATTTCAGTGAACATATGCTGTGAAAGTTCAAGGTTGTATTTTTTTTTATTATTTGTAGATTCAGATATGTGTATATTAAACATGAGCTACTCATCAGAAACAGTGACGATTTTATTATTATTATCATTCAGCAATTAGGTGTTTATTGATGTTATGTCCAAGTTTTTTCTGCAGAACCTCACGAACTTAGGCAAGGTTCAGGACCAGAAATGTCTTGCAATCAGTACAAATTCCAGTCCAGAAAACTCCAACAGAAGTGGTATTTTTGGAAGTTTTGCAATTCAACAAACACCCCACAGCTGGTCTGCAGAAAATGGCGTGAGATTCTTTTGGGTGATCAAGAAAAATATATAATACTTGACCATTACTGGAATGCACTGTTAATGATACAACACTAAAACATGACTGAGTTGAATTCCTTGCAATTTGGGAGCCACATTTTTGAAAGCAGAATACAGACATAATCTTAATCATTACAACAATGTGGCCATGTCTGTTTAGATAAATGAGCTGAACATTAATAATTGTTCTTTGAGTATGTATGTACAACCTCGATTTCCAAAAAAATGGCATGCTGTGTAAAACATAAATATTTCTCTCATAAAACTCCAGCAACTGGTCTCCTCACTTCCAAGACCTTTACGGATGGTTCTCAAAAGAAGAAGGGATGCTACACAATGACAAACACTGCCCTGTCTCAACATTTTTTCAGATGTGTTGCTGCCAGTCAAAAACCAAAATGAGGAAATATTTTTCTTGAAATGGTAAAATGTCTCAGCTTCAACATCTGATATATTCTTTATGTTCTACTGGAAATAAAATCTGGGTTTAGGAGATTTGCAAATATTTTAATTTTACATGGCGTCTCATCTTTTTTGGAATTAGGATTGTAGAATACCAGCCATGCGATATTCATTTAGTTGAGGATCAATAGTTATTGTCAAAATCTTTCTAGTAATGTTAGATTACATACTACATGTCTTTTTTCATCATCTGTGAATTGAATTTGAATGATTTTTAAACGTCCTGGTTTTGTTTGAATAAAGTGGTAGGAGCATAAAGGATGAGGGTTGAGAGTCCTTGCATTTGTCGCAAAAAACCACAAGGGGTCACTGTTGTTCAGTGTTATACATTTCAGTTCACTTTTACAAGTTCAAAATACTAAATCAGACCTGCATATACCCTCTTATTATTCAAGTGTTTAATGTATTTCCTATTGTGAAATGCTTACTTAAGTATTTCACAATATTACCCCTCTGCTCAATGACAAAAGGCTGAACTGTTTTCAAAATAACTGGAGGATGATAATAGTAAAATAAACATGCCATAATGTAATTTTTTTTTTAAATCCTTGTATATGTAAACAGCTCACTGTACTTCCACAAAATGTGCTCGAGCTCCACGGTAATGTTTAAAATACTGCTGAATGGAGAGGTGAATGAGGGGTCAGAGGCTTCAAACTCAGTGAAGGCTGGTTGAGATAAACGGGACAGACACTCTTCATGACTAATTAAAATGGCTGACATGTTAGTGACACTGGGGAAGGATGTCGACATTTAAATATGATGAAACTGTTGACTTTCCAGTCAGGAAGTAGGTCACAGCATAAATGAAGATGCTTCTTCACCGCGTAATCATGTTAAATACTCCATTTCAGTCTTACATGCATGGATTTTCAGTGCCTTGTTATCTCAGCTCTCTACCTGTCGTGTGACTTTGAGGAATATTAACAGAGAAAAAAGATATGATTTTTTTTTTCTCAGATCCAGTGTATGCCTGACATTGCTGTTTGTGTAGGACTGAGTTTATGTAAGTGAGATTCCTTTGCCTGCAGCGATATTTTTAGTGCAGACATCCAGAGAGAAAACAGTCTGTTTTACAAGCTTCGAGTTAAACACAGAAATGTAAAGAATCGTTTCATTTCAGGACATGCTATTATGACAACATGATATAAAATACTGATTAAAGTATAATTTTCTGTAAAAAACAAAAAAAGAGGTCAAGAGGTCCCAAAGATATGTCACTTCTCCAAATATCTGGGATCCATGAAAAACCAAAAATGGATGATTTATGAAAAAAAAAAAAAACTGCCAAAACAATATAGTTTTGTCATCACATCTGCTGGATACTATCACTAAATGAAGTAATAGTAAATGGGTTATTTCAGTCACTGTGGGTGTTTAAGCTGTTTGGAACAACAGAGCTAAAGACTCCAACTACCCCATGACCCTGAAGGGGATGAAGAGGATATGGAAAATGAACTGATCTTCAGATAGATATTGTACACGCTGAATGTCCTTGCTGTGATTTATTCTGCCGATAACCAATCTGGCTATCATTTTATCTTTTTTTTTTTTTTATATTGGATAGTTTGGAAAATAATCAATAAAAAAACCCTCCCTTCATTTTCATAAACTACTTGAACGCTGTTGTGCGCTTTGATCCAATTGGCTGAGAAATCTTTAAAAGAAGAAGAAACGTAGATAGAACATGAGACACAAGAGGGCAGTATTGAAACATAAAAAATTCCTCTTCTCTTTTAGACTCACTCTGCGGTTAACTGTGAAGTTGCTGCAATTTAACTTCACTGTCTAAATTAACTCATGGCTGACTCACAATCTTATTGTTGCGCGAGAAATAGGCAGCTTATTTTAAATGCAACACAAGTGCTGGCGAAAACCTCCCACACCACCGGCATCCTCAGTTTTTACCAATTGTGCCAATTTTATTTCCAAATTACACCAACATAAATCTTAGCCATCAAATTTTGGGTCTCGCTCCAGTTAACATGAGCTGAGCCCCAGCTGCTCTGGAAGGTTAAATCAGTCCCTCCTAATGCATAATCCATGAGTTTTTATTTTCCGCTTGAAATGTGAGTTATCTCTTTGAAGTACTTTGTGGTATTATTGTACAGTGGTTTGACGAGTTATAATGTTTATGTCTTGTATGAGCTGTAATTACTGGATCTGGAGGTAGGAGGGCAATTCCAAAATGGGCTTGAAGTTTCAGTGTGGCCCCACTTTGAAGTTTCATGGGTATTGTTAAGCATGGCAGCTTTTCCAAAGGAGAAAATACCCACATGTAGCCGAACCATGTCTGGCAGACAGGATCATGCATGACTAACCATAATGAAGCGTAATAGCAAATAAAAGCTTTTGCATTTAGGTTTGTAATCGTGATATAATAAAAAAAAAAAAAATCTATATATAATTTCAGGTTTAAAATCTCGTTAGGTTACATGCTCTCATTAGGATCTAAGAAATATAAAACTTTTCTGGAAGGGATAATGGGCTTTTTTTGTGCTTTGCAAACAACAAACACAACTGCACTGCATGCTAATTTTTTTCTTCTTTGTCGCCAAGTCTGTCAGATTTTCTGTGTCCGGCTCACCACCGCTACTCCATAATTTCAACACCGTCCTTCATTTCTGCGTAATGCAGTGACCTAAGTGAAAGCATCCTTGGCTGCGGATGTTGAGTCAACTAGAGATGTGTTTTTATGTGAGTCTGTGTGTTTTTTGGCTATCAGCATGTGTGTACACCAGTACATGGGGTATTCATCTGTGTCTCTGTGTGAGTGGGCGCATCTGAACCTGATGTGAACACATATTTTGTCACTGCTTGAGGTGTCTTTGAGTGTTTCCCTCGTGTGTTTATGCAGCTCTTGAGCACAGTCATCCTGCAGCGGTGGCAGTGAAACGATGGGAACAGACATGAACAATGGAGGAAGAGGGGTTAGCAGGCAGGCGGCAGGATATCCCATCACATCAGGCCTGCTGCTGCGCCCACTTCCCTCAGCTCTTCCCAGCAGCCGGATCCATGAGGAGGTCAGGAGAGGTCAGGCAAGCTCCTCCCACTGTCATTATCCTTTCATCACCTGCTGTCCTCTTTACGCTGAAAACAGAACGTTCTCCTCTGTCTCTTCACCCTTTACTCTTGACACCAGCTTCAGCTCTTTATAGTCCTCAACATTCCTTTTTTTCTTCTCGTCTAACTCTGCCTTTATGATTTTACCATCTTTTTTCTCCCCATCTGTTCACCAACTCTCCCATGTCTTAACCTTTTATTTGTGTCTTTTTGCAGGGCTCCATCAGCCTCAACTTCCTTCTGTCTTACTTTTTTCTTTTTTTTTTTTCTCACATAACTGCAAGGTCCCTCCTACTGCACATTTTTGCTGATTAGTTTTGTATTGCATCAGAGATATTACATACCCAGTGATCTTTCACACGGGCTGAAGACCGGACAAAAAAATCTTTGAGAGTTTCAGAGTATTTGGCAAGATAGGACTAAGAGTCCAACACAGTCTAACGTGCATCAGAAATACAGCAGAAATCTGGGGCAAGTTGCAATGCAATATAGATGTTATTTTAACATGTATATTTCATGACACACAACAATGGACTGTGAAAGAATAATGCACTGGTATTGACGAAAATCAGCGCAAGTCGCAGTAGTTTGATGTATTTATTTTCTTCTGACATGCAAATTGAAAGTGAAATCTTTGCTCCATTTTTAAAGAAGACACGTGCCTCCTTAAAATATTGCAAACATTATTGCCTTCATGTAATTTTTAACTGTACATCAACATTTGAGCACAGGGGGTCGAAATTTCAGCAAAAGCTGTAAGTCTCCCAGTTAAAATGGGAAACTGCTCATTTGAATCCTATTTATGAAATTTGATATTCACACATCTTTAGACTATAGATTTCTCCTTGTAAGAAGTAGTATAGTTGAGCTTTATTTGCCTTGATGTTGTGTGACTTTCTTTGAGCTCAAGTCTCTTTATCATCAGATGGCTTGGCTCCCATCTTTGTCTGGCAGTCTCCTGTCTCAGGA
The DNA here is from genome assembly GCA_018398805.1 of Hirundichthys speculiger. Lineage (NCBI taxonomy): Eukaryota > Metazoa > Chordata > Actinopteri > Beloniformes > Exocoetidae > Hirundichthys > Hirundichthys speculiger. The sequence goes on along the minus strand of JAGFBZ010002193.1, from coordinate 2,293,744 downwards.
AATGTGGAGTGAACTTGTTTAATGAGGAGACAAGAATATTTTTACACGGTTTAAGCAGAAATCACAGAACAGGACTCCACGGCACATCTCGCTCAAACAATATCTGATAACAAAACACATTCAGTGTGGAGGCACTGTAGATTAAAAAAAAAAAAAACCAGAAATCTTCCTGTCTCCTATTATAATAAAGTAGATGTACAAATTTTCAAATGCAGTCGATGTGAAAAATGTTCAAAACTGCTTTGGACAGTAAGTATACACTTTCTGTCCTCTTTATTTAAGTGATCAATACTTTAAGTTGATATTCATCCTGTATCTGTTGAAGACAGTTCACTCCATCTGACCTCAGATCAGAAATCACCACATGTCTGAAACCACTGAACTCAACACCAAATTATCGAATGACAGTAAAATGTGCAATTCAGTATTTAGTGGCGATGAGAAACTGTTGGGCTGCTGATTTCACCTGTAATGGCTCTGGTTAAGCTATTATCTTCCATGATATCTGGTTATTATCCCTGTCTGATTTATGCTGCTTCTGCCGACCCTCACCCACAGTGACCTACATTCACTTTCATCTCACCCATCAATCATTTACCAGTTCAAAGCTAAATCCTGTCTGCGGAGGCACTCACAGGGTTTGATCATAATGACATTAATTCTCAGAGGAGAGTATAAAAAATGCTCAATATTTTGTAACTAAATGTGCTTTTGCTGCACTGCCATGGATAGAGAAGAAAACTATAACACATCAAAAGACAATAACAAAAAAGAAGCAAACGTCTAACATCCAGCTTTAATAAAAGGTGTCATCCAGCTGTTAGCAAGGTTGGCTCTAATTGCACATCCTGTGGCTTTTCAAAGCAAAGTTCAGTTTCAGTTCTTCTCCCTCCTACTGTTACATGGATCCATGCCACTTTACCCCAATCATCCACAAGCAAAAACAATTCAATAGAAGCAATCCATTAGTGCTTCAGGGGAAATCAGAAAGACACTAACGGCAATAATACCAGATTATGTTCAAAAACATTCTATACTAACTCAGACAAAGAGAGAGCAACATGGACAAGGAGACTTGGCGGTGAGAAAGAAATTCCCTGGATTGAAAATAAATGAGGCCCGTGGACGTGTAAAGAGAAGCTGGATGAGTTATTCAGTAGGGGGCTTGTGTACATGTCATTAAATCAGCTGCCACGCTCAATGTGAAGTTCAAGCCACGGCTCGGGGAGAAAAATGAAACACTAGGATCAAACCTGGACCTGGATTTAGATCTGGGTCAATGGTCAGGTTTGAAGATGGAAAAAATAAACCTGAATACAACTACCAATCTCAGAGGAGCATCTGCTTCCACTTTGTATGCCACAGTAGTTCTTCAAAGTGATCCGGGGCTGGGCACCATAATTTCCTCATTAAATCTATTTCACCCAACACCTGACATGCTTTAGTAGGTGCAAAAAGGCAGTACACAAATGACATGTTTTCTGCTGTAGACAGAGCAAAGACACCAAAGCCAGCTATGCTCCCTGTAAAACATAAGCTTCAACAGATGGAGGTAATTTTGACTATCTCACAATGATGCGTCATGTCAGATTCTGGTATACATATGAGAGGTGAAGTGGGGTGTGGGAGCCAAATCATTATGGTAACTATAAAGCCACGTTTCCACTGAGCATTGCAAGTCTTTTAGAGTCAGCATAGTCCAGTTTGGAGCGATAAGCCCTGAACGAGCGATAAGCCCTGATCTAGCTTGTATTTTCAGTGCCAAGTGTGTTCGCCAGATGTCTGTGGCTACCTCTACTATATAGCAGTGACATCATACCTGACAGTGTCTCCATTCAATAAAATCAAGGAAAGACATAATTCACTTAAGAAAGGAGAGTGGATTCAATCCAGAATGTCTTTCTTCTTTGCCAGAATAGTCAGAGCTGTGTTTTAGAAAAGACCTCAAAATGATGCATCTACTGTTTAACTCCATGTTACATGGAACAGACAATCTTTTGCCAATACATCAACTAACTGCTGTGATTCTAGATCCGCCAAGTGTAAGGTACAACTGTGTTTGGTAGCTTACCTGAAAGGTGCCAATTTTGGTACAGGTTGCCGCATTTAAAGGTATAAAATAAAGTTTTTAAAGATTAAAAACAGGGCAGCACGGTGGCTTGGTGGTCAGCATTGTTGCTGCACAGCAAGAAGGTTCCTGGTTTGAACCTCAGCAGGGGCCTTTCTACGTGCTTGTGTGGGTTTTCTCTGGATGCTCCGGTTTCCTCCCAAAGACATGCATGTTAGGTTAATTGGTGGTTTAATATTGTGTGTAAGAGTGAATGTGAGTGTGAGTGGTTGTTCATCTACATGTGGCCCTGCGATGGACTGGTGACCTGTCCAGGGTGCCTTTCACCTGAAGAGAGCTGGGATAGACTCCAGCAGATCCCCGTGACGCTGAAGAGGATTAAGTGGGCATAGATAATGGATGAAGATTAAAAATGCAATTATCATAATTAGTAATACTGTACTGTACCTCAGTGGAAACATGGCTATAACCCTTCCCCCCAAATAAAAACCAATTAACAAAAAACAAAAACAGGAAAACCATCTTTAAAATGAGAAAGTAAGAACAGTGGTCAGTGTTGGAGAGTGTGGCAGACCAAGTCTGATCAATGTTAATTCTAAGTCACAGCTTATGGGACTGAAAGAATGTGGTGCCAGTGTCTCGGTGCCACACACCGCAGAGCCACTTGGTCCAGACCTTGATGGGTTGCAGCTGTTGCGTCAGCATATAAAAAAGAACAGACAGGTCTGGTCATAATGCTTTGGTTCAGTTTTTAATGCACAATATAGTAACTCATTTAAAAATAATTAACATCTAACGCTTATGGTGGCATAAGAATTAAAGAAAGAATCTTGTAGATAAGGAGCAACACTGGAAGCTGAGCTCATAAATTGTTTGGAGGACTTTTTTGGCTTGTTCTTTCTGCAGTTTCTCTGGCCTAATGCTGTCGCTGAGCTGTGACTGATTGTGAGAATAGAGCCTTTAGGAGAAAGGCCAAGAAATGAGTGCCAGACCGTTAAAGTAGCTCTTTAACACATGAATTATTGGTGTACAATACAATTGCACACTTCTTCATAGAATCCATTTTAAATTCTTTATGATGTTGAAATGCCATCATCTGTAAGAGGACAGCAATGTTCACCCCCATATACTTATTTTAATATAAAAAAAAAAAAAATAGGTGATTTAAAAAAAAAGAAAAAACTTTGTTTCTCCTGTAGGTCCCATAGAAAGTAACGAAAAAGGGGGAATATAAATAGGATGCCAAAGTGGACAGTTTTAGCAGGGGAGACAGAAAAGCATGTTGATTTAGGACAACTATAGGCTGAGAGCAAAGACAAATTAATCAGTAACAGAATAATATAGATTTAAGGCTCAATGCATATGGGTTCAATTTGAGCAAAATTTAAAAAAATGAATCCTAAAAGCAACTTCATATTTGTACTATTTCTAAGAGTGAAATTAAAATGTATTCACCAATACTGACAAGTGTTTACACAATGAACATAAATCCCCAGTAGCTCGTCACTGCACAGTTCAGTTTGCGGCTGATGTCAACAGCCTCACTCTCAGGCCTCATCAGCAGCATGACGTCCATTAGTGGAGTGGGTGGGGAGAGTGGGGAAAATATAGGTGCACATACACTTGTGCTCAGCCCTGCATCCATGCACACACACACACAGTACACAGAATCCCATCTGAGATTCTAAGGACTGTGCTCTCTGACTGTCACTCCTAGTTACAGACCTATCATGCAGAAATGCTGACTTATTCATGGCTTTCATACAAACCTGGTTGCACAGAGGAAACTGAAGCGGGCTGTGTGCCCACACGCACAAATGCACACAGCAGTAAAAAGGTTTGTGCGCGCGTGTCTGTCTTTGTGTAGATGGCCGTATTTTATTAACTTACCTTACTCAGCCATGCTACTACAAGTCAGACACAGCAACACTCTAAAAGATGCACACATTCAGTATAAATCTCTGATAGGGCTTTTCATATTTCTAGCTATAGCCAGGGACAGACCGGGGTGGGGGTGGGGGGGTATAGTGATATATTGTCATAACAACACCCACACATACAAACTATTTATGATTGTTTATTCAAGAACACTAATATTAAAGAACGACTAAACATCACTTGCATCTCCAAAACAAAATTAAACATAAACACTTTCTTTTTTTACTGCTATTTTACAGTTATTTATATGCTTGCATTTTAAACAGCAAAAAAATAATCTATATATCTATATCACATATGCTTGAATAACATTTGTTTATTAGCATTACTTGGAATAACAGCCATTAAACCTGTACTTACACCTTCAAAATTCTAACACTTTGGATAAACATATTATTTGATACCTAGACTACAGACAAGACGAATAAAACAGATTTGGTTTTTCCTAAATCTCATTACATTTTTAGCCTTTTAGGTTTATTCTGTGTCAGAATTAGCCTGCTTGACACATGTTATAGTTTTAACATTATCCTAGGGTGACCCAAAAACCCAAAAAGAGGACACCCTACCGGCCTCTTGTTGATAGTGCAAAAATACTCAAAGATAGTCAGATATGTCAAAGATGACAAAGTAGCTTTATAAACCATCCATTTATTTAAAACATCCCTTTTCTGTTTGAAATGAAAATTTTTTTTTGATATATAAACATAAATAATGCCTCATAACCAGTGACATGTGGTGAGATTCATGGCTGAATTCATGGTACTGACTCCATTAGAATCAGATTTACACATTTATGAACCCAACAGAATTTATTATTCACCATTTGGTCAGCAGTAGTTAGCAGGCTATGTTTCATATGTCATATCAGCAACTTTTAAAAAGATTTTCTACTAGTGGCCTTTATTGGATGGAGAGAAAGCAATGGCTAAAAAGCAACACAACAACATATTACAACACTGGAAATTGAACCCACAAACCACTATATGAGAGTTAACCAGCAGCAAACAACATTTGTAGCCTATTCAACAGACATTGCACCACCACACACCACAAAAGAGAAGAAAAGGATAAATAGTGCCAAAATGGAAAACACTTCTCCTCCTCAAACTTACTTGGCTTTCTTTAATTTAATTTTCTTTAAATTAATTTAATTAAAATTTTTCCCATCCACCTTTCTCCTTGCGTTTCCTGCTTGCCATCTTTCTGTTGACAGACACTAACATTACTGTGCTTTGTTGGTTTTTAGGCCTATAAATGATAAATGATCGTCTTAGCGTGCCCTGCTGTTAGTTGATAGACTGAAAATTTAGGTTATTGAACAGGGCCGACAGCCGTAGACCGGACGGCCGTTCTGGACTTTTCCAGAATTCACAGATTACCTGTCCGTCCCTGGCTATTGCTGTGTATGGACTGGAGAAGAGATATTATTTCCAAATAAGAAACTAAGACAAGATGAATTATATCCTGCATTATATCGTCATATTTTGAAATGATGGCGTGTTCACAGATAGTAAGGGGATGGCTCAACGACACTGAGACAGCTAAAGAAATGGCAAGCAAATGTCAACGTGGAAAAAACATAACAGCATAAAACGTTATGACAGCGGGTAATCTGTAATTATTGCCATTATCAGACATCCTAAAACGTTCACTGTCAAACTGGTAAAAGCATTCTCGTGCACACACCTGAAATATCATTGGCATTTACTGTCTTTAGTTTTAACAGGAGAAAAGAGTGCTAAGTAGCTGATTTATTCATTTATTTCTAAAGTTGCTTTGGGAGAGTTTAGAAGCCAAAAGTTATATGTGAATATTATTCAGAGTTCCAAAACTTTTAGCTGTGCTACATGACAGAGTGAATTCAAGATACAAAAGCTAAAGTCAGTCATAAATTTCTTGGAGACCAATTAAAATCGTGTGAGGTTGTTATCTGTCAGCTGGCTGGTGTTAAAAAATGAGAATGTTCCACCTGTGACTGTTCAGTGCATTTCCTGTTATATGTACTGATTGCCGGTAATGCATGCATGCATGTGTGTGTTCACGTGCATACGTGCACATAAATACCTCTGACAGTGCAGGTGAAAGTGACAACTCCCAGCGAGAGCTACCTTTTCAGGTATCTGATGATCATTATTCTGCTGCTCAGGGGCAACAGAATCACAACTCATTACCGGCTGTGACGCCGTAGCTGGTACCGTTTTCACCTTGTGGGTCTCTTTGTAAGAGATGATGGTAGAATGTGGTCCTGGATATATATGTAGCAGAAACTGCCATAAACAGTTTTTTTCTTGTTTTTTTGTATTTTTGGAGGTGTTTTTATGATCTGTCTTTTGTCTGGCTCTGTGCAGGTAGTGTCACCAAAATAATGCGCAATTTGCATAAGACACTTTTTTTTAAGAAACTTTTAGGTCAAAATGAAAGCTGAGAGTGAAGATGGGTTTGGTGGTGTAAGACATGTTTTTAAGTTATATCGAGGACTTCGTTCTCATGGGTCAGGCTGTCCGCATGCTGACACATGTCCCAGATCTCACTGTAAGATGATCAAAAGTTGTACTTTTTTTTTTTTTTTGACATTCCTGCCTTCACACAGAAACTGATGATCAGTCATTAAAATGTGTTGAAGACTTTGACAGTCACCTCACAAGGAGGAAATGACATATTGTATGTACAGCTGCTCCACAGCATGAGCCCACCTGAAAGCAAAAATGCACTCACAGAGTATGAATACATACAGAAGTGCATTGAATATTTTTGTGAAAACAGTTTTGTGCAGTTTAATCTCATTTATATTTCTCTGCTGCATCTGTTATTGTTGGTCTGAGCCATCAATAATAATTATTCTTCTCGTTCACTATTCCCCCTTTCTACATGTGTCTGTGCAGCAAAATCCACCCACATGAAACTTCGTGATATTGTCCTCAGGCTGCAAAACTTGTGCTGTTGAATCCGTGCGTGCCACAGTAATGTTCGAGTTCAACTATCTTGAGAATAGCTCAAGTAGAGGTTCATAATTTGACTTTTTATCTGCATCTTCTCTTGACGATTCTGTTTTTTTTTTTTTTTTTACCTACTGCAACGGATCTGTAGTTTCAGATTCTACAACCTATTGGTATTCAAAACACTAGTTTATCTGGCAGAGATTTGAAAACGTTATATTATATATTATAACAGGTCACTACAGCCATACAACTAGCATATTTTAAATGTTCCAACACATACAAACAGTGGGGTGATTGTGCTTTTGCAGCTGCTCCTCCGAGACTACGGAACATGTTACCTCCTGACATTTGCACTGCTGCATTGTTCTTTTAAAATCCAAACTCAAACCACATCTTTTTAGAATGACTTTTAATACATAGTAGTGTTGTGACATGATCCTCTTATGTTTACATGCATCTTTTGGTCTTTTGATTTTCACATTTTTGCTCTCTACTACCTTCACTCTTTCTACTGGTTGATGTAAAGCACTTACTGCTTGCTGTAAAGGTCTGTACAAAAAATATTGATTGATTGGTTAATTGTTCGCAAAATGAAAGCAACGTAAATACAAAATCAACCTCTGAATTCTCACAACTCTTTATCAAAATGAACTATGAGCTCACAGGGACATTTTTGGACACCAGAGATGACATGTTTTGACTTTTGTCCACAGCTACATGCAGTGTCTAGTGAGACCGCTGTGGAAACTTGATGGGGAAGATAAAGACCTTATCAGTTGTGGCCTGTGTGATCATGCCAAACAGCACAAAGAATAAAGTGTTGTTTAAAGATGCTTAATTGCTTCAATTACAGCAGTTTAAACTCATAAATTGACCCTGCTTCATTTCTAAAGTTGAGCTTCAGTTTTAATTCCATGAGCCTCAGCTTCATGCCTTTAGAGTAAAAATACAGAGGGACAACAGCTAAATAATTCCCCCTATCAAGCCTAAGCGTTAAATTACAGCTGTTATACCTGAGTAGACAGACCACTGATCAAAACGTCCGTTGTAATACAACATGAACTTTTTTTTAGGCTACTGTTTGCACCGTTATTTTCAGTCCTCTGTTTTCAAGCAGATGTTTTCCTTGCCTGAAAAACTGACGAGTGAGCCTGTGCATAGGTAAACATTTAGAGATATTTATAAACTGCATAGTTTTGCTGCATGCTTCCCACCTACTCTGCATCGTTACAATATTTCACAAACAGGAACACACAGTTAGCTCTTTCTGGAATTATTCCAGATAAGGTTTGGAGAAACACATCAGTGTTTTTTTTTTGTAGTTATTGTAGTATGGAATGGATGGAACTTAGCAACACATGATAAATGTAATTCAGTATTGTAAATGCACACGTTTAAGCAGCTCAAAAAAATCTCTGTGTTTATATTGACAGCGCTTCAGAAGCTTCTCTTCTTCTGGAAGCTCTGCAGACTCATAATGTGGTGTACTGAACCTTGACAGTGTTTCCAAAAACCAACAGTATCACTTTCAAGCTTGTAGCAGTTTACCAGAGTTAGACGAGATCCTTTTAATCCCCTTCTTTCCTGCCTGTTTCCAGCAACACCCACAAGTGCATATCAGTTATAATTTGACGGAAACAGCTGAACACAGTCTATTCTTTGAATGCAGATATACTCTAAAAGTCACATGTGGAAAGGAGTAGTAATCAGCAGTTAGTTGTGGCTACATATTTACCATGTTCCACCTCACACCGTTTGGGGGAAAACAAAAAGACTACAGTGGCCAGAGTGCTAAAAGTATAGAGCGGCAGCACACAGATTCAGTAATTGACCAGCACTGGCACAATGGCAGTTACCACTGTAAATAGGCTCTGCTTTTGTCTCGGTAATTTATATGATCCACTGGTGCAGAGGTATCATTAGAACATGGCCAGAAGCAGAAATGGCTGTTTTAACAAGTGATGCAACTCCAGCGGCCCTGCTGTAAAACGCACTACTCAGAAGGCTTCGAAAAGAAATCCCATCATCTGCACCATACTGTGAAATATAGTCACAACAGAACTGCTGTGACTCCAGCAGATTCAGGTGCAAATCCTGGACCGACTTTAACACAACAGGACTGGCTTTAAGAGCAGGCTTGTCATTCCTACACAAGCATTTCTTAGATCTATATACACTCTTGCATGGAAACTGGTGATTCTATATACGCTCGATGTGCTTAAATATTTCAAAGCATGACATTTATGGCATACAATTGCACAGGCATATCGTAAAAGTACTTTTTTCTCAGATATACAGAGCTTAAGCAAAAACCCAGGGAAAACTTAAACACTTCTAAAAATGTATTGCTGTTTGTGTTATTATATATCAAATAGTCATTTATTAGGGAAATATCTCAGTTTTATTTGACAGCATTTACTTTGCTGCTGTAGTGACTATGCAGTTTGAAAGAACAAAACACATGAACAGCTCAAGAAATGTAATACAACTAAAAGACTTAAAGCTGAATGCAATCTCAAATCGATGTTAAGAAAGCATGGAAAATACAAATTAAAACAGAACAAAAACACTGTTATTTTTGCATTTACATATTTAATTTTATTTCTTTACAAACATATACTGTTCTTGTCATGCATCTCCATCAGCATTTCATGGCTGCAGATTATTCCAAAAAAAAGGGGCAAAAGAGAAACTTTTCTCACTTTGTGTGTGTGTTTTTCACAGATTCTAAGTGATACGGAGGCTACCAGTCGATTAAACTCTTCACGTGTTAGTTCTTCCCATTTTCCCTATAAACAGGTTATAAATTGCGCAACAGCGAGGAGCTGCTGTGGTTCTTGTGGATATATATATTTCTTTTCAAAGGGCCACAACTATCTGTTCCCTCGTCTTCTACAGTCTTGCGTATGTCATGTATGCAGAATGTGATTTTGCATTGTCTTGTTGACAAATGCAGGGATGTCCCTAGAAAAGATGTGTTGCTCTAAAATCTTCATTTCCTTTTCCACATTAATGCTGCTAATACAGAAGTGTAAATGATCTTTGCCAAGGGCTCTGATATAATCTTATAACATCAAAGAACCTGGTTTTTGGACTTGTTGACAACAGTCTGGATGATCCTCTGTTTCTTTGGTACTTTCTTTCAAAATAGATCTGGATTACTAATCTCTCTGACCACAGTGCACATTTCGACTACGTAATGATCCATCTCAGATGCCTCTAAGTCGGAAGAGTAAATGGAGACATTTCTACAATAATATTGGCTGCAAATCCTTCTTCCAACTTCGCCAACTGTCAGCAGCATGGTTTTTTTTTTTTTACACAGTATATATGCTCATAATTGCTTTTTTTGAAAAGAAAAATGCTCATAATTGCAAATATTAATGTTGATCAAAATATAAGATATTTCAGTTGCAGTTTACATAAGCAGTAAAATACATAGTGCATTAAAAAAATACATTTTATAGGAAAGAAGGACATGTTTTACTCCTCCACTTGAAGTAAAACATACTCATAAAGATGAAGACAGTGCTTCCTAACATTTTTGGGCTTATGATCCTTAAAAAAGAAACAAAAAAACAAACAAACAAGACAAAAAACCAGAAGAAACAAGTGCTATCTAGTTGGAGCATGTTGTAACATTTCTCCTTTTTTGAGCTCTTTGTAGTCAAACAAAGGAAACATTCCCCCTTGAGCTTGCACGGCACAAGCAATGTTTCATTCCAAGATATGTTGGAGACATCATTAAAAAGTTCAAAATAACACTCCTTATAGATCATTTCCCAACCCCTGAGGTCTAACTTATGATGCAGTTGGGGGGGGGGCCCAGTTGGCTGCAGAAAGACAGCTGCTAAGTTGTGAATAAAGCAATAAAAAACTGCCCCATGTTGTACAGTTAATATTGTTACATCCAACAGTTTTAAAGCTCGGGACCTCTAGGGTCCTCTCCCAGAGGCCGGGGAGCCTGAGGTTTCTACGCAGGATCTTAAGTTGTTCCTAGTATTGCACTTTTCTGGATGGAGGTCCCAGATGTTGTTCCTCATATCTGCTGGAGCCATTCACCCTGCTCCCAGTAACAGCTCCCAGTGCTATCTATCTATCTATCTATCTATCTATCTATCTATCTATCTATCTATCTATCTATCTATCTATCTATCTATCTATCTATCTATCTATCTATCTATCTATCTATCTATCTATCTATCTATCTATCTATCTATCTATCTATCTATCTATCTATTTGCAGTTTTTAATAAGTTGTTTTTCAGGTCATCACATGGATGAGAACAAGTTGTTGGACACTTCTGGAAGCCAGTGAAGTGAGCAGATGATTTCTGTGACACTGAGAAGTGTTTCATAACTTGTTCTGGAGGCTGGAAAAAAAAAAGGAGTAAAGACAGACGAGTATATGTGCTGGAGTCGTTTAGTCAGGAGAAAAGCCTGAGTATGAGCAGAAGTGAATCCCTGAGGATTTGGTGTGTTGTGCCTGCTGCATGTCCCAGTCCGGGCTGTAATGGTTGCTCCATTTCAACCGCCTCTCCTCTCCACACGGAGTCCTAATGCGCCTGGGACAACTTTTCCAAGATAAGCTCTGACACGAGCATACTTCCAGAGCTCAGACTAACTGGCGGTTCACAATTCTTCCACTTCAAAGTGTGTATGAGACTGTGAGAGAAAACATCGGAGATAGCAAATTAAAGACTGTGAAGACAGATTGTTAATGTAGCAAAGTGTAATGTAATGTGAACAGAAATGCAATATGAAAACAGCTTGACATATCACAGAGGATGGAGTTTGCTGTTGTTTAATTTGGTTAGACGCTTGCAGATGTTGCAAGGCAACTGATAATAAGAGGTGACAATACATTTCTGATCTGATTTTATGTGTATCTGTAATGACTCACCATGTATCTACAGGGGCATACATTAAACTCCACACAAATGTGCATCATTTTATCAAATTCTAATGAAGCTGCTGTAAATTATACTGTAAGATGAGGTGTATGATATCCCAGCACAGAATCACAAGAAAATAATGTCATAGGTACATTTGTCCACATCTTTAAAATGTGGTAGTGTCCCAACGAAGGGACAAAAGTTCCTTTTGTGTGACAGCATTCATTTGATACAATTGTGTATCAATTAACATTTAACCCAAATATATATATAAACACTACCTTTAACCATATACTTTTCATTGTAAATCCTATTCTGACTGCAACTGGTTGAAGTAGAAAAGTAAGAAATTCTGGGGGAATATTGAGACAGAACTGGGTTCTCTGGTGATGAAACATCTCTCTCCAAACCTTCTGACCTCCTTATGAGCATTTTTAATGTGTTACAGTTGTTTTTATCACTTCTTGGTGGTTTTTCATAATGCAGACTTAGACTTTTAACAGTTTGCAGTGGAAACCTAGACATGTAACATTTCTGCAGACTTTCATGTGTGACAAATTCAAGGAATGAAAAACAAACTACAGGAATGAAAAACAAGTAAAGTTAGATGAACATAAGCATGCAACTATATGGGAGCCAAGAACGTGTAGTAATTTGCAACAGGCTTTATCCTGTATGGTGAAATAATTAGCTATTCCAGATTCTGGAGTGAGATCCTATTTGAAATATATATATATACATGTATATATATATATATATATATATATATATATATATATATATATATATATATATATATATATATATATATATATATATATATATACATATATATATTTTATTCAAATCCAAATTGGAGTGGGTGAACAAAACAGTAGGTTAATATTTTCTCCATCTTTACTTGCATGGAGGAAGATGAGTTTGAGTTTGCACAGGTTTTGTCTCTACATCAAATGCAGTGATTAGCTGAGTGAAGACTGATTAAAGAACCACTATATAATGTTTGGCATGGGGCCTGTAGATATTCCTTAAGCAATAATGCCTGACAGCTCCTCTATCTTGAGCACAATGGCATGCAGGTGTCCAGGCACATACTTCATTGCCTGTGTGCTATGTGACTTTCACATCTCCACATGTGTATTCACACAGTGAGAAAGCCTGTTTGTACGGTTGTATATCTGATGTGGAAATGCATATTTAAATATCTTGTTTCCACTTTCCAGTTTTCATTCTGGGAACCTGATGTTGATTTTGGCTCAGGTATTGAGGTATTGAGAAGCAGGGGTCTCAAATCTCTCAAAACTGCAGTCGTCAAACCCGTTCTGAAGAAGAAAAGCTTGGATCCTTAAGTATTAAACAATTACAGGACACTCTCTAATCTTACCTTTATGGGAAAAATAATTGAGAAAGCAGCACATTTTTGGTCATTTTGACAGATTTCAGTCTCGCTTCAGACAAAATAACAGCACTGAGACTGCACTGATAAATAATATTTATCTGAACATTGATTTGGGTAAAACATCCATACTGGTGCTGCTGGATCTTACATCAGCCTTTGATACTGTGGACCACAAAATCCTTCTGGACAGACTGGAAAATGGAGTGGGGTTGTCAGGTCCAGCTCTCAGCTGTTTCAGATCATGTCTTGAAGGCAGGAGTTTTGTTGTTAATATAGGTGAAAATAAATCTGGGCCAGCTCCTATGACCTGTGGAGTCCCCCAAGGATCAATTCTTGGACCACTGTTCAATCTCTACCTGCCCCCCCTTGGTCAGATCATACATGACAACAGTGTTGCTTACCACAGCTATGCTATTCAGATGACACTCAGATTTACTTGGCTCTTTCATGAAATGATTGATCTATTAGACTCTGTTAGTGCTTGAAACATGTCAATAGATGGATGCAATCAAACTTTCTTTAATTAAACCAAGACAAGGGAGAAATAATCATTTTTGATAACCAAATGGAAAGAATAAAAGTTGATGCCCAATTTGAATCCAGAGGGCTCCTGTTCTGAGATCTTTACACTGGCTACCAGTTTCCTACAGAATAGACTTTAAAGTGTTGTTGTTAGTTTACAAATCAAATAATAATATAGTGCCAGAATACATTTCTACCTCCTTGTAGAATAAAAACCAAAAGGAGCTCTCAAATCTTTAAGGGTCAGTCAAGTTAGAACAAAACAGAATGAAAATGCATTTAGCTGCTGCACACAGATGTAATAAACTTTCTGTTAATATTAAATGCGCCTTATCTCTAGACACTTTCAAAGTTAAATTAAAAACTGCTGTTTTCTCAAGCCTTTGTTTAGTCAAATTGTACTGCATTGATCTTACTTATCTATTCTAAGCTGTTTTATTCCTTTTCTGTCCAATTAGTTTTTTTTGTGATTTTATTATGCATTTTGTTTGCTGTTTTGTATGATTGTATTTTGAAACAAATTCTTTTTCAATTTTGTTTCATCTTTTTTGATCGTAATGCCTTTGTGAAGCACTTTGTGCCTTTGTGTATGAAATGTGCAATACAAATAAACTTTCCTTGCCTTTCTTTGCCTTGCCTATGTGAAGTTAGCGTCACAGACATCAGATTGTAATTGCACCATGGATCTAAGCTGTGACTTCTTGAACTTTGGTTGTTGTTTTCAGACTTCACCTGATGGCCCTTCTGATGAGACGAGGGGCCAAGAACACTAAAGCTCATTTGTAAATTCCCAGTACCTGCAAAGCACGTGCTGTTTTGTATTGGTGTGTGCGCGTGTGGGACCACCAGGGAGAGAAGGGCGGTCCTGAGACCGGAGAGAAAAGAGAGAAAAGAAAAGCGAGGCTTTGAACATTATCACATTCCGATTGGTATCGGCACATGGTGGGGCAAATGCGGGTGGTTTTCCCCTGGCTCTTCATCGCATCTTCATGAGAACTAGTGACATCTCCGATAGCAAAGAGCAAGCTGAACATTCCTATTTAAATTCCCAATAAGCACTAAACGTTTCCTTTTAACTGTAACCAGTTAGATGCCAGTTAATAGCGTGGAGCTTTCTCCGTCTCCGACGCGCATTCTTCTGAAATACCGCTGCGTAAAAATAGAAATACAGTTGTCCATAACTGGCCCCCATTGACACAATAGCTCCCGTTCCGTAGACGTAGCTCCTCCCTACGTGTGTGTGTGTGTGTGAAGGAGAGAGAGTATGCGTGTGAGTGCGCGGGCGCGCGTGTGTGTAGCGGGTGGGTGACAGCTGGGCTCGCTGCGCTCCGCTCCAGTCTGGTAAGAAGCTTCATCTCCAAATAGGATGACGGTCGGCTTTTGTGGAAGGGACTGCGTACCGCTCCGTAGCTAGTTCTGGGACAGCCGCTTGGTTCCGTCCGTTCAGCTGACCCGAAGGGAATCTAAGAACTAAAAACCCCGCTTCCCTCGCTCGCTCTAGAGTGGATTGCCAATGGATATTCCGATTTGAAGAGGTGTGATTTGAGCGCGGCATGTAACAAAAAGAAGCGCAAGAGAAAAGTAGCGCTCGTATCGTTTTTTCTGAAACGAGCACCCTCTGAACTGCTTCAAGAGGCAAATGTAATGGATTACTAAAAGGCAGAGCTGCAGAACCACTTCGAGGCGTACCATTCATGAGCTGAAGGTGAGATATCTTTTGTTTATTTCCAACTTTGTGCGCGTATCGCCCGCACCAGTCCTTCTCCAGCTCCGGAGGCTTGTGATTCTCCACAGCCAAGCTGCCGGGCGACAAGTGCACAAGCTTCAGCGTGGTCACTTTGTTGACTTACTACTCTTTTACGCATTTATGAAGCACTTTAAAACTTGTAAACTAGAAAGTGACATTTACAGAAAAATAACATATTGTGTTTTCCCATGGGAGGATTATCTCCCACCGATATAAACAGTATAGAATTTCGTGCGTAATCCCTCTTCTGATGCTCACTCATACGGAATAAAGAAATGCCAGTCTTAGAGGTCTTGTTTTGGATCACACAGGGGTCCAAAACAATGCATCATAAGGGGAGCAGGTACTTCCAGGTATATTGGAAATAAGCATGTGGGAACTTTCAAGACTGTGATGTCCTCAACGGCGCCTCTGGCTGATTAATTTTTTTTTATTTATTTTTTTAAATAAGCTTGTAAATATTTCGTGAAGTTACAGCCATAAAACATCGATTATATATTGAAAATCAATTCGTTAAGAAAAACTTATTAACACGTTATTGCCTGATTTGTTTGGAAGACGCACAAATCTGAAGTATCAAAGCGCATGAGGGTTTTTTTTTTTGCCATTTGATTTCACATGAATGGAAATCTTGAATTTTAAAAAAGCAATTTGCAGGGAGCGCTAATGATGCAGTTTGTGCGTACAGTCTTACTTCTCTTTTTTCCTTTTCATGAAACTCTAGTCAGAGAGATGTAATGTGAATTAATGAGTAATTTTGTATTCAGATTTGGATGTTTCTTCCGGGAAATTTAGCTCTCTAGCTTTCACACACACACACTAGTGACGGTGTGTTCAGGGGTTTCAAGCTACCAGGAGGTGGAGTGGTTACAATTACTCTTGTCCAAGAAGATCAATCAGTGTTTGTAATTCTGACCAGGAGTACTGGTCTCAGAAGTGGATTTGCCATTAGATGAAGTGCTGCTGCGCATTATTTCTTTAACAAGCATAAAAAGAAGATAGAGGCCTCACAAACCACATCCAGCAGCCCAACTGCCAACACCCAGTTACTCAGTGGTTTCTCCTCTCCTCTCCCAGTATGAACAACTCCCCCAGAGGCGCTTAGTTGACTTGGGAAAAAGAACTGGAAAACTAAATGTAGATTATAGATTCTGAATTTTGGAGAAACAGTATATAGATTCACCAACTTCAAGTATCAGTTTTAAAAACCATAATATTTTCACACAAACTGAAAGAAAGGGCATAGCAGTGCATGTATTTTTCTTTTTCTTCGTTTTGAAAATCATTTGAAATTTTTTTGGTCCTCCTGAATGTGTGTCTTTTCATCCGTGACCTTATGCTTTTTCTTTTTTCCTTCTTTCTTTCTTTTTTTTATTTATTTATTTTTTTTTTACAGCCAGCATGTTATACACTCGGGCTGTGCTGGGGATAGATCATGAACATGAAAAAGCGGATTATTTTAAGAATTTACCAGGTCTCCTACTACAACACAAGGCATTGGGATGTCTGGAGGCAGTTTCTGAGAGGTTTCTCAAGCTCAAAATCCCACTTTTTCATGAAGGCTACAGCTCCACAAACCAGAGGGGCTAATCCTGCTATTAAAACTCCATATACAGTGACTGGTTGTGGTGCTGATACATGAATTACAGCATGATTACCTTTGTGACAACAGCCTGCCTGTTGTCCTCCTGGAGAAGCAGAACGCAGCAGAGCAACCCGAGTTGATGCTTGTATTTGGAGCAATGCTCCGTGGAGCGTTTGATCCACCGATCCCCTAACAATAGCAGTGGGCATGGCATTGTGTGTGACTAATGTGAATTTGTCACACTGTATATGTGCATGTGTGTGTGTGTGAGACAGAAAGAGAGAGAGAGGACGAGAGAGGCAGAGGGAGTTATTAGTTACCTTTGCCAGTTAAGGACACATTCAGATGCTGCCTGAATATAGCAGCTCTGAATAATTGATAACTAGCTGTTCCTTTCTAAATGAATTGGCCTTCTATTATAAACAATGAGACCAGCCAACTGCTGTTAAGCACTGGTCCTCATTCAGCCTGTCAATACCCAACATTCAATACGATGTGTATTTATGCATTTTTTATACATACCATGTGTTATTAATGCGCGTCCTTGCTGTGTGGGCTGCTCTTTGAAACAATTAGGGTACAAGAAAGCATCAAGCACATCTCCCTCATCTCAGTGTGATTTATTGATGCTTAACCCATTTTCCAGTTTCCACATCGCTCTAAATTGCTGCTTCGATTACACTGCCTTAAATACCAAATGACAAATCTCCTGTGCTAAAGAAACTGAAAATCGGGACTTTGTGAAACTGACTTAGAGCAATTCTTTTCTTTTTTAGAATATAATAAAATACAGCTCAGCAGAATCAGAAAATGGTTTTCTTTAATGGAAGGGTTTGCTGACATTAGCAGTGTTCCAGTTTTCTGTATTTGTCAGAATTTGTGCTTTGATTTAGAAGGTGAAAAAGAAACAAGAAAATACTCGAACCTGCTTTCACCTGTTTCACAACTATCCCTCCCCACAAACATTTTTCCACTTAACCTTTTTGTGCTCTGCGTCTTTGTCCGACTTTGCTATGACTTTTCCGACCCTCTGAAGTTGCGCTCATTATTTGATAAATTGTTTTCATTTTCATGAAAAAAAAATGTACTGAGAATTTTTGGAGGAGGAGAGAAGGCTGTAGCCTAGTCGATAGGTTTTCTTTGGAGCTCGACATTTCTTTTCTTGCTGCTTCATCCTCTAGTTAAGCTGGGAGTTTTTGCTCTCTGTTCATAGCTGCTGGCAACTAATATACTGTATATCAGTACGGTCCAGTGTGCTCCATCCAAAGCATGGCTCATTGAGAATGTAATCGCTCTCTAATCACTTGCTTCAGCCTGTTGTTACTGTTCTCTCTATCTTTCTCACACACAAACACACGCACAAACGCGCATGGAAGCATGGCTCAACACTTTCAGTACTTTGTTCGAACTGGCTGATTTTTCACTATTTAGTCTTAACCCTTATGAGCCCCTGAAATAACTCTGCAGTGGATTTACTAAATAAACCATTCATGTGTTCAGAACTCTTCATACTTACTACATTAGCATAATTGATTGAACGTGTTTTGTAGCCTCCTGTATGCCAAAAAAGCCCAAGGCATGAAGGACTGAGCAAGTGAGAGTCTGCTGTTGGCTGTTGGTCCTTGGCAAGGCTTTGTTGTTAGAAATTAAGTGAATTAGAAAGCGATAGCCAGCCCATTACTGCAGGAAAAGACTGCTGAGGAGCCAACTTTGTCTGAAAGCTAAATGAAACCACATATAAAATCAGATTATACCATTAGAGATTATTATTATTATTATTTTTCCATCACAAATACTTAAGTAAATGCATCTTTACTGTCTGGTAATACCTTTGTCACCGCAGAGTTTCGTTGCCTATCATTACCCAAATGGAATGGAAAGCAAATGCATTTGTACGGATAATCCAAAAGCAGCTGGGCTTTGTGTGAGTGCCTCAGAGATGAATGAATGACTGGCTGGCTTTAAAATCAGCCCCAGTCCTGCACCACAGCTCAGATGATGTAAATTGCGGTACGCTGTGTTAAAATATGATGCCCTATTTCCAGCCCTGCTCTTGTTGTGCTTTTACAGGTGCTGAGAGTCACAGGGACAAGCACTGTTTATGTGGACCTGTTAGGACCACATCCATCAGCATGGCTGCGGTTGTGTCAGTGGTTCGTTAGTTAGTTAGTTTGTTAGGAGCCAGTACCAAAATGTGTGTCATGTCCTGTTTCGCATCGGGAAAACTCCACTCCACATCACTTGCCTCTTAAGCCCTGACACTGTTGATAATATGTGTCTGTGTGTACTGTGCAAGTCAGTCCTCTTCCAGTTTTCTGTGTATGGATCCAAAAAGCATTGAAGATGGCTCATGGTGAGGTGGGGGTTGAGTGTGCACTCATTGTGTGCACTGTCTGTGACTATGTGTGCATGTTTCCGTGGCGTTGTTTGAGTGCATCTGTCCCTCCTCCCCAGGCCCCAGCGATTGGCACTGCATCTCTCATCTATTAATCATAGAGAGCGCTTGCTCTCTCGTTCCGTTGCCATAGTTTCAGGACCTGTGACAGTGTTGGGGTGCCTGGCTGCCTGGAGAGAAGAAAAGTGAGAGGAAACAAGGGGAAAGAGAAGGGGAAAGGAAAGGAAAGGAAAGGAAAGGAAAGAAAGTGGGAGGTGTGACTGTGGAGGACAGGAGAGGATGATATGAAGAAGTGTTGAAAAAGCATAACCATTAAAGCAGAGCAGAGGAGGAAAGAGGGGAATGGAGTGACAGTGCAATGGCAAGCTAACAAACCAAGCAGGTCCTCACACTGTGGATGAGAGCGATTCAAGAACCAAAATGGATTCCATTTTTATCTCAGCAGTAAATCCTCTATCTCCTCCTGTGTATGCATCTTCCTAGTTTCTCCCTCCCTCACACACACACACACACACACACACACACACACATACACGTAAACTCTTTATATCTCTGTGCTCTCTCATTCCTAAAAAGAGGAGAATATTTTCACAGCAGGCATCATCGTGTAAGTGAAATGCTCTTAGGGTTCGCGAAACTTGGTGCGCCACAGTACATTGAATTGCTGTTATTCCAGTTCACTTTACAATGGAAAATGGGTTCAGGCCTCCTCTTTCATGCTCAGTTGGATCTACTGATGGCAATCCATGTGGAATTGCGTGTTATTATTGTATTATTTAATGAATAATTACATAAATCAACCACTGATACCGTTTGCAATCAAGCTTTGTCTCACTGTCTTGCCTCTCTTCCTTATCTTCTGCTGTTTTATTTCTCTCCACGTGTAAATATATTCTGCTACGTGCAGCTGGAATATTGAATATACACAGTTACCTTCAAAGAAAGAAGTGGCCTTTGTTTTGTCTGTAGATTTCTCTCATATGACCTCATAATCTCATTTAGGTCTTTTAATGGCTAACCATGCACTAATGTGGTGGTTGTGTAATGCCTCGTCTCATCACATCATACCTCTTATTTCCAGTGGGAGTTTTTTTTGGAGTGCAGGCAACTGGGAACACTGTAATCATGAGATTCTCACTAAATACAATCGCCTTCCCTGCAACTGTGAGTACACAAATAGACGTACACTTATTCAAAAAACACCCAGAAGACACATTAAGGTGCACTCAAATTCGTGCAGGAGGGCATTTCCTTTCAAGTCAGCAAGATTAAAGAGGAATAAAGAAAGCTTGTCATTTTTATGATGATGCATGCAATCAGTGCCAGTGGGCAGAAACTCAAGAATACCCCATTGTGGGATCTAAATGGATGGACTTTCTGCAGGGGAATTACCTTAACGAGACCAAGGGACAAAAGAGAGAAGTGAGATGGCGTGCTTGCTCCGAGTGCTGATAGCTTTGCAGTGCCGGTGTGCCTTTGAAGTGATGGGATTGCAGGTGACATCACAGCAACAGCATTCTCAGGTGCGGCAGGTGAATTAATCCAGGTGGAGGCTGGGGCTAAAGGTGGATACCTGCATGTGTGAGCGTGTGCGCGCGCACACAAATTTGTAATGCTCCGGAGTGTCCGTGGCATGCACGCATGTGCGGATGTGCGCGTGTGCGCATCTGTCATCAAAGCAGAGGAAAGCCTGTGTGTGTGTAAGGTGATCTGTATGCTCATGGCAGAGCAGCAGTCGTCCTCTCCCAGAGGCTATAGGCCTCGCTGGATGTGGAAGACGCAGCTTCTTCTCGGAGGCCCCGCTGCTGGTTTCCATGTGCGGGCTAAAAGAGGCTAGACTGATTTAGTTTGTTATCCATGTTTCTGGATTTTCTCCACTGCAATGTCTCTGTTCAAATCATCTTTCAGCAGGGATAAAGTATCACATAATCTAATATTGCTTACTGCAACATGATGCAAACATTTATTAGCTGGCCTTGAGCCTGTTAGGACAGGCTCAGTTCAAACAAGAGTCAACTGATACTCTGGAGACACCAGGTAATTATTAGTGCTCGCATCTTCAGTGCATCTGATACACTGATGATTATTACTCTTGTAGTTGGCCCAACTGAATATTGATTATAATTTGGTGGATGGTATGATCAGCAGTTTTTACCACAGCCAAAATTGTGTTTGATTATATTCACAGTGTTCTAGCAAACAGAAAAAAATAGACTACATGTGCTTCATCTGAATTTGTCTCAAGTCTTGTTAGAAAATCCTCCCGGTCACAGTGGCTGGCAGACTACAACTGAGTCCCCCGAGGGTCCTCTATTTCACAATCCAATCAGGCAGAACTTCGAACAATATTACTTCTGTGTGTGTGTGTGTGTGTGTGTGTACATTTATTACATAGTTAATGAACAAATTGCAGCCATGTGGCATGGTCTGGTGGCGTGGCTGGTGAAAAAAGAGACGCACACAAGCTCACACACTGCACACGTACACTCCAGTCCCCAGCCGGTGCCTCCCCTCTTTTCGCCACAAGAAGCACACACACTCGATTGTGTGTGGGCGCGCGCACACACACAGACATGCACACACATGCGCGCACAACCACAAGGCTTCCAGTGTTCTTGGCCTGTATGTCCATCAGCTCATGCAGAGCGCTGGGCTGGGAGTACTTATCATCACTCTGCTGAGTGGAGGCCTTACAAAGGCCCGCTCACGTCACAAACACACACACACACACACATGGACACAGTTCAGTCAGCGCAGGGAGATTGCTTGGTGTAGTCAGGGCTGCTGGACTGATTAAATGTACGGTGTGACAGCAGCCTGAGCTGACACTGAGAGGAGGAAAGGCTGGCAGGTAAATCAAGGGACTAGCAGCCACACAGACAGGTTATAAAGACACCCTATATGTTTAAATACATTTACTTTCAATTTGCTTGTCTAATACTTATGCAGAAGAAATGGGAATAATTTGTCTTTACAGGTTATGCACTTACATCCTATACATTCTAGTTAAACCAACATAGTTACAATGTGCAGCAGCTACAGAGAAGAGGTTAAGGTGAATGCTTAAAGGCCGGGACATTGACATTTTATATTCACTTCTCATGAGGTTAAGGCTACTTAAACCTCTTGTAAATGTAGAGAGGGGAAAAAGCCAAAGCCTTCTACCCTTATGTGTCAAGTCAATTGATTTTTTTTCAGTCATTAGTCAAGGCAATTCTTTCAGTCTCAAGTTCAAGGTGTTTGAAAATAAGAATGAAAATGCTGAAGTGCTAGTTGAATAATGCCAGATATGCATGATCGCTTTCTTGCTTAGAGTGGTGTGCGTGCTGTAAATATGAAGAAACACCCAGCTTGTTAGCTTAGCGTAACCCAAAATTAGAGGGTTGGGGCTTGATGGCAGCTGCTAGTGTGTCAGAGGAAGTGT
Source organism: Hirundichthys speculiger (assembly GCA_018398805.1). Lineage (NCBI taxonomy): Eukaryota > Metazoa > Chordata > Actinopteri > Beloniformes > Exocoetidae > Hirundichthys > Hirundichthys speculiger. Next base: position 2,270,829 of record JAGFBZ010002193.1, on the reverse strand, counting down.
ACACCCTGGACTGGTCGCCAGCCCATCACAAAGCCAAAGTTTGTTTATTCAGCACAAGATCTTAAGAATAAAAATAAGTTGTTGCAATTCTATGTCCTCGACTGTTACTTGGCCATGCAAATGACTTCATTATTGTACAATTTATACAAACTGGGTTTAACGTGTTAGCTTTCAAAGTTGCAGTTATCAGGTATTTCCAGCCTTTTGTTGCCTCTTTTTGCTGGAAAATGAAAAAACACACTTAGCACATAGCTCCTCCTCTATTTGACAAGTCTCCATTCATATATGTAACCTAAGAGTTAATACGTTTAATATAATTACACATCTCTTATTTATAATTACTTGTATTCACAGTAAATGTAATTAGTAGCGAACAGGAAAAGAAACTGGAAACCAGTAAATCACAGAGTTAGTCTGACAGCCACATAGTTAGTCAGCTGGTTAGGTGCACAGATGAATGCACAGACCCAGAGAGGTAACTAAGATGTGTAAGAAGACAAGAAGTGAGTAAGACAGCCTGTCAAAGAGGGTAATAGAAAGAGTCTGGACAGCTAGTGAAGAAGGGGGGAGTGAAACTTTAAGTCACACTGAGCCAAGAAACTCAAAGCTTCTCCTTTTCAAAACCAACTCTTGTGAACTCACATAATTATTCACATTGCTTCATCCATCCCACTTTAGTATGGACAAAGGGTGCTCTGTAAGTGAGCAGGTAATCAGGCAAGCAGGTTGATAGGTAGGAAGACAGTCAAGCTGGGAGGCAGGAAGAGAGAAGTTGTGCCCTGCATGGTAATGAATTCACTCATCCCCCACTCTGATAACGCTCACAGCGTGCTTGGTTTGATTCATTCATCACAATCTACTGGGGGCCTTCTTTCGTTATTTGTTAAAAAGCCTTGCTGCTTTTCTGAAACCTGTTTAGGTTTGCTGACTGGATTATTCAGGACGTGAATGCTTGTGTGTTTGTGAGGCACCATGCATTTACTTTAGCTTGAGTCGTGTCGATGTGAACTTTTACTTTGCCTGGTGTGTGTTGCGTGTGAGAATTCTGAATCAAAGCCTGTTTTAAGTTTTGGACTCTGAGTAATGTTGATTTGATTGGACATTGTTGTTGCTGCCTCACATGGAAACTTTGTGTCTTTTCATCTTCCACCGTAATCAACTACTCTGGGACACTCTCATCTATTTCCCTGCTAAATTCACTGTATTTGTTTCTTGTGGGGAACTGTTTCTTTTCATCCAAATAACCAACAAATCTGTTTATTGATTGAAGTATTAGACAGCAATTGGATCCTTGATTATTTAATTGGATTTGGAATTGGATTTGGAATCTGGTTGAGGAGCCATGGCTGTGTGCCCAGACGCTCTAAAGAGAGTTTGATGAGTCAAAACTGGTCAGGCATCATCCCAGTAAATGAATCCTGTTTTTGAAAGATTATAAGAATGTGCTGGTTTTCTTAGCACCAAATCCTGTTTGCGTTAGGGCTTTAAACTGCTGCTCTAAGCTGTCCAACAGGTAGGAAAAACAGAAGCGTTTATTCCTTCACCTCCATGTCCTTCTGTGTGTCACATCTGAGCACTTGTGAAATAACTCTCCATGCACGAGATCTAGTAATGCTAGCTAATCTAGTAATGCTAGCCTGGTAACCAGATAGGAACACTGTGAGGCACACGAGGCCATCCAAACCCACATTTAATCATTTACACAGAGTGGCTGGGTGGAAAGGCTCTTTTTACAAGATTGGACAATCTATTTTAATTCACTGAGTGATGCTCTGTTTTTATTTATTTATTTTTTCATTTGAGACCGCATCAAAAGATTGCAACCCTTCAGAAACTTAACAGGGGTTAAAGTATGGTAGTAGAAAGCATTATGTTTGATTGCTCCATGACTCTGTTTTTAGAGGAAGCAGAGTTGCGATTGTGTGAGCGTTGCCAGGAAGGAAACTCAACTACCTGGTCTCCGTCTTGAGTTTACACTGCAAAATTACAGTACATTACATCACCACACATGACAACAAAGACCTCATACAGCCAGGGAAGGATGTGGGATGAGTATTTGGAGGTGCAGCTCTGACCTAGATAAGACTGGGAGTTTGGAGCATTAAGCTGATCTTGTGGCGTCGGCCTATTGTTGTCATTCAGCTTGTACCTGACTTTGATCTTCATCCGTCTCGTCTGCTGCCCTAAATTTGCCTTTGTGTTCAGTCCTGTGAGGTGTAGTCATCTTGGTCCAGCTGAATTCCCTCTCGTCGACTGGTTGATAGTTACTGACTCTATCTAGAGCAAACAGCTTTTTGTGCAGCCAGCTGATAAGATGGGGCATGGTGGTGAGCTAACTCCGGCGCCGCAGCTGCAGTCATTTGTTTCACACATTAACAGGTGAAGAATTTCGTGTGTGCATTTGTCTCAGCGCATGTGTCTTGTGTAACTCTGGGTGACCCAGACTTTGGTAAATGAACAGTCTCAGATAAAACAGACAACTGAGACAAAGATATCTGGTGTCATTACAACACTGGGAGGAATGAGGATGCAGTTGCCATTAATTTGATTCCTTATGTGCATTAGGGTCTACACTTGCATGTCTACAGACTTTAAACAAACACAGATATGCCCTGAGAGGCACGTAAACATGCACAAATATTTGAACTTAGTAAAGAGAGGCTTTAGGCTAGCTGGTGACAACTGAGCAATTAAATGACAGGTCTGAAATGCTTCCCACAGGAGAATTTTCTCTGCAGCTAGGATTTTATGTTTTTATGACAGCAATGCTACATGGTACATGTTGCGCATGTTTACCACAATTTTCTGCCTATGCAGTAAAGTTGTCTTTTCCACTTTTGCACCACATGCAAGCAAGCTATTGCTAATGTTTATAGAAGCACTTTCTGAAAACCGTTCTCATAATTCTCAGTTTTTCATTCTGTTCTGATTACAGAGTGCAGACCAGGGTGTCTGTGATTTGACTTCCACCTTACACCAGCATCTCTGTCTTTTTCAGAGTGATTGTAAGAAGCAGCCTATATGACCTCAATTACCTACAGAGGACTTATTACCTACCTCTACCTCTTACATAAAAAGCTGTGTCTTCCAGTTTCAGTGTTTTTATTGCCGGTCTCACCCTGGAGGCACTGAGATGGTTGCTCCCTCATCACGGTGATTTCCATGCTTGTAACACTGTGCTAATTACTACTGTAAATACTGCCCGGACTGTGACAACAGCATCAGCTAAATGGAAAGGAAGGACTCACAGGAGCTGCGTTTAATGAATTAATTTTTATATGGAATCTCTGATTGGAGTTGGTTGAGACAACGAGAAGCGAGCTCCTATTTTTATTCAAGGTTTTTGACTGGATAACAATGGAGTGGATATCTGGCATGCTTGAATCAGTCTTAACCACAGACATTTATATTGTGCAAGCTTTGGATAAATGTTGTGGCAGTACTTCAGTCAATTTAGGATAACCCACATGGAGCAGTTTCCAATTCTGTTCTGAATTGTTTCTCATCTGCCTTTCATCCTTAATTCTTTGTGCCACCATATTGAGATTAAATAAAGATTGTGGTTGGTGGAGATATCGATTTCAGTAGCTCCAATGTTAGCCGATTCTCAGGAGCTCTTTATAGCCATTGGCAATGGTTATTCATTCCCCGGGATGCATTGTGTTACATCTAAGGAGGGTGCAGAAGCGGATGGTGAGATTGTAATCAATATAGGCATTAATAGTTTTTTTTTAATGCTTAGCTTCTTTCCTGTTTCCACAGAAGACTGATACAATTCCTTTTTAGACAATTCACATTGATTCAATATGAAGGAAAAAACAGTAATATATGCAATTCTTTACATTTAACATATGTAATAAAATTACATGGAACATTTACCTGTAATTAAAATACATAAAGTCCATGTTTTTGGCGTAATTATTTTTTTGAGTGTATCGTGAATTCATAGTGGAGTTGCTTCAATGTGGTCATCATAAGATGTGGTCATAAAAGTGCAGCAACAAGGCTGTTGTTGAAAGGCTAGTCACAGGAACAGCTTGGTGCCCACTGTTTGCCTGCCATATGCTTCAAGTAAACAGAGCTAAAGGAAGATATTATTCACAGTGACATGTAATGAAGAGCCGAATGCAGAGAAAAGAGGGGACCTGATAAGTAAAGAGGTTTTGGTTACCCTTTTAACTGATGGCTATCTCTCAAACGGACAGAAAGAGAGGCGCACCTGTTTTGCGGCCATTTGCAAGAGATAATAGTAGATTTTCTTACCTGGCAGATGATGGAACTTTATCCACCTCTCAGGGGATTTATGTTGGAGTATGACATACAATTATGTGTGAAGCTGCTTGCAAATGTTTTCAGGGGTGTAACACTTTTAAATTCTAAATGTCTCAAATCAAACTCAACAAACAATGAAGCATGCTGTACGGGTGAACGTAACGTTTGAGTAGCGCATGCTACCTCAGGTTATAGACATGCTAGGCGATGGACTGGGTTTGGTATGTGTGCCTCTCTGGTGTCCACTATCAGGGTTTTGAGCTTGATTTTGGGTATCACGTATCGGTGAGTCGAACATGTGCTGGGAGTCAGATGACTTTGTGGTCAGATGAAGATCTGATCCATGAGAAGCCGGATTCTCTGACTCAGGTGTTCTTTGTTTTGCTGGCATGATATACCTGCTGGAGAACACAGTGTAATGAGGGGTCAGCTGGGATCTGTGGACCAGGACTGAAACAATTACTGCTTCAGTGTGTTAGATGGCCCACTAAAATTACATAGCCAACTATTTTGATGATCATTCAATTATTTCAGCCACTTCTGAAGTATTGCTGATGTGAACTTTGCCGGTATGAATGTGTGATGCTTTCCTTTGTATCACAAAAGTATTTTTCCTTCAGTTCTTTTCTGCAATTGATTTGGCCATTTTATTACTAATACACACTACTCTGTTTATTCATTATAGAGAAAGTAAATTATATGAGCATAAATTCCCAATATACATTTTATGTTCAGCACATAATGAAATCAAACTGATTAATATGGCAGTTTGACCATATTAATCCATATTAGGCCATGTCTCCCTACTGGGTGTGATTGGTGTGTGTGTGTGTGTGTCTAGTATGGAGGGTGGGAGGGAGGGGCTTTCTTCATAACGTTTTTCTTTTTTTAATTATTGTGATAATTGTTTTTAATTTTGTAAAGCACTTTGTGTTGCATGTCCTTGCATGAAAAGCGCTCTACAAATAAAGATTGATTGATTGATTGATTGATTGACATTTCCCACTCGTAGTGTAGCAGTTGAAGCTAAAGTGTAATCAGTTGAATACCGTGGTGAAAGAGACAAGCAAACCTCATGTACCTCACAAGTTAAAGGCTTCTCTGGCTTGACTTGTTTTTGGCATCACTTCTCCCTCAAATTCAGCTGGGAACACTAAAACAAGGTATGCTACAATATTGCTGCATAATATACCACTTTGTCACACCATCTGTTGTTTCTTTCAGTTCCAATATGTTCATGAAAGTGAACATCAGAGTGCAGCCAACTAAGAACACGGAGTCACAGTTTCTATCAGCATGGCTGTTTCCTCAATTATAGATGTTGGCAGTGTGAGCGAATGGTCTCCCTTTTTGTGATATGGATCAAAAACGCTGCGTTAATGCAAATTGATCTGGTTGGAGGGTGTGCTTTGCGTTTCCTGTGTCGTATAGATTTGGTTTGTTCCATTGAGTGTTATTAAGAGTTCAGTAAAATCTGATTGTGTTTTGCTGCGGATGTAAGCTATGAGAGTTTGTTGTCGATCACAAAGAGCCATTCAACCAAATGTACTCCCCTAAACAGATCAAATGTAAAGATAAAACAAACAAACTTGTGCTTAGTGCCTGACTAAATCATGTGATATTTCCTCCTTCTATGTTTCGGGCAACAGAGCAACAAGGTTGTTCTCTCAGTCATGAAGGTACAGAGATTCAGAGGAAAGTATCATGTCACAAAAAAAAAAAAAACTCACTTAATTGCAAAAGGAAATATATACGGACATGAGCAGCTTATCCTTGGCAAGATTAATCTTGCATATGTAAGACAAGACAAAAGTATTTAGTGGCATCTTTAGCAACAGTTCATGTGGTGGATTTGCTCTATAGTTTCTCAGAGATGACTCGTAGAAGCAAACTGTCAATGAAAACAGAAACTGTTTTTATTGTCGCTGCTGTCTGGATTTTGTCTTTTCAGCTACTTCACAGTTCCTAATGAGTATTACCTGCTTCTTACTCACTTCACACCATACAAACCTTTTGTAAGAGCCGTGTAAATTCTTGTGTAAAAACGGGATGTTTCCTTCATCTTCTGCTGCGTCTTTTGAAAAGCAAACTGAAACACTGCTGTGGAGACAGAAGTGCAGCTGAGTTAGAATTCTGGTTTGAGTGATGAGAAAGAATAGCAAAACAAAATCTTCACCTTAAAATATATATTGAATGACTTTAAAACACGGAATTTAATGAGAAATTCCTGGTTTGGAGTATGTCTGCAAGGAGGGGCTGGATGTAGACATGAGAAATGCCGCAGATGCGCCTTTGGCGCTTGGCTTCTCCTGAGCACAGCAGGGTGCTCTTGTAGTTGAAACTGCATGCGTGTTTTGTGTGAAAATCTGTGCGAGAGTCTGTGCATCAAAGTTTGTGCTTCACGTTTCTTGTCCTCTGAACTCATGTCTACCCCTGCTGTGAGCTTGTGTGTACTTGAGGTATGCTCAAGTCAGTGTCTGTGCAACGCCGCTGACCTTTCATTAGGTGAATCTTGCGACGCTGGTAAAGCAGAGCCAGGTAGAACAGAGCAGAGCAGCAAAGGAAAAACAGGGCAGACAACCTGCACACAGACCCTTCTTTATCCCTCATTAATAACATAGTTCTACGAAGGACAGCCCGAGGCCAAAGAAGGTCTGTCAAGGTAGTTCATTGTGCTCGAGGAAGTGAGTTGTTCATATGGTAATAGCTGCTGAAGCGGGTTCCTTCAAAGCCCATTTGTTTTAGTAGAAGTTGTAGTCACTCACTGAGGGAGCATGGATGGAATGTGACAGGCTGCACTGCTGTTTAGTTACTGTAGCTTAATTGACCCTGAGAAAGCGAAGCGAAGGCGGAGGAGGGTGGGAGGAGGGTTAGCGCAGAAAGGAGTGGAGAAAGAGAGAGGTTGGGAGAAACGGACAGAACATTAGGGGGCCAAACCTGGAGAAGAAAAATTGATGGAGACAGAAGGGATGAAAGGAAAGGGAGGATGCTTTGTTTAGTGGAATCTGTTTAGCAAACACGAAAAGTCCTGTTGATCAAAGTCCCACACAGTGAGGTGGAAATACCTCTGAAGTCCCTTTTAATGAGTCAGCTTGTCCGGAATCATCATCTTTCCAATTATTTATTTCAATTTTGTTTATAGTCCCATTCATGCTTTACCTCCTTATTGAATGCTGAGCTGCTGATTTATTTTTCAGTCCAGGAAAAAGCTGAGTCTTCTCTTTTCTCATGAAGCTATATTGTGATAACTGTCAAAAACATGTAGTGACGGGGGTTTTTGTCTTTTCTTTTTACCAACATAAGATAGTTGTTCCACATATAGTAGAGAACCCTAACCCTAACCCTATGCCTCAAGGGGCAGCGTGGATCAGAGAACCCATCCATCCATCCACTATCTATACCCGTTTAATCCTCTGCAGGGTCACAGGGATCTGCTGGAGCCTATCCCAGCTCTCTTTAGGCGAAAGGCAGGGGTACACCCTGGAGAGGTCACCAGTCCATCACAGGCCAGATCAGAGAATCAATAATGATAAATAGAAGATAAAATAATTAATAGAAAAAGCAGTACAATAATAAAAACAATCTGAAATAATGACACAACTTTAAAAAAAACTTGACCACAAATAGCCTTTTTCAAATGATAGTTCTTCTTCACCAGAGAAAACATTGGTCAAAACAAAACTGCTAGTTAGAGCTTTGTAATGTCCAAGTACACACACAATTACAGCAGTTGGCTTTAGAAACACCCAAACATTAGCATCACCCAGACAAGCACATGACTAATTGACATATCTTAACATGCTATTACTTATATAAAGTTACCATATTATTAAAGCTATTCTTAATCCAATCAATAAGCCCATGGTGTTAACTTAACGGACAAACAGTTAAATCATATGTTTTTACCGCAAATTCATTCAGCTTTTTGCTGAGTCCTTGAACTTGGCCTCCCAGTTGCTGCTGTCAGACCAGATCATGTCATTTTCTTAAAAGACTTGGTTATAAAATATCTTTGGTACAAGCCACCGACACCCTCGTGGAGGTAAACCTGTCCTTAAATCAAACAAGTGAGCAAATATTTATGGATGATAATAATTTGTGGGTAGTCTTTTCCTATTAATGGAATACCCGCTGAGATCATTAAAGTTTAATAATATCTTTATGTGTATTCATTGAACCAAGACTCGTCCCTTTGAAAGACAAATTAATCAATTTAAAGTGTTTCTCTCTCATAAGACCAAAACGTGTTAAGTCGAAAGACGTGTGTGTGTGTGTGTGTGTGTAGAGGGAATGGATGGGTGGGTGTTTGTCTGACATTGCCCTGTAGCCAGTACTTGTTAACTCTAATCTGACAGGTGTGATGGATGACACAGACACACCACACATTCACGCTTTCTCACAATAAACACATATGGATTTGTCGTGCGCTCCGATGCATCCTCAACCCAGATTTTTTTTTTTTTTTTTGGCTCAAATGTTCACTTGAACACCAGCTCAACACTGACTGGAAAGGCTGCAGCCAGAACGATGACCAGCAATGTCCCACTTTTCTGTCTTCTCAGTTTGAAATCTCTTCTCTGTCTCCACTCTGTCCTAAAGCGCGTGAGTTAATCCAGAATGATGACACCTCTGCAGACCTTGCTGAGACTCACCATTATTTAGGTTAAAGCTTTGCTGCAATTGGAGGAGCTATTTTAAGACCCCAGCTGCTGCTTTCCTTGTACTTTCTATATCTCTCAGCGGGAACAGAGTCATTGATCTGTTGCCTGGCAAAACCCTCACCCCACATCTCCTCAGTGGGAACCCACAAAGCATCTCTACCCTGCAGTTTTCACCTTTTCATGGCATACCAGCTACCTAATAATACTGACCATATCAATTCATGATTTGCGTAAATGATTATCATCTGAAGCTGGCTGTGATGGCCTCACCCTCTACAGAGGTTTCTGTTTTATTCTTGGGACAAAGAAGCTGTGAATTTTGATCCATGAATTGTAAACCCCTTGGACCCATTGCCCTTTTGTAACATTTCAGAAAAGAAAAGTTTTCCCCAGGTATGTGGACTGAAACAAAGATAAAATGCTGCCTGGGTCTCCAGCCAAGCATTAAATAGCCTGGTGGAGCACTACAGTTGATGATGATGAACAAAGAACCCATGTGACTCTCTTGGAGAGTAGATATTTTTCTGCTTCTGTGCTGCTGGGCCGCTGCTGAAGGGAGCATTTGTGTCTTTCTTTGAATTAAATTACTTAGCGAAGTGGATTCTTGGGCTGAACTGTGACTTTGTACATGCCCCATAATAAAATTACCTCTACTTCACTCACAGTTCTTGTTTGTTTTTACCGACAATATACAAAAAAGCGATTTAAGCTTGAAGAAAGATGTCAAGTAGCATTATTTCCCTGAATACGATGATGTCACGATAATGATTGACAGTTTTTCACTCTATGTATTTTTGATGAGTTACTTGACTGCCTTTCACAGCTCTTCAAAACAAAAGGAACAGTAACAGAAGAGCTGACTGATGAGGGAAACCCGTCCATATAAATTTCACATTCATCATCCTCTCTGAGTGAGCTCAGTCGTCTGTTTCTCTCTTCTCCCCTGTATGTTCTGGAGGCTCAATGCCAACAGTCAATGTAGAGAAGGTCAGAGGAGACAATGGCATGTTCAAACCTGTTTAATGTGTGTGGTCCAGGACACTCAATGTTGTGGAGACCTTAGTGTGTCACATGATGGGGCTGTGTCCTCCTTAAGGTGACAAAAAGAGACCCTCCAACATATAAATCTTTACATACAAGTGGAGATAAGGGTAAAGTCAGGGTAAGCCTTGTGTGTCTGTGCGTGTGTTTGTGCGCGTGTCAGTATTAATTAGCGTGCTTAGTGAGGGTTAGTGTCAGACTGTTTTGTGAGCAGCTTGGGCGCCAAATCACTCATGTAAAAACTCAATAGACTATAACTGTTTTTTCAAGGGACAAGATGCTTAAATCTTAAAGTAGCTGAAATACGTAGTCTAAGAAATGTATTCTAAATTTCTCCAGTCTGCGTTAAGACGTAATGACTATAAATAATTTTAACTCATTAAAGCAAACTACAAGCAAGGTGAAATTAGTCAAAATTTCAGGTATTGAAATGAATACTCGGACTGCTTTTAAAAACTTTTTCCTCTCTTAAACCCAGTACCCATCAGCAGTGGGGGGGAAGGGGCTCGTTGAAGCAATAATGCAACTATTGAGACATCTCGTCACTGTGACATGTGTTTCGGTTCACCAGGAATCAGGTTGTTCTTTCAATAGATCCCCCTGAGTCTACTCAATCGTCACTCTAGTTTACATAGTCTGCTCCTCCGACTTAAGTTCCTACTGCAGACTCTCCTGCTATGTCTTTGTTTATTTTGGTAATGGATTCCAACTAGCTATTGTTGCTTATGTCACTTGGTGATTGATGGGAAAAACTCACCTTCTCTCAGCCCCCCCCCCCCCCCCCCCCCCCCCACATCACGCCCCAATGCCATCTTTGAACACACAGTGCAAAGAAAAAGTCCCATCCTTTTCTTTTGACAAAATGACTCGCTGGTGTCCGGATGCTCGTTTTTTTTTGGACCAGCGAGCCGTGCCTTTAAATCAAGAAGAACCTTGCTGAAAACAAGGTTGAATCTGTGTGGCTACGACTCCAAATTGGAAGCTGAGATTATATGCGTGGACGGTTTTGGGGTCTTTCTATTCATCGGCAATGTCACCCCATGGGGGAGGACTAATTGGTGGCCCCAAAGAGCCCTCTGTTTTGTCCCCACTGCTCACAAAAGCATCAGGGTGCGGTTGCGCAGAGAATGGGGGTGAAGGGAAGCAGCAGTGGCGATGAGCAGGTTTCCCATAGAATGGTAGGCTGGGACGAACTAGAGGGGGGTCTTGCCACTGGGTTGCAACACACGACACACTCATTCACTCATCCACTCATTCATTCATACACTCACACATATACCCACACTTAGTGGGGGATTCTGGTGTCAGTTGCTGGCCTCCTCCTCCACAAATGATCCAAGGCTGACCCACATAGTCAGCCATGTGTGAGGCTTCCCTTTATCCCGCAGCCCAGTTGAAGCACTGAGTTATGGGTGTTCTCCGGTGCTCCCTGCCTTCTCGGCTGGGACTGCACTGGGGCCCCATGCGGGACGACATTGTTCACGCCGACCCAAGGACAATGAAGCTGTTGGCTTGGCTAAGACAGAGAGAGGGAGTGGAGAAGGATGGGCAGAAGAGAAAAAGGAAAAAAAAAGAGACAGAGAGAAATAGAATGAGATGGACAGACTGAATAATTGAGAGTGGAAGGGAAAGATACAAGATACGGAAAGTGTTTGGAGCAAAAGACAGAGAGAGCGATTGCATTGTTGGTAAATGACAGAAACAGATTAGAAGTTCAGATGATGAAGGTGAAAGGGGAGAAAGAGATAGGCATGAAAGATAAAAAAGAGTGGCAGTAAGACAGGCACTGAGATAGACACCAGGCATAAGACCGAGCCAGTATGAGAAAGTATTGATTGCCGTGTGCGCTGGGTGTCTTCAGCTGTCGTAGCTGGATCCAGAATGCGGTCATTATTGTCTGTCAAGCGTGGAGCCATGGACATTAGTGGCTCTTTAACAAACTATGTATTGACTGGGACTTAGAGGAAGACTTACATGTATACTAAGGGATAATGTCCTGAATGTAATTAGCACCATTGCTCTGATGGTGACTTTGCACAGAAAATAGGGTCTGGAGTAAAAGTGGAAACTATAATTTCCTATAAGAAGATGTTCCTTTTTTTAACTAACAGCTTAATGTTACCATTTTTCCCCCCAGAAATTTATTAGCCTTTTAACCTGTTTGACCTCACTAATATTTAATCTAGAGCCAGGCATCCTAAGCTGCTTCAAGTACCTGAAGAGGCTAAAACTAATAGTTTATCTTAAAGGCATAGAGAGCATAAATCAGAGAATGGGAGCTACAAACGTGTCATGGATCATATAATTTGTTGCAATTCACTTTTGCTCCCATTATTTTCCTCTCTCCATTTGACCATGATTAGTGTCTGGACTGGCTCTCAAAGGCACTAATTTAATTGAAAAATTACCTTGCAGCTAATCACGTTATTGTGGCGATGATGACTGAGAGAAAGTGTTGCCTCGTGTGCAGTGCTGTGGGTCAAGTGCACAAAATTAAAAAGGGTATATTTTTGATGCAAGTATTGCGGGGATAGCTAATTTTCATTCACGCTGACCTGACTGTACGCACACTTGCTCAATTGAAAAGACACAATTTTGTGAAAATGAATCTATTGCAATGAGTATGGAAGGCTCATCCGGGTTTAATGAGGATTGTGTTCGTGCGTGTCTGTCAATACAGAGACACATCTAAACCGAGACAAACAAATTCATAGAAGCCTCGCTCAAAGTAATCCCTCTGGGTTATTTGTTTTGACATTTTTCTGCATTGGCATCCATCGATGCACTTGAAAGGTATATTTTTTTAAATGACAAAAGCTGTCTGTTCCAGCAGGAGTCCAGTTGATGCATGTCAGCTGTCGTTATCAGTATATCTGGGAAGATTAAAGACTTGTTCATGTTATTCTGTGAAGACTCTGGAAGAATTAAACTGCATCAATACAAGGAGTTTTGCATCAAATTCTGTGATGTATTATATGCATTGTAGCACTGCAGAATGTATTGCTGAGTAGCAGTTTAAAAGTCTTACAAGTCATATTTAAACAGCTTTCCACTGTGCCTCACCCAAAATGAATGAGCAAATGAAGTGAATTGGTTCTAGCTGATTCTGTACCTTGCAGTGCACCCCCCCCCCCCCTTCACCAACTAATCCAGCAGAATGTTATCAGAAGTATAGTATTGTGTCTATGCAGCACATGTGCTTCTGGAACCCATTTTAGACTGGGGTAAAATGACGTCAAAATGGTTTACCACTACCATCCGTAACCCCTTCACTCCACTTTTTTTTTTTTTTTTTGAATCCTGCAGCCTCTGTTAGAAGATTAGACAACTTTACGGAAGCTTATAATCAGAGAAGTGAACGATGGATGAAACATTTTGCGAGTTCCCAAAAAGACGGAGACATATGCAGGCCATTATGCTTTTTCCTCAAAGACAGCTGCTGCCTCTGAATCTCAGAACTCCCTGAAAGTCTCTGGCATAAATGGAAGGTAATTACCATATCAGAGATCAAGACTCTGGGCTCTGACACCACTTTTTCAATTACTCAGAAAGGTTGTTAAGATGCAAATTCAACAAAATGGCTGAAACCCCCTGAGAGGGATATCGTTTCACACCCAAAGCTGCTTCTTAAGTTTCTTTGCTCATCACATTTTGACAGAGAAAGCGAGGGAGCGATATAGGATGGGTAGAGTGATGCAGGCAATCTATAATTCATTCTGTTCGTTAGCATGACAACCTAACGTCCCCTCAGAGAGCAAACTTCTCCCTTGTACAGTCTTGGAAGGGGATTTTCATTTCTAAGCATGCAAAATTACCCTTTTCACTGATGATTCAGGTGTAATTTATGCTGACATCCTTCAGAGAAGTTTGAAATCTCAAGCCGCTGCACATAGTTTATTTTGGACCGGAAAAATTTTCTTCCATTAAAAATGCACAAGAACGTTTGGTTGTTCTTAAACATTGCATATGCCATTGCATATGCAATCATCTCATTCAAATTTTAACGAGTAGGTTCTTTTTTAAGTTCTAATATTTGCTCTTCTTGGATGTTATCTTGTAATGCAGAAGAATTATGCAGAGGCAATGTTCAGACCGGTACGGCACATCTCTCACCATAGTTATGCAAATCTGAGATTCTGCCTTTAGCACAAGTTCACAGGAAATGATTGTGTAATGGAAGGCATTGGAGAGACACAAATGCATTATTCATAAAAATGGGCAGAGATTAAAGAAAATAGTAGCTCACTGACCAACGATGACAGCTTCAAAAGCTCGCCACTTCGTTTTTGTTTTCTGCTTCCTTGTTTTTGACTCGAGCAAATGCCGTGAGTGGTGGAAGGCCTGGTGATGTGGCCAAACATTTCTTTTGGGCCTCAATAAGATGCACTGGTTCTGATCGTTTGAAAAGTAGCACTTGTAAGGATGCGTATTACTTTTAAAAATGCATTTGATTTGAATACGGTATAACTGTTAGTTACTGGAGAAACAAGGAAATGTTGAGTAAAACGGTGTACACTCTCCACCTGCACTAGTGCAGGATTCTTCTCCTTTGTTTCGTTGAGAAAAAGCAGATAATGCTCCCTAAAAATCTATTTAATGCTCATGCTTCAGGTTGATTTTTCTCATCATCCCAACAAACTCAGCTCAACTTATCATTCGCTCTATTTTGTAAAAGATGGTGATGCTGTAAAGTTAAGCAGCTGAGAAGACACATTCAAGACTCATTCTGCATTTCATGACACGCTTTTGTTTCTGGTGTTGCAACAGGCCTGTCATGCTGTACTTTTAGCACCAAGAAACCTTTTACAACCCTTACATGCCACGGTGGTCTGTTCCACGCTTGACCCTTCGTAAGGAAAACCATTTCCTTTGAAGTGAGTTAACATGGTTTTCTTCCTATGGCCTTATTTCATCGTCTTCAGCAGCTGCACCTTTGTTAGCATTTGACTGAAAAAGGAAGACACCCTTATGTCAATACAGCAATTTAAACACGTTTCATGTCATTCAAAAAGAAAAAAAAAAGAGTCAAATGATCCCAGCTGATTTAATATATAGGCCAGTAAGATTGATATCATACCCTACATGTCTGAAAAATGCAGCAGGAGAGATGAGGGTTAAGCAGAGGGATCCAGCAGGACTGATAAGTGAAAGTTGTCATGGTGAAGAATACAAAAAGGCAGAACTCTTGATGTCTTTAGGCTGTCGGGACATGAATGAAATGGACACTAATTGAAACTGGCATTGCCTGCAGTTGAATCATTCCATAGTTTTTTTTTGGTTTTGTTGAATAAGAGTCAAAACATCAAGATTTCTGTCATAACATGTAAAACATTTTCTGCCAATGAAACATCAGATCTTGGTGACATGACTGGTCAGTGTAGCTCACATGGATTCCCTCAGAGCAGGAAAACAAAAAAAAAAAAGGGAACGAAAAGCTCATGAGGAAAAGTCTGGTTTGCCTGGTGCTGCCAGGAACGCTGCAAGCTCTGTGTGTGCGCGCGCTTGTGTGAGCGTATCAGTGTGAGTGCCAGGGCCCGGTGGAGGGAAGTCTCTTGCTGAGGTCATGCCATGTAGGCCTCTCCTCTGGGGCCCACCCTGCCTGCAGCCCCACACACACACACACACACACACAAAACAAATACGAGCACACACACATTGAGGCCAGTGCCAGACGGAGAGTTGAGGAGCCTCCGTGACTCTGTGGTATGAATAAGCTGTCTCTCAACTCTATGCGTCCCTCATCATGATGGCCTCATTATGATGCAGCTGAATTGTGTTGGCATGAATGTATGTATGTGTATTTGAATAACTGGAAAAGGGTGAGAGAAAGACAGCGACGAGAAGAGGGGCATGAAAGGCTTCGTGCGCGTTCATGTGTGGCATGTTTATTCAGTGTGTACGTGTGGGTGTGCATGCGTTTGTGGGTAAATTCAGGGGTTAGTCCTGTTCACCGGACGGCTGAAGAGCATATCAGGAGGATGAATCTATTGTGTGAACACTTTTGGCTTGATGTCTTACGTTGCAAAGGGGCCACTGCAGTTTCTAGGAAATTGCTAAGGGGCTCACAAAATAATTCATTAGAACAACATATTATTCACACATATATATATAAAGTTTGCTTGCTTTGTGCCGTTTCTGTCTAGCCTTGGTTCCCTCTTGTCAGTCTGTACAGAGAATTCATGCATTATGCAGGTCTCACAAGAGGGCTAGTTTACTGTGTGGGGGAGAGAAAAGTATGACACTATTGTGAATTATTATAATACATTCTTACAGGAAAAGCAAGAGAGATGTAATGATCGGAGTATACTTTTTTTTCTTCCGCTTTTCTTGCCTTCCTCAACATCTTATGCCGTTTCTTGTAGTTCATAAAAACACTTTGGAGGCTGTGGGGGTTTGTTTGCATTTCCATGCTGTGCTTTTTTTCTGTGACAGTCTTTATTTGCTTTTAAGCAAACATGACTGTATCCCGGGTGTGGTGGTCTCTTTCCTCACCCATACTTTCAAAATCCCTCCACTCTTATGCTTATCTTTTTATTCAGCATGCTACAAATTTGCTATTTTGCATTTCTTGAAAACGCAAATATGTGTCATCTTATAGTTTCTGAGTGACAAAAGCATTAGGTGTCACTGCCAAGTAGTCTCTTGCAGAGTTTTAAAAGACATTTTTCTCATCCGAAGCATGCGAGTCTGTCCTAGTTGGTTTGGCGCAACAATGTCAGGTGGAGTGCACTGGCCAAAACAACATTTGACAACCATGTGGGAATCACACTGAATCACGCTTCTTCCCGTACAGCTTTGTTGAACTCATGTGATCTTGGTATTGGTTGTGCAAATTGTCTGATAGTTTCCAGTGTGTCTTCGGCCTCCTGCAGCTACGGTACAATAACTATTGGACTAAACTGTTCTTCCAGGTTTTTGCTGGAAATGAAAGCTGAAAAATGAACAGTGCTTTGTATGTAGAAAAGGAGCTGCCACAGAGAGAAATTGGACAAATTACACTCACTTTGGGAGAAGTAACTGTAGTAGGTAATGTATTTGAAAATATGCGGCTAATTTCACTGATGCTCTGACTTCTTGAGTGGTTTGTTTGCTGGTTGATCAGCAGTTTACTAGTGACTTCTTCATCCTCCACATGCTTAGAGGAGCCCTGTGTATTTAGACCTGACTGGCATCCATTTACCCAGCCGTCTTCTCCCTCTTCTTCCAAGCAGAGTCATCCTCCGTATCCCATACATGTTCTCCACTTTCTTGTCATCTGTGCAGCTCCGTGTCGATGGAGCCCCTATGGCCCCGTGTCTCCTATTCACTCGCTGCCGCCATTGCTACAGCACCATAATAACAAACGACAGTTCTTCCCGTGCGTCCAGTGTTTTCATTACAGTCATAGCTCCGCCCCCTGAGTGGCCACTTCTAATTGTTGCTGGGTGAGAATAGGTTGCTATGTTTCATTAAAAAAGAAAAGGAAAAAAAAAACAAAACAAAAGCATATAAGGAGGGAGAATGAGGTTGGAAAGATGAAGAGGTGAACTGAGCAACAGATATTTTGCTCAGGGAAACAATATGCAAAGCAGAGAAATAGAAGGAGAGATAAACAATTAAAAGGAGAAATGTGATCTCACACAGCGCTTGAGAGCATTGGCTGGCCAGCGATAGACGTCACCTCTGCTTTTAAAATAGTTAATCTGTTCCTTGAGGGACAATGACTGCTTTAAGTCCCTCTCTTCTCTCCTTCTCTCTCATATAAGTCCCTCCCCCTCTGAGGCGCAGCTAAACCCCTCTGAGGCACATTGGTTGGATTAGTTTGTGCTCTTATTGCATTTCTACAGCTCTATAGCCTCAGCTCTAGATGCAAATGCATCAGTTAGACATTATAGAGTAAGATGCTTATCTGTATTTAGAAAGGGGGGGGGGGGGGGTGATCATTTTGTCATATGAGGATGCATAGGATGTTGATAACATACGTATGCCACTGGCATCTCCAAAAGGAAAAGAAATATGGTAGAGTGAATTATGATTTTGTCATATAAACTATTGTCAATGGTGAGGCTAATATTGCTCAGAGTAATACAATTAACTGTACTCACATATCTGTATGGCCACTGACTGCATCACTTTAGATTAATATGATGCACACATAATGCACACATAATAATGCACACATAATGCACACATAATGTAAATATGTAGCGGGAAACATCCAAACCGTCCAGCTGGCCCTGATATGACTTTATTGTATACAAATTAAATTTACAAACAACTAATTTGTTTTCCAAGTGCAGTCTGCCTCATCCTGCAAGGTAATTGCATTGACAAGATTGTCTTTCCAAGCATTATGTGACTGCTCTGCAGACATGACAAGTGTTAATGGCAGTGGATTAAATGGCAAAATAGTTGAAATGAACTGCAGTGGGTGATTTAACTCCACGGGAATGTCTCTGCTACCTTCACCTGCTTTAAACCAGTCACCTGTAACCTTTGTTCTCATCCGGCCATCCTCCAGTCAGTCTCCTGTTTGTCCTCGTGGCATGCTCTGATGCTGAGGCTTGAGGGGATTAGTTCTCGCTATCTGCTGCTGTTGTTTGGCCTCCAACCACTGTTCTCAACCAGCAAGCAGACACTAAAGACGCAACTGTGCACTTGTTATTGAGCAATCCAGAAGGGCCATTTTACTTTAGGCTGGCAGCTTTGACAGCACTCCAGTTGTCAGTCTAAGCCTTTTGACAGATGTAGAAAAAGAGTCAAAGGGCAAAGCAGATGAGTGAGTGCTTCTGTAGACATGTCAGATGCTGACATACCTTTGTGGCCTTGGTTGACTACAGAATTTAACATGAAAGGCATTTTACATGACTGCTGCTACAAATCAAATGACTACTTCCTGGCCAGACAGTATTCTCTCTCGCTTCCACTGTGCACCAAATTCAGGCTTTCTCTTTAGTCATAAAATAGAGGGATGACCCCACAGGCTATATGGTGTATTAGAGATTCTTATATGTGTAGACTTGTATCCGGATCTATTTGTCAATTCCACCTGAATACATTCGTCAAATCTCCTAGTGAGTCTCTTAATTCTTTTATTTCATTGCATGAACATGCCTTGAAGGTTTGATCCTTAGCTGTATCATTTCACAGATGGCTTATCTTTGTAGAAGAAGAATGAAAATGAGAAATGAAGTCTTCTGCTTAACAGCACTGAATTGATACCCTTACAAACTGCTGGATTGAAGTAACTAAGAATTAACAACCTGAGTTGAGAGAGAGACAAAAATAGAGCATGATTAGACGCACAGTACATGAATGTGATTTAAGCATGCTAATGTACCCTGTCTATTACAGTTAAAGCTTTTATCATTTATAAAAACAGGGCTAGAGCGGAATGATTAAATACGGGGCGGTGCTGGATGTAGAAACCAAAGTCAGACAGATTTAATGACCTGATCTAGGATCAGATCCGCTGTTGTACGCACATCATGGCTCAGTGAGATTAAAATGTGACTGACTTTTAATCAACATGATCAAATTAATATATGGACATATTGACATTTAATTACCCATATTTTTTAAAATTCGTAAGTGCATGCAGGTTGGACAAGACATCGCTTTCTCTGAATATGTAACTGTCAGCCATAACATTAAACACAAGATGGATTGAGCTTGTTTAGGCACAACCTGCTGATAATTAGTTTGAGATCTGGGGAGTTTGTGGGCTGGGTCAACACATTGCTAGGGGGTTTTAATGAACCAAAGAAATATTGAATAGAGCAAAGTTTCCCAGCAGAACACTTCATTTTAACAAGGCAGTTAACAATGTTCATATTTGGTCGATAGATCTAGCTACACTGTTTTGAGACAACAACGTTAATCCTCATTAAAAGGACGATCCGTACTGCAGAACTTTACCTATTAAGTCACATGCAAATGAGAACACAAAGAAGGGTTTACATTTACAGTGGAGGCAGACTCAGAGTTTTGCTTTTAGACAAATGACTCAACTTTTGATATCCTCAAAAAAAAAAAAAAAAAATTGACATTATGAAAAGAAAAAAGAAATATGCAAATGATTCCATGGACTATTGAAGTCTTTTTCACCTAAGTGTTCCTGTCGATTCTTCAGGAGTTTTTTTCTTTTAGCCAGCTTGATCAAACTGCTACGCGTCGGTATTTTCTGACAACAAAGACAAGATTGCATTGTTTTCTCTTTAAAAATGTCCCTGTCAATTGGAATTAAGAGCACAAACAGTTAAATGGTTTAAGTTTCCGGATGAGCACGTTGATCTTCTTATGTCTTTAAGCGCTAACTCTGTCCGCAAAGCACAGATTTCATTGTTGTGGCCAGCTGACTGTCTTGCAGGCTTTCTCTGTGATTGCATATGTGAACTCTGTAGTGTGTATGATGTTACTGGCTTTGTCTTTGGATTAGAGATGCTGGTGCTGCTGGTGGTAGTGGTTTTTGACGGGATCCTATCTGGGTGGATGAAAGGAGGATTTGATTGAGGGATGGATGTAGGGGAGGGTAGGTTACTCCAGAGACCTATCAGGAGAAGGCAGAATGAGGGAAACAAGAAGAAAGGAGAAAGAAATGGCCTATCAACCTTTTATCTCTCCAGGTTCAGTGATGCAGCAGCTGAGGACTGCTCATTGTTTTTTTCAGCTGAGAGAATATTTGAACACTGAACAACTCTGCCCTTTTACTCTTCTTCACTCCGGTTCCTCTTCATTCATTTATTTTGTGACTCCAGTTCCAGTGGAGAGTTGATTTATTCAAACCAAACTCATTAATCACTTTTTGCCATAGATATAATCTGCTTGTCAATCTGAGCCCAAGCAAGACTAATGAGGGGGGGAAAAAGAGCCAAAACTATATATATATAAATAAAAAAGAACAACTGAGGTAAGAAAAAAATTAAATACACAGATGGATTATAATCCCTTTAACTAAACAGCCAAACCAGTGCAGTTAACTCTCTTTCCACTCATCTTTATAAATGTATTGTCTACGTGAAAAGAGCCAGACTTCTATTTATCCAAAAAGCCAGATGGACATGAATGGAAAACACTGAGAAAGAAGTGCGAGGTAAAAAAAAATAGGAGGGAAAGCCAGAAAACAGAGAACAGAGAGACAGTCTAGAAATAGACATAGGGGGATGTGGTGTCGGGGAGGCTCCAGTCAGTGTTTTAGTTGATGATGATGATGAATGACTTCGACAGAGACAATCAGGATGAAATGTTAATGTGAGTGCGCCAACGGATGCCAACGCAGCCAGAGCAAGTCTTACGGTGGGACATGAGACGGTTAGTGAGAGCTCACAAACACGCCGACAGGCCGGCGCACTCAAATGCATGAATATACATCTGTACAACAAATCTCTGATGAAACACAAAATTTGTTTGGGGATGAAATTGGCAAAATGGCACACTTTCTTCTGACCAATATATACTTATATGCGTGCCTATGGTATGCCTCTTTGAGGTTTACTTCTGGTGCAAAGAAGAAATGACTTCAGTGAATCAGATGTGTGTTCACGTTTCTAAATGCCAGTTTGCTATGTCACAAGCAACTGAAACGTTTCAGATGCTAACATGTTTATGTGCGGTCTATTCATCAACTTTATCTCTTGCTGAAAAAAAGTGCAGACACTCACAGTGAGAAATAATGCCGTCATTTTTTTTTGCTAGGCCTGCATTACATCGCTATAATTTTTTTTGATTAATGCTGGATCGTGCCTCTGGGTTTTTTAAGTGATGCTAAAATGTTTGGATCAGCACACCACTGGGTTTAGTGCTAATCAGCAAATGCTGGCACAATTTGACCAGAGCTGTCAGGATCATGAAATTTCATTTTATGATTACCCGTCATATAAATAATTTGTATTATCAGTCAAAATGTCTTTTTCTGTTCATTTTATGCCTCCATTATTTTTAAATGAACATTATTATTACATTTGATTGCCTCCCTTTTACTGCAAATGTGACAAATCCTGTATTCCAAGATCCCCCTTTCCCACGTGGCCCGTACCTGCTGCGCACACAGTGACTCTACAGAGTTTGCTGCTGCTGCTAAATCCTCTATGTGCATGCCAGTAGACGCTCACTGACCTGCAGTTGGTCGAATGCAAGAACTTTAGAGCCTTTGAAGAAGAGGGTTGAGGAAACTTTGGCAAATGATTTGGAAACTGTGAAGAAAATGTGACATTCATATTTAAGTAAATCAAAAAAGCTAAATGATCATGTAAAGGGCCCGCTTAAAGAGCTGACTTCAAATTTTACCTGAAGAAGCTCTGGAGTAAAAATAGCTGCAAGCAGCCATGATCTTTGTCATGTCTTCATCCTCATTTTTGTTTTCCGAGGAAAAACAAACCATTAGTCATTACTAAAAGGAGGCTTCACAATATAAAGGCTTAAAGAGAAATTGCAACAGACATGAATCAATGTCTTCTGGCTCTCAATCATTCAGGCTCGATGTCCTCTTTTGTCATTTTTGGATACGGAGGTGTTTGAAAATGAAAAGTGCCCCCTCCCCCCTCCAGCCCCGCCCCTGCCCCCCTTAAATCATCAAACATCGTTGAACAGCGGACTGACATGATAAGTCATCATCCGCTGTATAAACAGCTCTGATAGATTAACTGGTTTTGCTTTTTTCCGCCTCCTGAAACCCGTCCCTTCTTTATATGCTTCAGCAACCATCCCCAGACCCACACTAAATCATTTCACATCTGTCCATAAACAAGGGAAGCGTTTAATAAAGGGAAGCTTCTTTATCTGATAAAAGGCAGAGACAGAGCGACAAACAGGGACAGCAGACAGACAAGGAAACAGATAGCTGTCATGGTTTTGTCTGAAAGGAGACGGTAATCTCGGCATTACCTTAACATCACAGTGAGCTGGCTCGACTGGCTTGGGTTTCGCTTCGCGTTTTCTCAGTGTAAAGGTGACTCTGAAGGTGCAGGTAGGCGCACGCCCACATCTGACCGACTGACTGTAATACAACACCTGCAAGGACAAACGCATAACCACATCATCGCACAAACAGCCGCAACAGCCCATCACTCCACTCTTGCCTTTCTGTGTCTTCACACTCCGGCCTTCATTATCACTCAAACTGAGAACAATAGTTCAAGGCTGTGGCTCTCACCACTTTCAGTCTGGCTCAAACTGCTTTTATTTCACTCCCTTCTGCTTTTCTGCTTGGAGGTAGTCAGAGATGCAGATCTTCAGATGTTGCTGGACTGGGGCAATGGGAGAGGTTGGAAGGTTACACATGAAAGGCAGAGGAGTTGTTTGAGATTTCCAGCAGAAGCCTAGTGTGTGGTGTTTTTGTATAAACTGCTGCCGAGCAGCTAAAATAATAATTTAAAGCGTCGGTGTGAAATGGTAACAGCTTTTATCACTTGAGAAAACAATACGAATTATGCAATGAAATTATTATGGTGTGAAAAGAAAAAGAATAGAATAGAGAGAGTCACTGAATCGTCCACCTTCCAGATTACAAGTTTTCAGAAATCATTTATATTCTAAAAATTGAGCTACTTATCTTTTCTTTTTCTGACTGTCCTCAATCAGTTATCATGCATCTACTGTTTACTTGTAACCACAAATAGTGCTCACTAACATTGGGTTTGAATGGGGAAAAACAACAGGTTTTAATTACATTGTAATAATTAAATGCAGACAATTATTTTAAAAAATGGACTGATTTTGTTTTTTTCTTTTTGGATGTAAACATACAAAGGAAAAAAAAAAAGCATTAAGCTCCCTACACTAATTTTTTTTTATGTAATCCTTGAAAGCCATTTAGACCAGTTGGCCCAGTCTGGCCTGGTCCACTTCAGCTCAAGCATGAGCAAAATTTACTGCCATGATGTATGACCCCATCCACTGAATTAATGCAACATTTCCATTAGAAAATTGCTTGACACAGCTAATATAAGAAGTTAGCGATCACAAAGATGCTGTGACATACCATGGAAAATTGCTTATCGGGGAACCGTCATCTGCACTTTGCTTGAATTTGTGATGGAAGGAAGAGACAGAGGCTGCAATACATATATTTCACTGGCAGGGTGGAGATGCTGAGAGGGATCTATAGCTTGTAAACTCTCATGTGACCACTGAAATGAATTTCAAGGCAAATGTCAATCGAAAGATGATGATTCAGATGTAATTTCACACTGTTCCTCACCAGTTAGTACACGAGTCAGTGTGCGCTGTAAGAGTACAATGTAACTGTGGCACGATTGCAGCGCATGCGAGAAACAAAGACGTGTGCCTCGATTGAAGCGCCTGTAGAGCAAAGACAAGGTTAAATTGTCTTGATACCATGAAGATCGTGAGTTTCTTATCCCGATGTTTGTTTTATGTAAATTCTATTTTGTGTCAAACGTGGGTCCAAAGGACGGCTGTATTGAGTGTGCTCATTTCCCATCAGAAAACCGCATGTATTTCTAGAAGCATCAACACTGCAACACTTCCAGTAGTGGGAGACCTGTATTTTCTCCTCTTTCTGCTAATCACGCAACATTTTTTTTTTAACACGATTCCTGGTTGCCCAGGGCACTGTATTGATTTTTGCGGTATCATTTTAAAGAATGCATCTCTCATGAGGCACCGGCGTTGGTACGTTTCATTATATGAAGCCGGCCTTCAGCGTTTACTGCCTTTGACTTCGGTGCCTGTTGAAAAGCATCACATTGTGTTTGTAGCAGGGTTAATTGTGAGACCTCAAAGGCTGCATGCAGAGCAGCTAAAAGCACATCTTGAGTTAACGAGGGTTAAACAATAATCCTGCTCCGTGTTTATTTACAAACCTGAAGGGAGTTTATTTGCAGGCTTGTCACTGATTTCATGGATAATTAGCTGAAATAATCTTCATTGTTAACAGGTGTGACAGTTTGCAAAGTGTTTCATAGTCTTCCCCACATGGCTCGATCATTACATAGTTTGTTTTTAAGGTAATTTATGTTCAATAACAGACCTGATATTTGGAGTATAATATGGAATGTTTGCGCCGTTTTCCTTTTTCTTTTTTTTTGCTTTTGTAGAGACAGTTTGGAAAATTAGCATGGCAAAACAGTTTTTGTTTGTTTTCCATTGTGAATGCAGCATACCCAGCTGTCACTCAAGGGTGGGCCTGCTTGTGTTCCCGCTGTTACAGCTAGCATGTTTGAACATACTACTCCATAGCACTGTGGGCACAGTGACAAACTAATTGCACTGATCGGCTTGGCTCTAATCAGGTTTAGTGACAGAGACACTGGTTTCCTGAAGGCTTGGATCTTTTCATCACTTCCCTTGTGTGTCTTTGAAGGCAAAATGCCTTCACTCTCTTATTTTCTATTTCCTAATTATTCTTCTCCAGTGGGATTTTCTTATGGTGAAACCAAAACACAAAGAAGAAATAGACTTCAGAACTCTCCCCCATGTCAATGTAAATCACTGCACTTATTGTTTTGGTGTTATCTCATCATATGACATGATAATACATTGTAATGACAATCATGCTGACAGCACGTAATTTGCAACTTGCATTGTGTAATACATTACAGGGCATTGTGTATAAAATGCATTTCCTCTCCAAGATTTTGCTTTGCATATTTGCGGAGGAAATTCTGATGGGACCTCTCAATGGTCTGCCTATTTCAGCACTGTCTTCTCATTCATTTCTTTAGAGCCACATCCGAGCAGCATCACTCCTTCAATGTGGTCTGTGGAGATAACAAAATTCAGACAGATTCATTCTGCACAATGGCACTACAGCAGCAACTGCGGTACAATGTGTTGTCAGTTAGCGTATGTGGCTTCATGCAGAAGCAGGATTGAATGTCCTGGTTTTATCACAGATGATTCATAAGGCTATTGGATATGATGCACTAACAGAAAACAAGATAGTCTGTTATCAGTATCACAATATCACAAGCTAACACAGACTGTAATAGTCTTCATTTTTTTTTTTTTCCATTTTCCATCATAAACTATGTTTCCTGTTGTGGATGAAAATAGTGAGGGACAGGGTCTGTGAGATGAGGTTTCATTCTGAAGATTTATTTGTGATTAGATGCAAGGACGGTGGTGGAGAAGCTAGGCAAAATGCAATTTTCAGAGATTGAAAATGGTCTTCTGTTAGCAAAAAAAAAAAAAAAAAAAAAGAGAGGTTAAGACTTAGATAGTACGTGCTTTTCTCTCCCCCCTCCCATGGCCACCTTAATTGAGATTAGCATCATGCTAAGTCAGATCTGATAGGCCTGTTGGGGAACAGAAGGCCAGTTAGCCAGTTATCAGTGAGGACACAGACTCAGTCACTTAGCATAATGGAAGCTACATCAAATGAACTGGGGGCTCCACGAGAAAGATGCCATTAACAGAGCTGAAATGATTTTATGTGATGGTGAAATAGCAAATTAAATCATGGTAAACTCGCAGTCTTTATGACAGAAGCAGATGCATCCAATGCGATACCCAGCAGCGTTATTAACCATTTGTCTTCTTTCATTGGTCACAAGTACATGTAAGGAACACCAGGGTCTACTTCTGTTTGCTTGCAGCATTTCCCCGCAAAATTATGCACGAGCAGAAAATGCTCATAACTATTGTTGAGAAGAATAAAGCATCAACAATTTATAACGCTTGCAGAACAGCATCATAGTGATGATTGCATTAGAAGCATAATCAAGCTCAGACAGAGATGGCATCACACCTCATACAACTCTGAAGCACACCTATTCTGAAGAAGCAGGAGGCTGAGAGATGCGAAAACTGCACCAGATGGATACAATAACAAAACCCTCACACCTCCTATTCAGTCCCTGCAGGCCACCTGTTTATGTCCTATATCCTTGTCCAGTTTAGATGGAAGGTGAAGAAGAGAACACAAGTACAGATGCAGATTGGTGTTAAAACATTTTTTTATATGAGTATATAGAGTATATAGATTCATACACACAGACACACAGAGACACACACACACACACAACACACACACATATATATATATATATATATATATATATATATATATATATATATATATATATATATATATATATATATATATATATATGCATTTTGCCCATGCATATTAGATTCTTGGGAACATGATTTGCCTCCACATTTTTCCTCCTGTCCTGTTACAGGACAAGGTTGAGCACGAAAACAGACTCTGATCTTTTTATTAATTTATTTCACATGGATGTCACATTCATAAGAACATTATGTGTATTTAATTGAGATCAGGCAAAGACAAAGAAACTGTATCTTTCCTCCACATCTCCTTGTGCTGTTTATAGCCATAAAACTCACTTAGTGAGCTGCCGTTGAATATTGACTTTGAGTCTTTTCTCATTTACAGCCAGGGCCTGTCAAGTTAAAGGGTTTGTAACCATGCAGCTCTTGGGCCAGAATTACAGCTATTGTTTTATTGATTGCCCATCCCATTTTATTTGTGGGATAAACTGCAGCATCCCACAGCTACTTCTCCCACACTCTGAATATCATTACTATTTCTTCTGTGACACAAGGAGCTTATGGAAACTTTGCTGCAAGTCTATTAAATTGTCCCCTCCTATAGTTGGCAACCTATTTTCTCTCCACAAAAAAATAACAGACACACACACACACACACACACACACAATCATTTTAGGGTTCATGTATCTTGGAATAGAACATCCTTTAGTGGACACCCATAAAAACAGATTTGTCTCTTCTCTCTGCTGATGGCTCAGTTTATGCTCAGACAAAAGGCAGAGCTTGCACTTGTTTCTCCCTTTTTCAGGCACACATTTCTAAACATATTGTCCTTTTTTTTTTTTTAAACCCTAGGCATCTTAAATTAAAGCATTACTTGACTCACCAACCTTACAGACTGGAGATCCCAGGTTTGTATCATGACTAAGCATAGCATGAAATTGCACAGCACTGCCTGAAGGCACCCTGCAGTCGGCCTTCATAAAGTGAGTTTCCAAGTAAAATGTGTATTATTCTGTGTGACAGCTTCCACACTCCAATCGCTGCTCCACAGGGCACTGCCTCATCCGTGCTAGCATCTGTCTCTGTGGAATTAATGTGGCGTTTATCTCAGTGACACTGACATTTTTCACTGCTATTCTTTTTCTTGGGAGGGACAAAGTTTCAGTTTCTGTGTCTCAACTGCTTTTGCCCTTTTAAGAACGAGCAAGCACAACACTACCGGCAGGTGAACTTCAGGTGAGGAATGAAGGGGGAGCTGTGCAACAATTAGAAAGGCAGATGGAGTTGTATCAGGCCAAAGAGATCACTGGATCAAAAGAAAAGTACTGAAGGCCATGTGCTATCAAGCGTTTCGTTATCAGAGGAAATTTTCCCTGCGTTGCAACACAGCGGCATCCAGGTTGATGAAGTTACCCGCTAGAATCATAATAAACAGTGACCGACAGGCCTGGAAAAGGTTCTGATATTCAAATGTGTAGCCTCATTCCTTCTTTTGGGGTCAATCTCTTAAGCACCAGTTGTGGGTGTGTGTCATAGGAATTGAGCTTTGGGTGTTTGGCTGAATATGTGTCACAGATTTGGGGCTTGCTTTGAACCAAAAATGATTTTATTTTTCCAAATAAAGCAAATGCATGAAGCTGCACCACATCATGTGCAGATTTTTTTTTTTTAATGTTAAAATACTATAGGTAGAACCTGAGAAAAGAAAGGCAAATCTTGCTCTTTGGACTTTTAAAATAATTAAAATGATCAGTCAGAGGACTATTCTATCATGGAGCTGTATGTTCAACCTTTATCCTACCTTGAATAAAAACTGGACTCTTAACATTGAAAATCTTCAAAACCAACACAGGAAGCAGATCAGTTAGTTACATTAGTTGCAATAGTACACATTTGATATGCACATCAGTATAAACCAAATAAAGATACAGTGAAATGTGTAACAACTCACTGTGGACCATTCACGTAACTATCACATTTCGCTAAAAATAGAAAACGCCTGCCTCATTTTGGTGTTTGGAATTATTGGAGTTGAAGTCGAATTGAATTATACTTGTAACTGGGGGTAGATAATCATTAGATCACATCTTCTCCCACTGCTGTGCTGCTCTGAAATGACACCATTGGTTGGTGGCAGGTTTCTAAACCACTGTGCTGAGTACTTTTCATTCCCTTGAATAATAGACACTGACAAAATAATTTACAAATTAAAATCCAGGTCTGAGCGTACGAGTAAATGTGTGAAGATGCTGGAGGAGATGGGTGTGACCTGACTGAGGATGTTCGCGTCTATAAAAAGAGCAGCAGAAACTTGAAAAGGAGGAAAAAATACAGGGCCGAATAGTGATTAGTGTTGTGTTTGCTGTGTGAATTATGAATAAAGTAGATGCAATTAAAAACTACATGCATTGTATAAATTAAGCTGCTGAGACCTATATGTTAGATATAGCTGACCAATGTTTCCATGTCTATAAACTCAGTCAACTTGCCACACAAATCAGGTTTATAAAAGATTATATTATTAGACTGTATTCAAGGATATTTCACAGGTATGAATTCACACCTTTTTCCTTTTTTCATTTGCTTTCTTTGCTGCATATCCATTTTTTTTTATTTATTTTGGTAGTGATTTAGACTGATTTAACTCTGCAGCACAGTTTTTGTCCCTGGGTGAACCTTCTGCTCTTAGGGCTTTTACAGAGTAATTTTCAGAGCTCATTCCTGCCTCAGCTCCCCTCTTGACCTACTTTTAAAAACAATGTAGTGAGTGGTAGTTATCTCCTCTCATCCTTCTCCTCAGATGAGTTTCTGCTGGTGGCGAGGTTGGTGTGATGTCAGTTTACTTTGGATCACATTCAGACAGCAAACACCCATTAAGCTTCTCTCCCCTTCCCATCTTTCCTTTCCTTTCCTTTCCTTTCCTTTCCTTGCCCCCTTGTCGGATTTTTTGGTTTTATTTTTTATTACTCTCATTTTGATCCATATGGTTATTTGCCTGGGAGAGTCTCTTTAGTCCATCCTAAAAGGATATCCAAGGCTTTGTTGCAGATAATTATTTGTAATGATTGAGAATCACACAGGCATGTCCAGACGTAATGGCTTTTAGATCACAGACGCAGTGTTATAGAGATAGCAGCTTATCGCCTGTCTTTAAATGTCTTTGTTAAGTTGCTTTTGTTCCAAGTTTGTGCTTTGCCTTTATTCCCTTGATGTCCTTCTGTCTTTCTTCTCCCCCCTTTTTTTCCTGTTGTCTTTTTTGAGTCTCTTTGGACCGCTTCCAGAATCCATCCGTCACCTTTTGCTCTTGGGCTTCTGTTTCTACAACTGGCCTGCAGCAGCAGGGTGCCTCATTCATGTCCACGTCCTTGTCTTTTAATAACCAAACCATGATGGATTGCCTCCATACAGATATTCATCTGAGAGCAACATCTAAGGCTTGAGAAACAGGGGAGGAAAAGGAAAACACTGCTCTGCGTTTTGATAGCTCATGGAGTTTTTGTAGGAGTGTCAATGTGAGTGCTTATGGCAACATTCATGTGTTTATATTGGATGCTGTTTTGGTTCTTGTTCTCAAAAGGACTGGCAGGTCCGTCCTCCTCGTGCTTTCTCCAACTTCTTATCATAGCCTCATGGGTGTAGGCAGACAGCTCCTCCTGTCTTTTCTCTACGATTTATCAGGCCAGGACTGACAACTGCAAACACCTGCCAGGCTATCCTCCTCATTTGGGAGCCCTAGGCGGCTTGATGTGTCCCATTTTTTATCCTGTTATAGGGGATCCAGTGCATTATTCTCACATTGCCATCTTTTTTTTCAACCTTCTCTGCTTGGTCTTATTTTCTTCTGGTTTCACACATCACCCTAACCACTATTTCTTTCTGCTTGCCTGTCAAGAGTTATTACAACTGAGGGTGGTCACAAACTCTCTAGCAATATAATCTTTATGCAGTATGATGGGAAAGTGTGTGGCTTTAGTGCGGCCCGATGCTTTGATGGCTGTTGTTTTCACAGCTATGTGTTTCTGCTTTATAAAACTGAGACTGTCACACAGCAGAAACGTTTGTAGATGCTTGAATTATCACCTTGTTAGTTATTCACCTATTAAATCACTTGAGCTTTTATTCAGTTCCCGCAACTTTGAAAAGCACGCGTTCTTTGAACTATTTTTTGATGTTTAAAGGATTGGTTTATTTCTTGTGGTATGCAAGCTCGCGCTTCTATTTTGACTAGGTTTTGAGCTATCTCCTGCTGAGTTTTCTTCCTCTTCCCAAACACTTGCAGGTGGCTCACATCTCAAAGGATTACAAAAACAACTGGAGACTTTTCCTTGGAACTAAAGAAATGATCTCTTATCATGGTTGATCATCAACACTAGTTTTTTAAAATGTTGGAAGATTTTCGATTAAACCAACCCTTTGATAAGTGCTTGAAATGTTTAGACCTGTAAAACTAATGCAGTCGGAGCTATTTATTATATAATTCAAGATATAAATAGCAACCTCTGGCCATATCAGCGGATTGCTCGTAAGCTACCTTCCTCTCTTGAATTCCTGTTGTCTGTAAAACCTTCAGCTGAAATCTGCGGACATTACCCAGACTGCCAAATCTAAACACAAGCAGACTGCATTGGCATCAAAGCCGCCAAACAGCCTTTACAAGAATCTGCTGCTTTGAAATCTTCATATGGAGCACTTCCTTCTGACTTGACTGGTTACATAAAAAAAAAAATCTTTTATCAATAATCACTATGACATTTGAAAATATCAACTATCATGGCAGAGCATGACACTTAACACACAAGACCTCTCTTTTGTACAGTAATATGTGGACTATTGCACAATTGCACACTGATGTTTTTATTCAGAATATACAACAAGGTCTGAAGTGCTGACTGACGTAAAGAACACAGACACATATGTACAAACACACTTCTGATTTAGTCCTCTGATCTGATGCCAGAATTCATAGGATTACAGCAGCGGTCAGTAGGTTGCAAAGTACCATCCATTCATCCATCTTCTAAACCACTTTATCCGGATCACTGGGGTCAGGTGGACATCACCAGGGTTGGTGAGACATCACAGGACCACACAGAGACAAGCAACCATTGTCCCTACGGACAGCGTAGAATCGCCAGTCTGCATCATTTTTTTGGAACTGTGGGATCGTAGCCAGAGTACCAAGAAAATTTAAAATGTTTTCTGATCTTTGACTGTTTTGGTTTATGTTGGGTTTAAGAACACAAATAACAGTTGGTAGTTGGTTCAGATTAAAATCAGCCTCTAATTAACCTAATGAAAAATCACGGTGATGGTTAAGTTGACAGCCGGAGTGATGATACTTCCTTCCGGATGGAGGGTGGAACATCTTCAAGAACCAAGAAAATGAAGTCTAGTTCCCTTGATTCAAGACTTTAAGGGAAACCAAAGGTGGGAAAAACTAATAGTTCCCACTTCTTTCCCACCCAACTAACTCCGTCTTTGACTGTACACCATTCCCATACCTTTCTTCCTGATGAAGAGGGCCACCGGAGGGCTTTATTAGTTGATTGTAAGCATATGTTGCTAGTAGCTAAAATAAATAAGATTTCTGTAGTTACCTTTCTTGTGGAACCACTTTCTAAACACATTTAGAAGCATCAGTCAGTCATCAACGGGTCACTCACTTTAGCTGCACACTTAGTCTGACACAGTGGGGGCCTCAGAAGATGAACAGCTGGGACCTGCTCAGGATTAACTAATCATGTGTGCACGTGCATGTGCACATACATGTTTCCATTTGGGAGAACCAAGCTTTGTGTTCACTGGTTTATTTCTACATTTAATTACTGTAATCTGACAGAGAACATTATGGATAAACATGGATGAATTTTTCTTTTTTTTTTGTTTTCCTCACCCAAAGCAGACTGTAGCTGACCTGCAAATAAATGTACATTACCGTGTACATGTCCAAGCTCCAAGCACCCGTAGATTACGTGCTGATGTGAGAGCAGCAATAACATCATTAGGCCAGCTAATGTGTTTATTGTCAGAGCTAATGCTGCTTGGCTCAGTTGCCCCCATGGGTGGGTCTGTGTGTGTCTGTCTGTGCGTTTGTGATTATTTAGGTCTGCATGGAGTCATGGAGTAATCATGACTGCTTTTTTAAGATTTCTGCTCCAAGCTGTGTACCTTACAAGGTGAATGAGTGTGTGAATGAGTGCGTACATGCATTCGTAAGAAGGTGTAGTATGCATAAGAATGTTACTGCTGGTGCCTTCCTACCAGCATCCAGCTTGATGCTGGACCTCATTCTCTTTAATTTCTGCCCCACACAAACATGCATATATTGAAACTCACTGATACTTCGTCACTGCTGTTGTGTGGGAGGTGTGAGGCAATTGCAGCGAAGGTTCTCAAAGTGTTCATCAAAACCCATAACAAGTTATTTATCAAAACCCTGTCTGCCTTCAAAAGCATGAGTACGTCTTCAAGCCATATTCTTAAATGTTGGTGTTCTTATATTGTGCGAGTCATACCAGTACTGTACAAAAGTAGCATTTTAGATCAGAATTTAACATGCGCAGTCACACACACGGAAGCAATTTGCTCTTCCATGCAAAGACTGTAATTCGGCGAGGAATGACTGTGTCTTGCTCCCTCCTCTTACTCGTGTGGCAGCTGGTAATGAAAGGGCCACTGGAAGGCTCAGAGGTTTCACTTAAGTCATTTTGTGGTCAATATACTTTGCGTATAACAGGAGCCAGTCTCAGACATTTTTGCATCCAGTTAAAAGCAACTGCTTTAGGCTAGCTGAGGGATCTTTCTTGCCCACAGCCACCACTGTTTACCAGAAACATGCCTACAGTCTGATTAATCTCCTGGGAATGATACCGACAAACAATAAAACCACAGCATCTATACTCATTATGGAAGATGCAGTTATTGTAGTTTCACATGATTCTGACATAATCAGGTCCTGTCTAAAAATACAATTACAGAATTATCATCTTTTATCCGACCGCCAGATCCAGATCTTGTTTTGTTGGTCAGCGCAGCCTCCATCCATCATTCACCGTTTTCTCTCCCTAAGGGCTCACCTCTCTGTCTTATGCTACTTCCTGCTCATCAATCAGTCAATTATTGGAGAAGTTCTGGGT
This sequence comes from Hirundichthys speculiger, assembly GCA_018398805.1. Classification (NCBI taxonomy): domain Eukaryota; kingdom Metazoa; phylum Chordata; class Actinopteri; order Beloniformes; family Exocoetidae; genus Hirundichthys; species Hirundichthys speculiger. The sequence continues at coordinate 2,236,762 of JAGFBZ010002193.1, read as the reverse complement.
CAAGGTTCAGTAAAGACACACTTTTCAGCCCTCTGTAGAGGTTTACTCTACTGTATAGGAAAAAAAAAACCAATTTCTATTTAAAATGTGGACATCACTTAAATGTCCAGTGTGAGTAGAGGTCAGTGCAGGAGGGAAGATCTATTTTGGTATTTATCCTTTCATTAGGAACAAAAAAAAAAAACTATGTAAAGATAAGAGGAGCAGGGTAAAGAGTGAGAAAGGAGGGAGAGGAAGCAAGAAGCTTTTGAGATCAAGGTCGTATCCAGGCTTTAGTATTGGTATTCTCCTCAGTGGTAAAATGAATCTACCAGTGAATAGTGTTTTCATTCCTCTCCTGAATGAGATTCACAGGAGCATGGAGAGAGAAAGAGAGAGGGGGGAAGAGAGGGACATGACAGAGAAAAGAGAAAGCACCCACCTCCTCCCTACTCCTCGTTCTCCCCTTGGATATACAATAGCGAGTGAAAATACGTGGGATAAACAACTTTTATCAGACTGGAGCAAATGAAATTGACTATTTTATTCAATTTTTCATCCCTAAAGCATCCCCTACACTACCTTCCCAGCTACATCTCACTCCTGAGGCTTCAGCGGAAAAAATAGACGGTGTTTCATGCAAATTAAATGCTTTATTCTTGATTAGATTACTGATGCAATAATTGTCTTGGATGATTTATGGGTGTAATTGGTTGCCACAAACTGCGCTAAGAAAAGCTCAGTTGCTGTGATTTGTCTTCTGAAAACATTACATCAGTGCAATGTATGACGTTTTCTATTAAACCAACTTTAACATATGAGGTACCATTAGAAAATTTAATTTCTGAGTACACTTACTTCAGGTTGGCAGGATACTAACCCCCCCCCCCAACTCTCTTGTTTTTGGACCAGTTTTCTTTTATAAAGTTAAAAAGGTCTGAACAAAAGAAAAATGTTAGCTTTTTCTTTTTTCAAGCTACGCTTTTTCTTTCATTGTCTGACCCAGACATTTTTACTCCTAATGTGTTTTCACACACCAAACTTCACACCGTGACTCTCCCGTCTATAATTCCAATCATCTGCACATGGTCCGAGTAGGAATCGAGCTGAGGACTCAGCCTCTGTGTGTTCTGTACATATGGAGGATTGTTTTTGCTCTCCACTTGTAGGATCACCACAGAAAGTAACAAAAAAAAAAAAACATAATAAAAAGCAAACAGGCATTTTTGCATTTGTGCTGTTTATTGAGCGAGAATAGAGAGTCAACACAAAGGTGATGTGCAGACACAAATGTAATCAAGAGGAAAGGAAGTGAAGAACAAGTCTCCAGGTTGATCTTAGACAGATGAAGTTGTAAAATGAAAAGCTATCCACATCCTTCTCCATACTAGTGCAGTGATTTAGCTCATAGTTGTCCCTTATCTGTGGGAGTTAGGACATGGAATTACTACCCTTAGGGGCAAATGGTAAATAAGATACATGCCGTTCAATCCAGTCCAGTCTCCAAGCAATGCTGTTACTCTGGAGACTCCGTCACACGGACAGGCAGAGAGAAGCACAGAGATCTTCTCTGCCTGACATCGATCTATGACGCATATTACCTCCCTAATCCAATTAATTCTGTTTCGCTTGTACTGTGGCTTACTTGAGTCATTGAAAATACATATAAATAAACCTCTGACAGACTGAAATGGGCTGTGCAAAACGCATAAACAACTGATTCAACTTCATTTGTCTCTCCCACCCCCTTGGCTTCTGCATTTCTGTCTCCCACCAAAAAAAGGCAGAAACCAAAGAGATAAAGTTAATAATTAGGATCTCAGGTGAAAGAACTGTTTGACAATATGTTTTTTTTCCCCTTTTGTCTCTCCTCCTTCTCTGCCACTTCTATCTACTTTTGCAAAGACTGAGCCAAATCTGTAGCAGAGGACCAGCAGCAGCGGCAGCGGTGTTGGTGCGACCATGAGGTCAGAGGCTTTGTTACTCTACTTCACGCTACTGCAAATAGCCGGGGCGGGCTTCCCCGAGGACAGCGAGCCCATTAGCATCTCACATGGCAACTGTAAGTACATCTTATTCCCCTTGCTTCTCTTTTCTTTCTTCTGGCCTTAATTTCTCCACTTTTGGAACTACCCTGCTTTCATTTCAAGTAGTTGCCCTCTGCTTTCCCTCTTCTTCATTTACTCTTTTTCTTCTACTTCACAAATCCACCCCTTCTCGGTATCTCTCTCACTTGTTTTTATCCCTTTGCTATTCCACATCCCTCTCAACCCTTGCCTCTTCCACAGCCCCCACCTTCCCTTAACTGAGCTCATTCTGAAGGCACGGTGTGTAAATTGGTGCCCAAGGATAGGCCCTCTACACACACCAAAGTGAAAGACTTAAGGCAACATTTGAAACGGAGCCCACCCCACATCAAAGGATAATCCGCTATTTTTCTGTCGGGCTCCTAATGCTGTTTATGATAGCGTAAAGGCTTTGGAAAGCTGCAAAGATATGGCTATTGTTTCTTCTGTTCCTCTCTGTTTCTACCTTTGTTGTGTCCTGTTCTCTCTGTGGGCGTAACGCTGTACGTCCTGGCTGGGAGAGCTGAAACACAAGCCAGCCAGCCTTACATAGACCTATGGTCCTCTATCAGGGTGTTTATTCAAACCGAGCTCTTTCATCCACAGTCACTAACAATAGAACGATTGCATGGTGCAGTGTGGCATATTTATAGCCGGCAATTTATGGTTGCTGGGGGAGCTCTGCCCGCAACTGGCCTCGTCTCCTCATCTAGGACACGTAGGTTGACATTTAACCTAAGCCCATGAGACACACGAGAGAAGCTGTGAAATTCATGACTTCCTGAAGTTATCGCTACCATTACTGCAGGAATACATTCATTTCTGAATCCCTTCTTCACAGACACTAAACAGTATCCGGCATTTGTGGGCCACAAACCTGGAAGGAACAACACGCAGCGGCACAAACTGGACATCCAGCTCATCGTGATTATGAACCGGACGTTATACGTTGCTGCCAGGTGAGTGATGACGGCTGTTTAATCAGATATTTTGATGTGCTCCACAAGGGCAGGTGTCGTTTTAGACTTAATGTTTTTTTTTGACTGCTTTTCATTGCTGAATAAAATCAAATAGAATAACTGTAGTTTTATATTGAATTCTTTATGATCCCCTCTGCTGTTTCGGTTACTTTATGAAGATGCTGCCGCTGTTTTAACCCTATAACTGCTGAGGGCTGTGAAACCCACTGCAGTCGGGCCCTCAGACTAAAATGTGATGTGCTCTTCTTCTAATTTGGGGAATCAGGAGGGACCAGTCAGAAGCAAAATGCTTTCTTTCATTATCTCCCTGTTCTTTTCTATTTTGAGCCTGTCGTCTGCCAAAACCCCCTTTTACCTTGCGCAACATCCCTGAAGACTTTTTAAACATATCTAAGCAGAATTATATAATCAAGCACTGAGATTTTCCTTTTTTGGTTTAGTTTTACAAAGGATAATAATGCACATTAAGAGTCTCAAATCCAGGAAGACCTATATCATATCAACACTGAACTATTAGACATGCTTTTCTTCTATTTGTTGACAGCCTTCATAAATCAATTTTTTTAAAGTCTCTGTTGTTTTGTTTCGATTTTATTTTATCCCCCCTCCCCCCCGTCTGTCACCTAACTATTGCTTCCTGGCTCTCTGTCGATGTGTTTTCACCTTGACATCTTTATGGTGTGACTCATCTTTTGAGAAAATATAGCTCAATTATACCATCAGGAGCAATGAAGAGAATCCATATTGATCCCGTCTTTCCTTTTGTCACAAGCGTTTTGGAAATGTGTATGTTGCTGCACCACATGGCAAGGTGAGCAATTTGAAAAATCAGTCATATTCAAGTTCAGCATCAGCAGGCAGGTTTGACTTCAGCTGAGGCCCGAATGCGAAGTATGATGTTGAAGAACTGCAGCACTTGAAAGGTCTTGATAAAATGGATCCTTCTGTGCTGGTTCTTAGCAGTCTAATTGAGTGGCAGGCTTGATTGGAGACTGTTGAAAGCCACAATAGGGGTCTTTCTTTGTTTTCCTCCCAAGCATGTCAAATTAAGTGGCAGAGGGAGGCTGCTGCTTAAAGCGGCAGAGCTTTTTAACATGTCTGTGGTCATTAAGACGAGGTGTGTGGAAAGTGAGAGGAAACAGAGCAAAGGAGAAAGAGCCTATGTGTGGTGTCAGAGACTTTGGTCTGCCTGTCTCCCACCTGCTCCACATGAGGTAGCAGGGGCCCTAGGGGTCGAGGAAGGAAATGAGACACAGACAGTTTATTGAAGGGTGTGTGTGTGTGTGTGTGTGAGAGAGAGAGAAAGCAGGAGGGTGTGTGCTGCCCAGCTTAAAGCGTTGACCAGTTGTTCTGTGGATTTAAACATGACTTGTGTTGCCACATGTGAGCAAAGGGATATGCGTCTGGAATGGTGGACATTAACCCTGGTGGGTGCAGAAGCCGTAGCCTGCGATCATGTCTCCAGCGACTCGTCCATGTGTTGGTGTGTGAATGTAAGCGTCACCCGGCATGTTCGTCCCCTGCTTACATATTCACTTAAAGCAGACAGGAATTCTGACACATGTCTGTGGTATGCGACCCCTGAATGAGTGGAAGGGCCGCCTCAGACTAGATAGAGTCGGATGACCGCCATCGATCCTGACGCAGAGAGCAACGTCGGAGTTGATTATGTGGGCAAGCAAAAGACAACTGTGGGACAAACATCCATTGGCTCTAACGGGATATCGATGAAGACATGCAAAAGTTAAATGACAGTGTAAGGAAAACAGCAGAGACAATTACCACTTCAGAAATCAATATGACAGTGAGCCAGCAGTTGGCAGGACTCAAGCTATGAAACAAGGCACAATGCAGCAGAGGAAAAAAAAAAAAGTGAGCAACATCAATAGCTGCTTTTATGAAGGTTGTCCAGTTAAATGGCTTGTTTATTCTGGGGCCAGCATCACACAGTTTGCCATCATGCCTCTAGACCAGTGCGCCTCAGTTCTTGGTGCGCAGCAGCTTGCAGATGGCCTCTGTGAACACAGTCCAAAGCGCAGCACTGTTTCAGCCTGTTTTTTGAATGACTGCTCAGTGTATTAAATCCCTTTGGCTCTGCTTTTGGCATTGGCAAAGAAAAAAAAAAAAAAAAACACCACCATTTTTTAAGCTGTCCAATGCATGCAAACATAGCAACTGATGAAATTGTAAATAGACAAAAGTGGCTCAATCCATTGAGGGAATGAGTCTAGTTTTTGGCACTAAAGTAACTCAGCAACAGATGCAGTGATTGATAATTTATCCTCAGCTTTCAGCCTTGAATAAAATGTATTTTTTCAGTTAAGCCAGACAGCCCTTTTTCAGCAATTGTATGTGCACAAGTAATGAAGAAACTGGCCTCCTCTGATGAGGTCACATGGCTTTTCCAATATTCAGAAAATACCATTAGCTTCGTTTTTTTAGACTTACATACACTGAATGTTGATAATGAATTCGGTTCATGGCTAGTTTAGTTCTTTAATATTCTGAATCTTATTCCGTGGCTTAGTTTCCATCAAGTCTTTTATCCGGAGGGACACTAGAGCTTCAGAGATATCCGACTGCAGTCTTTTCTTGTATGGGCTTCCAAAAGCCCTCATGTTTGTTCAGTTTTAATAAAATTGACAATGGGCAAAGTTGATTTCTCTCACATCGTCACACTTTGCTTTCAGTGAGGAGAGCGGATTTTTTTTTTTTTTCTGTCCAAAACACCCTCTTGTATAAAAATGACAGAGACAGATTAGAAATAAAGACTCACAAGCAGTGTTATTGAAATCACAAATTATGCAGTAACGGCTACGGCAATGTTAAATTTTTGGCATTGAGACATAGTTCATTAGATTAATGTACTTCACAGATTCAATTAGACATATCCCCAACAGCTATGCCACAATATTTACCATTTGTGTGCCATTTGATGGTTCGTCAGGTGAAGTGTGATGCATGAGCTCAGTGTTTTCTTACATAATAACACGTTGTTGTGACAACTTCCATTTGCACGACAGGCACGTACTATGAATATAGCAGAGACAGATGGTAGCAGCTGAAAATAATGTTTCTATATGTCAAAGCTTATTGAACAGGTGAAGCGTTAAAGGGCTCGTGATGGCTCCTCACAGGATTTTATTTCACTTACAAGCGCAGTTGCTGGCTCATCGACAGAAGTGGTGTTTGTCTCAAACCTCGTCTCTTTGCCGCCTGCTGTGTGCATGCGTGTGTTTGCTACACAGAGAGGCCACAAACACGTTGGAACATGGTTTCTTTTTCTTGTTCATTTGGCTCAGGTGATGTGGAAAATGTCTCAGCTACCACACCTATTGATAGCAGCAGAACCATGGAGCAGGAAAGTTTGGACAGCCCTGTTATCTGTTTACCTAATGACACAATCTCTGATTCCTGTTAAATGCAGGTCATATGCCAAGCTATGATCCACCCGAGCCTGCGTGTGACTATTGCTAATGTGACCGCATGTTGCCAGGTCTGACGTAATAAGATTAACATTTGTTACTGGAAAAAAAAACTTTAAAAATTTAGTACCTGATTAAGATGAATAGAATGAGTTTAAAAGAGGCTGCAGTGATAAACATGACATCCAGCTTCGTACCAAGCCACTGTTTGATACTGTTCTTATTGCAGACATCAGCCAAACATTATTTAAGATTAACTGGGATACAGGGTACGGTATGAATGAATGAATGAAAAAAAAAAAAAAACTTTAATAATCCCCGAGGGGAAATTGGCTTATATAAAAACAAATAATGAACATGAAGGACTTCTTCACGGCTCTCTGGTTCATGCGTGTCTGCTGTCATGTGTGCTCCAGGAGTTCAGCGGTAGAGTCATGTTTAATGAAAGCAATAAAATGTTCAGCATGAGATGGACATGGTATGATTTCCTATCCCTGGGGTCCTTATTTCATGGGACGGGTACACTATGTACAGCATTCAGAGGGAATTTATCACAGTGCAAAGGAAGATTTATGGTTTTTATTTCTACAGAAAATATCTTGCAAGTGTTTCAGGGTGTGTTCATGAAAATGCTCTGTGTGTGTGTACAGCTGTGACCACAGCAAGAAATATGTTGTAGTGACTGGTCGCCACAGTTGTGAGTATGTGTGTGTGGGTTTGTGTGTGTGTGTTCAATTAACTAATTTAATATAACTCAATTGGTGCAGTGTGTGCCAGTCATATAGATGATCAAAGGAGAATCCCAGTTTTCAGCAGTGATGCCAGCAGAAACTGCTCGTGCTACATATGCATTTCCATATGTCTATTTTTGTTTAAGCTATTTTTTTTTTTAATATTTAAGCAAATGGCTATTTCTTGATAGAGTAGCTAAAGGAAGTCAGTCCTTTCTTTTTCAAGCTGTTATTTTAGACATTGCAATGGATATCTTGGATGTTATTCTGATTTTGAACATCAGTTTAATCAGTCATAATACTGTTAAAAAAACAGGTGAGTTTTTTAAGGTAGGACAATTAGGCTGCTTTTTAACATGATAACAAAGTAGCTATATAATCTGAACTCCTTCAAGGAATTTACGCATAAACCTTTTGGGCAAGCAACCTACAAATATTGCTAAATATCTCTCACTGCTTTTAGCAGAATCTTGTGCATGCCTAGCAAAGTTATTGTGATGGCTCAAAGTTAAGCCAAGCAGTCAGTCTGTGAATTGCTTTTTTGATTGTGTTCTCCGGTAAAGTTCAGCCACTGCTCGTGTTAATATGGGTGCCTGTTTCCGAAAACAAAACAGTCACTTTCCATGATTTCGGTTTTCAAAATTAATAAACTCATTAAAAGTGATTCAGTGTCACTTAAACAGGAATAGGAATTGTGCTTGTGGATGTGGGCATGTGTGAATACGATACTGTATATACTGCCTAGCGTGCATGCCCCATTTCTCTTCACATGCAGGGCATAGTCGTCATTCTTGGGTGGCAGTCAGCCTTTACCATGGTAACACCAACCACACTCTGTTGACACCCCTCTATGAGGCTGGGAAGCATGGGAATCAGAGGGAGAATGTGTGTGTGTGAGATGGAGTGAGAGAACTGAAGGACCAAAATTTGTGGTTGCCATTTTCAGTCACACAGAAACACACATTTGCACAAAAAAAAAAAAAATCCAGATTACCTTCTCTCAGTTTAGTCCACTGGAACAGTTGTGCCTCTGTGGATGCTGTTCCTCCCTGTTGAGTTTCTTTGGTTCTCGCACTGGAGGCCACTGGAGTCTCCATTATTGTAGCTCCACCAAATCCTGTTAAAGCCCACTAATGACTGGGATTACACGGTTGCCTCCTCTCTCTCTCTATTTGCAGCACCAACGACACCCAGCCAGGTCCTCACTCTGAGACGAATCTTACTGGCTGAGTAATTATCATTACCTGAAATAAAAGTTGGAACAAGTATTTTTTTTTATTCAAAACATTACTCTGCAAGCAAGTAAAACGTCCTGCGTTTTTTTTTTTTTTATATCTGCGGCAGTTAATCTAAAAGGAAATATGTGGAGACTGGTGGTGGTGATTCATGCTCTGTAATTAGTGCAACATTATTATCACAACAGGGAAGGAAGTGGTATGTCGTCATGGTCACTTTAATTACTTAATGAGGAACAACCAGAGCATTAAACACAACTAAAATGAATTGTTTTTACAATGAAAATGATTGTCTTTATATTAAGGTTCTATCACTTCTGATACCAAAATAGTCTTCTTTTAGTCTTTATTCTATAAGCTTGTTTCATAGTATCACATTTAAGGAGACAACATAACTTTTCAACGTGCAGGTAGTCAGATAGGCTCAAAAAATAAAAAAGCCCTTCACTGTCTTAAGCAGACACACCGAGACTGAAGCCAAATGCTCTCTGCTGGTTTTGCCACTGCCATGTAACTCATCAACCTTGACAACCAAAAAAAAAGAAAAAAAAAACCTGGAGCAGACACGAGGAACTTCCAAGACGACCTGTCAGATGGTTTCTACACCATCTGTTATGGCCAAAACCTTTTAAAATAACACAAAAACACATCATGTTGTTTTAGTTTGAGTAACACAAACTATGAGTTTAGAGAAGCAGGTAAATATGAAATCTGTGACTACAACTGTACCAAGGTTTTCATCCTAATATGTGCTTAATCCTGTTAAACACTGTATTGTACCCAATCCAGGAGGTTTTCTTTTTTTTAAAGCTAGTTTTGGAGCCTAAATTTGACCAAACTGCAAATAAGAACACACTTAAATAAATAATGTGAACTATGACAAAGGAAATGACGGTAAAACAAAATCATCACATTAATGGTCCCACATGAGACCTGTGCCACAGGCTCTTTAATGAGAGTCCTGTGGTTTAATAATCAGCTACCCCTCTGGACTCCAGACTTTTTTTTTTTTTTTTTGTGGCACTAGTGGCCTTTATTGACAGTGAAGACAAATAGGAAAGGGAGCAGAGAGAGGATGGGGAAGACATCCAGCAAAGGGTCGGACAGGCCAGGAGTCAAACCTGTGACTGCTGGATCGAGGACCGTAGCCTCTGTAGATGGGCCGCCTGCCCTAACCACTGCGGCACTGGGCCGCCCATAAGATGCACATCTTAAGTACATATTGTGAATATTTGAACTGTTGGGCTCAGGGCCTGGATAAAAGGTGATGCCTTGGACTCCTGATCTTTTGTATGTGATTGGTTCCAAATGACGACATGTACGTACTATATAATATCACATAATCCCAAGAATGTATTTCAGAGGATGTAGTAGCTAATCAGAGCTAAATGAGTAGACAGTTAGTAATTAGTTGTCAAAAATAAATAACTACATGGATGTTGAGCATGTAACACAGCATTTAGTCATCAGTAGTATTCCTTCATCATAGATTTATAAGCAGGGGTGAATTGATTCATTAGTACAAACTGCAAACTTTAGGACCCAGTAACTCCTAGTGGGGAATGTGGCAAATACATAGAGACCACATGTACAGAAAATAACATATTTTATGCTGTTACTTTTTTTTTTTTTTTTTTTTTTTTTACACGCCTGCTTAATTGCATGCTCAAAACATGCCCCTCACCCTACTAAAGCAGCCACACACACAAATGCACACATACCACAAAAACAAATGTGTGGAGAATGTGAAAACCCATAATGAGAACTTCAACCTTCAAAAAGAACAACCTGCCTCGGCTTGGGGGTGGATGAACCCTGGCTTGTTGCATTTCATGCCACCACATCACCGAGGGCCTCTCGATGCCCTCGGCTCATTCAGGACTTCGACAACTCCTTTCAGAGCCCAGCGGTGCCTGCTGGCTTCCCCAGTTCCCTCCCATCTACTTTGTGAAGAGGATTTGAACCAGTGAAAGCCAAAACAATGTACAATGGGCCCTCCTCTACCACCAGTGATCCAGTTATGAAGAGAGAGGAATATGGGTGAAGAGGTTGACGTGAGAGAAAGGATGTGAGGTAGAGAGGAGGGTGGATGCTGAGGCGTTTAGTCTGTTTGGAAAGTGGGGTGGTGGTTTAAGGTGTGGGATGCATGCTAATCACATTTTCGCCTTTTCTCCTGCCGGAGTGTGAGATAGTTTGACAAAGAGCCTGCAGATGGACCAAGCTGCCCCGCAGTCACCCCAGAAGAAATGTGCTGTTATGAAAACGACATTCTTCCACACAAAGATCCTGTGTTTTCGTGGCCACGGATGGCTACATGCTGAACGGAGAACCTCTATGTCACTCTGCTGTTCTCAGCCTCACACCCTTGCCCATTCTCAGTTGTTCTACTGTCTCGGTCACTCAGCTCCTTCCTCTCTGTGGGTATCCATCCGTTTACAATGTCTCCATATTTGTGCCTAGCAGGATATTTGCATGCCTTCCATCCTACTCACTCATATTTTTCACTGCATTTTGGGAAATGCGAAGTCTGTGCCAAGTTTTTCACATTGATATCCAGTGATCTGCAATCGTCTGGTATCAAAGGCTTTTGTTATTTCATTTTCTTTAGATTTGTACTGTTTTGAAATTCAGTCCCACAGCCTCCCGAATGCCATGCTTTGTGTAACAGCTGCGTGCAATTTATTTACAGTTGCATTTGATTTGTGTCCATAAACAAGACTTAACAGTCATTAATTCCTCAAGAAATCACACAGAAACTCCAGGACTTAAGTGGCAATCACGAGGCTTTCTTAATTTTCCTGTTTAAAGCTGGTCCCAGACTTTTGCATCCAGTCAGTCCGCAAAGTTGACTGATGCTGAGGAGTATGACAAGTGGATAGTTCTGTTGGGCCCCAGTTAATTATAACAACTATAATTATTAGGGCTGTAGCGATACACTAATCTCGCGATACGATGCGATACACAATATTCGGCTCATGATACAATATATATAGATATTCATCTTACAATACATTTAACAATCAATTTCCGAAAGATTTTAAAGGGACAAAGTGATTTTGGTGACATCTTGTGAGTGTTCCAATGACTTTGTTTGAATTAATTGAACTGAAAGCATCAATTACACATTATATGGCTGACAGGCAGCTTGCAAATGCTGGACAAAATGAATAAAAGATTTGTTGAGAAAAATAGTTTCATTTATTTAAACAGTGCAAATTGTTGCTTGCAAGCTTTTAAAGGTGGGACATGGGGGTTTTGAAAGAAGTTTAGAATATCGATACCCACAGCTGAAAAATGGATACTTTCCGTGGAAATAATATATCGATATATATCGCAGAATCGATAAAATCGCCCAGCTCTAGTAATCGTGAGGTAAAGTAATTCAGCAATATAAAGAAATATGTCTGCATCAGTAATGTATTCAAATTCCAACTGAAAAAGCGCTATAATACATGTTTTTACCTTTAGGCAGCCACTACTCTCTGCTTGGTTTGCCACAGACTGAAAATAAGCCCTCTTTGTTCCAATATGTTTCCATATTGATGACTTGAGAATGGTCAGAGGTCTGCAAAATACAAATGCAATGAATAAAATCCTTGAAAACTCTCTGTCTGCTTTCATCTTTCTCCTTTTCACTTTGAAGTCATGTGGACGTGAGTCAACCAGCAGGAGGAAGTGAATGTGTCATAATATGAGTTCAGGTGTGCTGTTGAAGAGGTGAAAGGCTGCATGTGTGAGTCTATGTGATCGTGTTGGGATTTATACGAAGGGGCTGCTGGGGGAGGGGTGGGGCGAGTCTAGTCTGTGCACATGTATGTGTTTGGAGAGCCGGTGTTGACACAGACACAGCCGCCCCATTGTCCTCCTCCATCTCCAGTCAGGATGTTTGAGGGGCGCCTCCTGGCTTGGCTCCCTCTAATCTCTGCTGGAACCAAAAAACCCTGCGGCTGGAAGTCCTCGGCCATCGAGGACACTGTCAGCACCGGTGCAAGAGAGGTGCACAACGGAGAGAAGAGTCGGGAAGGTTACTTTTTGAAAATGCTCAGTTTTTAATCAAAGTAGAGACAAAGAAACATCATAAGCAACCGAACGTGGAAAACAGCATGTAAAGCATCTAGTGAACTAAATTTGACCCAGATCACAGCAGCGTTATCCAGCCTCCACAGCTTCATCTCCTCCCATAACTACAAATCATCCTGCTTTCACCTTACCTTGAAACTGGGAACTCTTTTGTTCTTGCTTTTTGACTTTACATGAACAGTAAATTTGAGTATTTGAGGATAAAATGTCCAGTCAAGTATTCAGTTTGGTGTATTTGGTGTGTGAACTTAATTTCCTGTGTTTTCAGATGTGAGCTCCCATGTTCTGTAATTTATGATTTTTTTGTAATATTCTGATTCATGGGTTATGAAGTATAGTTGGGTCCAAATTTTTATTTGCATGGAAGCATAAAGCTGTCTACCGATCATAAAACAGGCTCGCTAAAAGGAATAGGTGCTGTGGAACATGTGAGAAAAGGAGATATGTTTCGCTTTTACATATAGAGACAGAAATACAAGAAAACACTGTTTTTAAAGCAAGTTTGAAAGGCATTGGTATGTAAAAGTACATTTTTTTGTTTTGCATTTATGGCCCTCCTTTTTTTCATGTGACATTTGATATTGTCTAGAAACAAACACATCGTACTTCTGATGATCTCACAGAAATACCAAAAACAAACAGAGCCTCTTTAATACAGCATGAAGACACTGATGGCACATGAGGTGCTGAAATTACATCCTGGTGTTTAGGAAGCAATGCCAGTGAAAATTTAGTTAGTCAAATCTCAGGCAGCGGTGGACACACGGAGCCCATCGCTTAATTGACGTACCACAAACACCTAGAAATGTACACTTACTTTCCTTTTCAGTACCTGTTTTGATTTCGTTTTGAACCTTGGCTTTATTTTTCAGTTTCAGTCTATTTTTTGTTGGTTTCATGCAAAAAAAAATGTAAAAAACCCCTCCCTCGTGACTTAGGCTAACATCGGTTTCGGTATAGACAGAGGCAAAAGAAGGAATCAAAGCTGAAAACGCATTTCTTCCAAAACCTCACTGGAAATCAGTCCGCTCCCACTGAGAAAGCAGAATTGTTGTGTTAATTTCAACTTCTCCCAAAGATTAATTATTCAATATAATCTTTGCGGCTGATAACGTACAGTAGACTGAGTTTTATCCTTGAGGAGACAGCGGTGGCCGCCAGGAAAGCGATATAAGTGGATTCATTTCAAGGTGCCTGTTTCTCTGAAGGCTTTATTAGATTTAGTTAATGAGAGTGCAAGGCAGGCTGGCTGTCTGAGCGCAGGTTGGGGAGCTGGAACGTAATTAAGCCGTGAGTCTGACGATGCCACTGTTACAGACTTTGATTAAAAACATGCTCAGCAGCTAATCTCCACCAAATTAAAGCAGTTACATCGTTTGGCATGGTCACCTTTGGTTCGCTCTCTAAATGAGATAAATCCCTCTGTCTTTCTACTTCTTCCATTCACACTATCTCCTCTCCTCCTGCCCTCCATCTCCGTGTCTGCACCCTAATTTTCCATGGTAAGAAGGTGTAGCCACATGCCTGGTCAACCAGCCGGTCTGTCTGTCTGGGACGTAGTTAACCCTTCTGAGTTTTATGTCTTCCATATGCCCTGCTCGGGCCTTTATGGCTGGAATGCGTAATACAGGAGAAACCTGTATTTCCAGGCCTGCACACATAAGTCTTCTTGTTAGAGCCATAATGAGTGTTAGTATAGATTTCCTGTGGCTCAAACACTAGACTTAATTGACCCAAACAGCCCTGAGTGACTTGGCACCTCCCGTCTCAACCTCCCCTCCTCCCTCGCCCCCCATCAAGACCTTTCTCTGGGACAAAGAGGCTTTTGTCCCCCGGCCTGTGCCACAGCGCTCTAAACCTTTGTTGACTGTTTCTGTCTGGCAGAGCAAATAGCGCTGACCCCCTTTTGTTTATTGTCATTTTTTGAAGTTTGAACAAAGTTTATACAAAGCTCCATTTTCTAATGTTTGCTTGCTGCCTCCAGGGAGAAAACACGAAGGAAGAAAAGAAACAGATTTATTTTTTGTTGAATTTTTTTTTTTTTTGTCTGTTAACTGTCTGACCTCTTAACGTCTCGTCTCTTTTTCTGCTTTCTCTTAATCTCCTCCTCCTCCTCCTTCCTTCGCCGGCAGGGATCACATATACACGGTGGACACAGACACTGCCAACGGTGACGAGATCTTTTTCACTAAGGTGAGTGAGCCGCCGGACTCTTTGAGCGTGGTTAGCTCACAGCGCGTTGTGATTGACAGCGTAACCCCAACAACCTCGCTCTGTGTGTCTGTGTGTGCACGTGGGTGCGTGCACGTCTGCATGCACGTGCCCGCCAGTGCTCTTACTCACCCACCTGATCACCGGTGTGAGCCTGCCGTGTTGCCATGGTGACCCTGTTAAGGAGATTATCCAATCAATCAGTTACCAAACTGCCTGCGTCATACGCGCTCGTCAGTGGGGCAGCGGAAGACGTGGGACGGAGGGGATGGGGGGGGGACTGATAGCTGCACATAACTAGGGAAAAAAGAGGAGAAAATAAACCAAAGACAGTGATTGGAAAGGTGACATGAGCGGCAAGGTGATACTGGTGCAGAGAGGAAAACGATCATTGCGTAGATTCAGATTATTAAAAAATTATCCTCTATTTTCATTAGCCCTCAGCCATATTAACCCACTCTTCAACTCTTTCTAAACACTCTTCACTGGCATCACTTGCTCTTAACATAATGCATGCAAACAGAATTCAAACAAGGCCACTTTCGAGTACACAACCACCCTCCAACTCTCCATCTCATCCACTTCAGTGTCAAAGCCCAGTGAGTGGGTCTTAATGAGAGCAGGCTGGAGATGAAAGGCTGGTGGGAGACGCACAGATTGATTGATGACTGGGGGTCTTTAATCAGTGGCAGAGCTCCGAGCATGTTGAACAACAGCAGCGGGAACGCAGCGGTCTGAACCTGTGACTCAGAGCTGACCCTCAGACCACACAGGGAGGAGACCGGAGCGCTGTGTACGTGTGTGCGTGGCATTGATAGATAACAGCGTGTGTCTGAGAAGAGGTGGGATCTGTCCTTGGACAGACTCTTTTCTGATCCGGGATCAGTATCGTGTTTCCTCCTTGCCGGCAGAAAATTAGATGTTCAAGGAGGTAAGGTGATCTCGAGTCGGTCCTTAGAATAAAGTTCATCCCAGCGCTGGTGCCTCACGAGGGGGTAATCAATGATGGGGAATCTTAGATGATGGTTATTGATCATTGTATAGATGGTTATTGAGTCATATAGAGGCCCCTGCTTTCTTCTTCTGTATTAATGTTTGGCTTGCTTGCCTTGTGAAAATCGTTCTTATTCTCACCTTTACGTTTGTCTTTCTTTCCTCAGAAATTGACGTGGAAGTCTAGACAGGGAGATGTGGACACATGCAGGATGAAAGGAAAGCATAAGGTAGAGAAAGCACACCCATACTCAGACGCACAAACACTGCAAGATCGCTGACTTCAATTTAAGAGCAAATGCCACCTTATTCTTCACGGAAACACCCCAAAGTTGGACACGTATACAGGAGACAAGACCTCACTCAGTGTTTTTTTTTTTGTCTTTCTCCATTTCTCTGTCACACACAAGTGCACACATGCACAATGGCATACTCCTCATAGTTCATGCAAGTGTTCCAAATTTATAGATAACATTGTCAGTTCTAATGGCGGTATAATTTTATCTGGATTAAAAATATTTATTTTTTTTCACAATTATCTCATTATATGCTGAAAAAGCTATTAAATGGCATATTGTCGTCTACTGTGCGTATAAGGGAATGCTTCATTTCAAGTTCATATGCTAAATATTTGCTAAACATGCCTTGCTCTCTGGCATCACATGCTGTGCTTCAAAAGGAAAACCAGAAAAGGATTCATGTTCAACAAACCACATGTGACTAACAGTGCAAAAGTATAAAGACACAAATGTCACCGTGGACTTCCTTTCTTGTCTTTGCCTGTTTTTCCTGCTGCCCCGCGCTCCCTGAAGGACGAGTGTCATAATTTCATCAAAGTGCTCCTGCAGCAAAATGATGACACCTTGTTTGTTTGTGGAACAAATGCTTTCAACCCCTCCTGTCGAACCTACAAGGTACGGAAGCACACAAACTGACACGCTCAAACGCATTTATCTACACAGACATTTTAACTCAGTGACAGGCATTTGACACACACGCTGCACACGTACTTTGCTCTGCAAACTACTTCCTTTTTTCTTTCTTATTCTCGTCTCTTTTCTTTCTCACTTCAGTATTTTTCTTCTTTAACCCTCTTCTTTTTTTTCTGTCTTACTCTGTTGCACAACACTTTTTTAAAAGTTCTTCAAGGTACTTTTTGACCCCTGGTGTGAGAGTTTAGAAAAGGCAACCTATAGCAATATGGATGTAAATGGATGACTTTCACATCTCAGCAGGCTCCCTCCTAAATCTTTATCTCCAGGTCTCCATGCTTGATTTAGAAGCACAGAAACCTAACAACCTGCATTCTTTCACACACACACACACACACACACACACTGTAAAATGTAGGAGAAGGCACAGGCCTGAAATTGGATTCATCCACATCCTCTGAACTCCTTCCTGATCATATTCATGCGAGCTTGTCTTCAATAGTTTCAAGATTCCTTCAGGAAAAGTAAAACCATGAAAAGAATTGATGCATTTTATTGACCTTGGGTCAACAAAGAGAGCGCATAGACATTCAGATCGACTCAGTGGGAAAAAAAATAGAGATGTCAATAAAAACAGATGCGCAAAGAATAGGAAAGTGTTGTGTGGAGGGGAGGGATAGTGAATGAAAATAAAAAGCAGAGGGGATGAAAAAGTGCTAATTTGTTTTTTTTTCCCAGATGACATAAATCTGAGAGGAGCTTTTAGGCGCTATTTCAATTAGTCAAAGAAAATGATCTCTCTCCAGACCAGCAATGAGCGTCCTCCATAATAATGCCAAACATGACAGCTCAAGTACACGGGGCATGCATGTACCGGCGTAAGGAAGCAGATCTTTGGCAGCGTAGTTGCAGAAAATGCTCTTGACGAAGAACAGCTTAGGTGAGAAATAAGAGCGCAGTCATCTATGTTTGAAACAAGAAACGCCGACACCGTGCCCAGGCATCTCCGCATTTACAGACTAACGTGTAATCCCGGGGGTTTTATACTCCGACTGGGTCTGAATTACTTACACAATCCTTTGTTTCAGGGATTAAAAAGGTACATTTATTTAAGATATGTTGAACATGAATTCAGTGGCAAAAACAAACAACCCTGTAATCATGTGCAGATACAGCAGCTGAACAGCGTGGTCCTTCGAACGCACGCACACACAGAGGGAAGATGACTGGCCATCCTCCTCCTGTGTGTGCGTTTTGTTCAGAACTCCATTGTTTTTGTGTTGTGCCAACTGATCCTTCCATGCGTGTGTGTTAATCCTTGCTTTCTAGTAAATTAATTACATTTTCATCAACCTCGTAGAAACAAAAGAGCAGAGTGAAAATTGTCTGTTTTTCCCAAGATGGAGAGATTTCTAAAGTGCTTGAGGATGTTTAAGATCAGAATGTGGTGTTGTGGAGTTTACATGGCACACATGTTTTTTACATGGAAGAAAAATTAAAGAGCCAATTGTAACTGATATTTAACAAAATCTCATAAAACTGTGTGGCACATGCCATGCATGAATCGACTCAGAAATCAAGGATCACTGTCAAAATAACTTCATTAATACATCTGAAGGAGGTGTTCTGTAAACAACTATTTATTCTCGTCCAGATAAATCAGATATGAATAGCTGTACAGAAATGAAAGGAGGACAGAAAAACATTTAGCCAGACAAGCAGATAGGAAGGCAGGAGGACAGTGAGACTCAGCAGCGGTTCTGTGCTGACAAATGGTTATTGTCTGCTTTGTTAGGATGTGATGCGACAGCCAGAGCTCACGGAGATGCTATCTATGTAGCCTGTGGGGAGCACTCTCCTGCTTTGGTCCACTAGATCTGTTTATCAGAAAAACAAGACATTTCCGCTCCGTTGCCTTTGTGGTTCAGCATGCTAAGCGCACAGAGTGGACGTCTTTCAATTCACTGACTCCTCCTGCAGGGAAAGTGGAATTTATGTCTCTGCATTTATCAGGGGTGGTTAGCTTTTATAGCGCCTCTGGTTATGGTTTCAAGGTTTGTTTTAGCTATTAGCGCTCTGAAATTACTGCTAGTCTGCTGAAGTTTCGGGGAAGGGAGGGCAAGTGTTGTAAAACGTGGTGACGCTTATTAAAATGTCTATGCATTCGCACAAAAGCATGCTCACCTGTGACACGGGAATCAGTCAGTTACACATCTTACACATCTCATTTTCCCTTAAAAATATTTGACTATAAAATAATAGTTTTTTTGAATAAAATAGCAGTTATAGTTGGGAAATCAATGTGCCATTCCTAGTAGAAATGTTGTCAAGAGAGCGATTCTTTGCAGTTGCTCATTTACATATAAACATGCAGACTCACTACAAATACCTGGATACATGCACAAGAAAAAAGAAAAAAAAAATAGAGCGACTCTTTCAAACACTAACGACTGTTTAAAATTGCAACTTTACAACACACATTGAACAAAAGCATCACACACACACTCACTCACCTCTCTGCTGGCAGGCTGGCAGACTCTCTGGACAGATAGCAGGCCTTTGATGGCCTGCTGGAGCCCATCCAGGCTGCTTGGTTAAAAGTGTGTGTGGTGCGTGTTTGTGTGTGCATGTGGTTAAATCCACCTTGGCCACAGTTCGCCTCTCCATCTCCCCGGTGTGACAGCACTGAAAAGAGCTTCTGTTTCGGGGCCAGCATCATCCCACATTAATCAACAACGGTGCGAGGGCAAGCGAGAGGGACTGGGAGGCATGGCAGGGGAGGAGAGGTGGAAGGAGACAGAGGGGGAGACAGACGGGGCAGAGAGGGCGCCTGCCCAAACCGTCAACATCCCACGTTATTTTCTGCTCTGGCACCTTCCCCCGCATGGTTACTTCTTTATTTTTCACCACTCTCTGAATTTCATATTTTCTGTCTTTCTTTCTTTTTACAAGCCTATCAAGTGTGTCTTTCTTTTCTCCAAATGCTTGTAAAAAAACACATTGACAGACACCTTGGCAGTATGATGCAGTGCTTTGCCTTAACTCTACATGGCACCCATCTTCATTTTTCTTCTATTCAACCCTTCTACCTCTCCTCTCCTTTCTTCTTGTGCCAGCCTTAATTCCTCTGTTGCTCCCACCACTCCCCCATCTTTCTCTCTGCTGCTTTCACCCTCTGTCACTCCCTTGCTGTGTTGTAATAATAAACACCCCATCCAGCTGGGCTGATATATGAATGGAGTCAGTTTCACCGCTCGTTGCCGGGTAAAACGGGGGGAATATGCGGGGAGTCTTAGAGGCTCAGAGTCCCAGGTGATGTGTCCCGCACTCGATGCAGGTTGGAGGTCTTCGCTTTTTCAGTGCTTTTTGAGAACAAAAGAGTTCAAGTATTCAAACTTGCCTTTTTACTGAAGTTGTTTGGCATGCAAACGTGATGTTATTAATGAATCATTGTGCACCAGGAACGTACAGAGGATGTTATATTTGTGTTGTGTTCAGTGTTTGATGATCATGTCCTTGAAGGAGATGTGGGTGACGGTTGTCATTAATGAGGTTCTACTCCTGCTGGAAGGCTTTGATCCCTCCAGTTCTTAGAAAAACAAGTTGCAGAGAAATGGGCCCCTGCCATTCTTCTCCCAGGGAGATTTGTCCTTTTCTTGGTTCACACAAACTCTTCTGGACCAGGTGCGAACTTGTGCACTTGACCTTTACGGACAGAGAGAGTTGTTGCAGGTGCAAATATGGAATGTACGAAAACACATGTGCTGGAACTAAACCCAGCTGCAAACCCGAGGACACCATCTCAAACTATAACAACTGGGACAAAATGAAAAACTTCCCAAATCGTTTATCAATAAGGAACTGTTTGAATGCATAAGTGCAGAATGCAAGAAACATGCTGGGCTTTCTTTATCAAATATAATGTTTCGAGGAAGCATGTAGGATGCTGGCCCGGTTACCCCATGCTTGTCCTCAGTAAGACTTTGCAAATCCCTTAGCAATGATAAATAAAGCTCATAACAGGCTTATTAGAAATCAACAGAGACGTAGAATCAGAACCTCACCATGAATTCTGAACCAATTATAACACTCCTGATGGGCATGTTTTGGCTCTACATTGTGTTTGTCTAATTAATTAACATATAGCCTATGGAAAACACAAATGAGCCGTAGTAGTAATTAATTCATCTAGATAGACTGTACCCCAAGCCAAGGTTACTGTGCATTCAATCTGCAAAGATACAGCAGATCCCCAGAGAGCAGTGTGTTGTTAAGGCAGGCCTGGCAACATGTGACACTTCAATTCCCTTCCCATTATTTTGAATTGTGACTCTACAAAGCTGAAGCTCTTTTCTTTTTGTTGCAGCCAGTGGAGCTGACAGCATAATAATGTTTGTCTGGTAAATAATGTAAAAAAAAAAAAAAAAAAAAAAAAAAAAAAAAGAGAAAAAAGTCCATCTGCCAGCTTAAACATTAAATATCTTTATGGTTAGAAATGTTGTGGTGTGGTGAGACAGACTTATGGATTTTTGTTGCCCTTTTTCAAAATGTTGAATATTGCTTTTGACAAGGCTAATAGCATGGAAGGGAGCACAAAGGTGCAGTTTCGCAGCACATGCCAGCTCTACAGGAGACTGGAGCCATACGTATATTTGCGGCCGGGCTGGGAGTGCCTTCCTCTGTTCAAACGGCAGGAACAGATTAGTGACAGCCGGCCAAGCCCAGTAGACAGAGGTCACTACCTCAGTGAAATCAGCTGGGGAGATGGGAGGGGTGGGGGAGGTTGCAGCGGCATGAGAGATATGTGAGTCGATGTTTGTGTTGCGCTGAGATGGAGGGGCTGCTTGTGTTGGTTAGACGACACAGAAGCTGCTGACGTTTTAAGCTTAACTAGGCTCCTGTGTCGGTTCGTACACCCATAGGCTCTGATTCAATGGGCGCACCTGACCTTAAGCTCCTCATGTCAGTTACGATTAGAGAGTGTTAATCTGTAATCACAGCCTCTCCCATCTAATAACAATATATGTCCAGTTTGTTTCCATATATTATCCCACTATCATTTCTGAAGAAACAGAAGGAATGAGAAACCACTGCTGCTGCTGGTTATATGTTTGTTTAAAAAGGTCACTTGCAATTTTTTTTTTTTCTGCCAAATCATGCCCAACAATTTCTCTGGCAAGCTTTTCCAGCATGTGCGTGACCTTTTTTAGTGGGCAGATGATAACCGTGTCCGCCGAGATAGGAATAGAAAACCAAACAACCTGTTTGGGGACCAGAAAAGGGCAGTATAAGCGATAGCAGTTACCTGCCTTGGCCAGCGAGGCTCCCCGTTGTCAACACAAAGGGAGGAAAAACAAGCGAAGACACAGACAGCAAAATAGATACAAACAGAGATAGTAAAGAAAAATTACTATGTATTGTGAACTCTGCAGGCAAGCTGAGGGCAGTATAACCACAGCCTGTGGTCACTGCTGTCTGACATTTTTTTTTTTTTCCCCACATATCTTCTATGTTTGTGTGTAAGTGTGTGTGTGTCTGAACCCCTGGTCTTCAGCCAGGGCGAGAGTGTCCTGAGGCATGCTGGGGAAGACAAGCCTTCCCATGGTGGGATGAGAGTGACCTTTCACCCACACCAGACAGTCTGCTCACACTTTGCCAATCACACTGCAACTTAACTGGGCACACACAGAAAAAAAGACAAATTTGTCTGAATTCCAGTTTGCAGAAATCATCCCAACAAGCGGCTTTTAGACTGAGGACAATTACTCAAGATAGCTTTGACAAATGTGACTACAGATTAACTGAACAAAACCAGATGTGAAAAAAAAATGTGACAACTTTTATCTATAATGTACCAAATGAAGAATTTCCTCAAATATACCAAACGAGGGAACAGGTTTTGCCCAAGGAAGAGCTCTGCATGCAAGTCAGAGTAAAGGCTGCAAAATGTGACTAAAATAATTACGATCTACTATTTAAAAACTTCTGTGGTTTAGTAGAAAGAAAAAAATCTCACATTTCCCGCTTAGGGCTGTGTTCATCCATTTTTTCCTTTGCACATACTTCTTTCGTCTTTGGAGGCAAAAGCTCAGACTTAAGAAATCAGGGCCGAGGAAAGCAGTGCAGTAAATGGGTTTAAGATCTGAGAGTTGTTAAAACTCCTCCTCAACATCAGTGCAGTTGAAAGATAGACGATAGCAGGAAAAAAGGAAATCACATCCACCCATGCTGTGAAATATGTGGCTGTAGATCATGTTTTTCCTTTTTTCAAATTTTTCTCCATTTTATTTCTATCATACGTCATGACAGTTTCTCAGATGCTCCCAGATGTGTGGCTTTGATGATCCAGGGGTTATTAGTTTAGGTTTAAGTTAGGTGAGGCAACTGTGTGGCTATTTTATATAAACTCCCGTCAAATGTCACCATCTTAACACAGTTTTATTTACAATTGACATCAGTTTGTCATTGTTTTGACATCCAAACACACTTTGTTTTTTGTTTTTTGTTTTTTGTTGTTTTTTTTGTTTGCTTATTTACTGCCAACTGGGAACTGGCACTTTCTAAATTTCCTTTTTTTTTTTTTTTTGGTTTGGCACTACATGTTATATAGTTTTGACCCTGTTTTGACCTTTCACCTTATCTTGACCCCAGATGGACACCCTGGAGGCTCTGGGAGAGGAGATTAGTGGGATGGCACGCTGTCCATACGATGCCAAGCATGCCAACGTTGCGCTCTTTGCTGGTAAGCTTCAACATTTCTCTGTCATTCTGTCATTCTGTCTTTTCAGTCTTCGTCTGCTTGGTTTGCCATAAACGGTAAGATTCTGTGAGAGTAAAGTGGATTAAGTTTTTTTTGTTTTTTTTAATTTTATAGTTACTGATATTCACTGACTGCCGTGAGGCAAAAAATAATCCCAATTTACTGCTATCTGCAGTTATTAAACACTGGAACCATTTTGAGCTAGATAAGAAAGTTGAGTATATTTGAGTGAGGGATTAGTTGTGGTTGCATTCAAAATTGTTTTTAATACCCTGTGGTTTATTCTAATGGCAGTTCTCCGACAATGTGTCAAATGATTTTCACTGGTGTTTTGTGCGCTGGAGAAAATCATCAAACTTGTGGCTACATTTGCTGTGTGTCAGGAATTTACTTCGTGTTAAAGTCCTTGGAGATGCATCAATAGTATTGCGGTGAAAGAAAAAAAATCATTTGTCTCTGACTTTTATTGTACTTTTATGTCACTCTATTCCTTATTCGAGGTCTTTCAATATGCATAGGATTAAAAATAAATTGCAAATGGACGGGACTGGAATGAGTCAGCTCTCTGTTGGCGGGGTGCGATCCACAGGCTGCTAAAGACATCTAGTCCTCGCTCATATTTACTGTGAACTGATTTATGGCAGTATTGATGAGCTGTCCCTGCCGTATTAAAGCACATGATGAATACATGCCAGGTTTGAGCAGTTAATGTGTAGCAGAGCTGCTTGAAAGGAGCTGGAAGCACTGAGTAATCAAGAGGGTTCCTCTGACTGCTATCCTTTCAATTATGTCGTTTGAGTTTCCACTGTGGTCAGAACCGAGGCAGGCTGAGGTCATTCTGGTGGCGCATTGTGTTTGTGCAGCACATGCATGCGTATGCATGTGCAAGAAAGTGTGTGACTGCGGTTTTCTTCGGTGCTCGAAAACCGAATGTGAGTGCATGACTTCAGTGTTTGTGCTTTTGAAGAGTGTTTGCAAGATGGGTTGACTGCAAATGTGCAACATGCACAAGTGTGTGCACTGCCGCTTTGTTGTCCATCAAAGAATCCCTTCGGTTTGTGGCATTCGTTTATTTTCCAAGTCTGAATCATTTGAAGATGTTTCTGTTTCCAGTCACAAAAGAATCTCTTAGTAACTATGTGTTTCTCTCTTAATGTTACTCACCCCTCACCCTCTTCTCGTCTTCATGGCTCTGTCTTTTCTCTCCGTTCTCTCTCGTCTCCATGTCATCTCCTCATTTCACTTTCTATCTGTGTTTACTCTCCAGATGGCAAGTTGTACTCGGCCACCGTAACAGACTTTCTCGCAATCGATGCGGTCATCTATCGTAGCCTTGGCGACAGCCCGACTCTGCGCACTGTCAAACATGATTCCAAGTGGCTGAAAGGTGAGTTGGGGACACACAAACAGCTTTCATGCTCGGAAAGCACCAAGGCAAATGAGAGGACTCAGAGCTTAACAACTGTTTGGACGTGCGTGTTTGATCATATGATTTGTGGCTTGTGATGTATGGATGACAGTATGGAGCCGAACCACTTATGATAATGCGACACGCTCTGCTGGATGCAAAATTGTTTTGCTATCCTGCCCCAAATGAAATTGCTCTGTCTGGGGTGAAGCAAGCACAAGTCCAGCATGTCAAAACTCAATCGTGAGATCCACCATTTCTCACATGTAAATTGCTGAGCTTATGTAATGGATAGATTGACGCTCACAAGGGTCATGGAGGGTGTTTTTTCAGCATAATTTGACAGATAGTCAAGCTGTTTGCTGTAAAATATGATGCTTGAACTGTTCTGTCATGGTGAAACACTGCTTGGATCTTTTTTATTTCTTTTATTCTTTTCCCGTTTGCAGAGCCTTACTTTGTCCAGGCGGTCGATTACGGGGATTTCATCTATTTCTTCTTTCGGGAAATTGCTATGGAGTACAACACAATGGGAAAGGTAAGCAAAGGCGCTATTGTCCTGCTATTGTTTGGCCTCTAATCAGAGGTGACTTCCTATTTACCGGTAGAGTCAGGAAGTGCCTGGGGAAGCCAACAGGATCTGGGCTGTATCACATAATGGGAAGGAGGCTTTCAGGAGCTGTTAAGTGGCCAAAACATTTTTCAGAAGCACTGAGCAGGATACAAGACCTAAAATAGATCCAAAAACAAAACTATGGAGGTCTGGGGCGTCCATTTTGAAGTCTAAATATATCCCTGAATTGCACGAAGGCATCCGTGCCAAACTGCTCCTTTTTGACCTTTCATGTCAATGCTTCCCAAGAAAAGTCCCACCCAAGTATCTTTGAGTGAGTGAGAGCTGAAGAAGAAGCAGGCATGCCGCAGGTATTACAAGCAGGGCCTCTTTTAATCTCCTTAATTTAGTTTTGGATCCTGCAATGAGAAAGTTTAATTGGGCAGAAGGTAGAAGAAAATACTGAAATGAAGGTATACTTTGCTGGGTAAATTAAGGGAAAGTTACAAGCGATGCGATGGTATGGGAATCGAACTGAATTAACACGAGGCACAGAAATAATGGATTCCCTGCCAGAAATGACAGCCATGTGTTAAACAGAGCATGAATACAGATCAGGCCCCTCAATCTGCTGGGTGTTTTGAAAGCAGTGTCAGCGTAATTATGCATGTGGAGGGAGAACTGAAGACGCAGAGAGCAATTTAAAATTTAGTGAATGATATCTCTTCATTATTGTGGAGCAGAATGGCCTTCCCTGCGTAAACAGTCGCTTTATGG
Organism: Hirundichthys speculiger; assembly: GCA_018398805.1. Lineage (NCBI taxonomy): Eukaryota > Metazoa > Chordata > Actinopteri > Beloniformes > Exocoetidae > Hirundichthys > Hirundichthys speculiger. The sequence goes on along the minus strand of JAGFBZ010002193.1, from coordinate 2,210,632 downwards.
CAAACTGATGAATCTTCTACGTCATGTTTGTGTCTGCTTGAGTTCGAAAGTTGGCCTGTTATCTAATAAAGACAAAACAATACACATCTCATCACAAAATTGATTGAATTAACTCAATGACTAAGATATTTTGGTGGTGTAAATAAGCCATGCACAGGTTCATAGTTGCACCACTAACTGTGTTGTCTGTCTACACAGGTAACCCCCAGATAGGCCAGAACACTGACCTGTAACATGTAAAGCAAATGCAATCCCATCTTCAGCTGTGCAGTGTCACCTCTTCTCCCGAACGTATTTCCTGTAATCTCCCGGTGACCAGGGTTGTGTAGGTTTTACCGTGCTTTTCTTAGCTGCTGCACTCCTGATTCATATCTGTGTGTGAGTCACTGGGGCTGTGTAAGATTGTGGTATGTGCCCTGGTTAGAGTGCATGCGCTATTATCTTTGCGTGTATTTGTGTGTGTGTGTATGGATCTGCTTTAAATACATGTTTTGTTCCCATTCACACTGTCAATTTCAGGTCACGGTTAGACTTATAGCTGTTAAGTATAATGTGACAACAGCTAATTACAACACTGGCTACAAGATCTGAAGGCAGAGTTGTAATTACAGCACTGGCTACAATTTGAAGCTGTGTAGTTTTAGCTTTCTGCTGCCAGGTGCTGACTCTCAAACACATTTACTCCTCTGTCTTTAATTTGCTATAAAGTGATGAAAACTGTATTCAGTGTCATCAAAGTCCAGGTCAAGGTCCAAAGTACTTATATGTTTCATTATCTTGCTAACCCTGTGTCAGTGGAAGCACATATTAAAGCTGACATGATTTCTCTTTTAATTTGAGATGTGTGTACAAAGTTTGAGTTGGTGTGTACGTTCAAGATAATTTAGTTAACAAAAAAAATGCGTTTGCTTCATTTTCCTCGTGATTTTAATTACAGTAATTAAATGTGCCACCCACTTACATTTTTGTTTTATTCCTAGTTTTTGATTGAGCTTCTTGAAACAAAAACTCTAAAGAACTCATTGTTATCTTATCATGACACTTTTTTTTTCCAAGTTCATTTGTGGTATTATTTTTTGGATGCATCCAGTGTATTAGCAGTAGCCTACATTGTACGACACTGAACAACCACACATGCCTACTTTTGATTTTTATTGGGAGCCAGTAATGAGGTCTCCCTCGAGCTCTACATGAGATTTCACTGGCACTCACTCTTTAGGATCACCAGTTAACTGAACATGTGTGTCTCTGAATTGCAGTTTGGCTCAAGAAGATGCTGTGTGAAATGTTCTAAAATGCCTCAAGTGATGTCACTTGCTGTATTCTTTGCCCTCCAACATCAATTACGATCTATTTTGCGAAAGTGCTCATCATGAGTCTGACAGTGCTGCGGGGGTGCAGTGCTGAATCTGTGGAGTACTCTTTTGACAGGCGGCTCAAAGCGAGAGACTGAGAAGTGACATCAGTGACAACTGATTAAAGGAACGAGGTTATTCAAGTGTAACATTCAGCTGTGTGTGTCTTGAGCAGGTGGTGTTTCCGCGGGTGGCGAGGGTTTGCAAGAATGACCGCGGGGGCTCGCCCCGTGTCCTGGAGAAGCAGTGGACGTCATTTCTGAAGTCTCGCCTGAACTGCTCCATCCCCGGTGACTCCCACTTCTACTTCAACATCCTGCAGGCTGTAACAGATGTCATTCACATCAATGGAAGGGACGTAGTGATGGCTACTTTCTCCACACCTTACAACAGGTACCCCTGAACAATGAAAAGAGCTGTTATTAGCATCCCATTTGTCATCCTGATTTTCTCTCTCAGTTTAAAGTATTTTCTAAACTTCCCTCGCCCCATCGGCATAACGACAGTGCAGCCTTTGTTAATGCTGGCAGTGTGTACTCCTGCTGTGCCGTGTAATATCTGAGCATTACAGCTCAGCATTTACATCCTCTTTAAAAAACAGTTTTTCTGCCCTTTTGACACGCAGGTGTTTAACCTCATTTTCCCTTTTAGAATTCATATTCAGAACTATTTGCACAGGCCGTGGGAGTTTTTTTTAATCTAAATTGAAAATTACCATCGAGCTGTGCTGATAGCTCACACATATTGTAATTTTCTATTTTATGGCTTCTTTCTACCAGATAAGACAATTGCTTGTGACAATGCAATTGAGCATGGTTAATGGACATTAAAATCCAATGAAGCGGTGCCTTTGAATATCTCTATAAGCACCCGTTTTGATCCTAGCGTTAATTTTCCATTTCATAGTCAGCGGGTGAAATTAGAGGAAGCACAGTCAGAGAAGAGACAGTGTTCAGAGTTTGTGTCTTATAATCGTCTGTCTGGCAGCACGGCTGGGCTGTTGCATGGCCTGGCCACTTGTGAACCGGTCAGCTTATTCACCCTCTATCATCTTTGTTAGAGGTCTGATATGAACAGAAATACGTCTGTCTAGGTTTCTGTACATATCCAATGCAGACTGTAATTACTTCAATTTAGCAATTGAGCCAAGAAATAACAGCTCTCTGACCTTGCTCTCTATAATACTGCCATTGTGTGTTGTCTCCCCGATGTCTACATGATGAGTTTAACCCATGATGCAACAGCTTGAAAATCCTTCCAGCAAAGAGAGAGAAGAGTATTTTGCTGCCTATAAACGGTTCTTAGTTTTTATTTATGAAAGCAGATGCATAAGAAACGGAGAAATGACTCAGTGATCAGCTATGCATTGATTCCACATGCAGTAAAAGATGTCAGTGGATCTGTTGCTATCACAAGATGGGTGTTTTCCCCTTAAAATGAAGGGCAATAATAAGATAATCTGTTTTCCATATTTGGAGCCCAACAGTAAGCTTGTGATAACTTCGATGCCACGAGGCTTTTGGGGAAACCCGAATTGCGACGGAGGGAGGGAATCTATGCCCTCACAAGACTCCACATACACAAACACTGTAACTCATAGACGAATAATACTAGAGTTTATGCATCAATGTATTTGTGACGATAGCAATCAAAACAAAATAGAAATGCATTCTTCAAATTCATTGAAAACTTGAGGGCTATAATGTCAAACATGCAATCGTCTTAAACAGGCCATTATTAAGTCTCTTACAACTTCTGACAGAGTGTTGAAAATTCATATTTCTGTCTTTTGGTCTAGAATTATGAAGGAATTTCTTTGCAATATTCAGTTGACAGAATTGTATAGACTGTGTATGTAATTTTGTGTGTGTGTGCGTGCTTGTGTCATTTCAGTATTCCAGGTTCGGCAGTGTGTGCCTATGACATGGCTGAGGTGGCCAAGACGTTCACGGGGCGTTTCAAAGAGCAGAAGTCTCCAGACTCCACTTGGACGCCTTTTCCTGAAGAGAAGGTTCCCAAGCCAAGGTACAAATGCAATTAATCAACGTACAAATACAAACACCTGCATACTATCCACAGTCACCCTCACGTAGCTGGCACCTTGCATCAAAGTTGCTCCCATTACCTCAGCTTTTTCCCACACGCAACTGCATAACCACTGACAAATGAAGCATGAGATAATTTTACAGATGGCTGGATAATTCTACAAATGTACCAACCTGATCAGTCTCCCATCTATTGCTCCCTAATTAGCGCACTGAAACCTGCTCTTCTATCCTCAAGGAAAAAAGGCAGATTTACAAAAAAATGATCAGACCCATGAGAATCTTTTGGGTACTGTTCGAGTCTGTGTGTACGCGCACACGTGCACGTGTGCGCGTGTGTGCGTGTGTGCATGCATGTATGTTGTCCCGCGGAGCCTAAGGATGTGATTCATCAACAGTACAGAGCCTTTACTGAACTGTATTCTTCCATGGGTTTACCTTCTAGCCTCAATTACCATGTAATGACTTGTTTATGTTCAACAGAGTCAGACATTTCAAAGAGCAGATATAGCATCTGTTTTTTCTGTGCTGATTGGTGTGATTGATTTGATTTCCGTCCTCTGGTGTGTTCGGTCCCTTTTATCCTCTGGCAAGCAGACGGAGAGTTGCAACAATGCTACCAACGTCTGGTCCCGCAGCAAACTGTTCCTCCATGTGCTCGTAATGAATCATTTGCAGATTTTCGTATTTTAGAGTTGCCTGTTTCCATTCTGCTGTCCATGTGCGCGCTTGCATAAACAGTATGCTAACAGTAGCAGTTTGGAAGGTTTCTGTACATTACGTTAGCTGACTTAAACTCATCTATAGTGGACTATAGGATGAAAAAATTATTTTCAACAGATAAAAAAAGGAGATTCATGGCTACAAATGACTACATCCAAAAATATAGAAAAAAATATATTCATATGAAAACTAATATACATTTCTCTAAAGCATGGCCTTAAACATATCTTAACATTTAGTGAGTAGGTATTGAGTGTTTCAGGCACGCGCCAGCAGCTGGTAGATATTTGGAGGGTCTGGTGTATGTTATGTGCTGTGACAGGGTATCAAAGAAAATGCTGTAAAAAGGTTTTATAGCCTATTGGAGGTGAGATGCCAGGAAAGGGGGATATGCTATCAAAAGCAGCTTCTATTTTACAAGGAACTTGCAAGCTCTCTGCAAATGGATCAGTTACAAAGAATTTCTAAGTGCCTTACCACGAATCTAAAGAAAAGAAGACATCATGCGTCCACCTATGTGAGCAAAGCCTCGTGGAATGAGAGTTCAGTCACCTGCAGCCTCACTCATATTGATCTCTAAAAAGTTACCTTGTGTCCTCTATTGGACTCTTGTCCTGATGTGTGTTTTGTTTCTTAATTTTTGCTTTTACCTCCATCTGCTTGATATTTTTTCCCCTTTATCATCACTTCTCATTACCCTTCTGTGCCTCCCCTCTATTTGCAGACCTGGCAGCTGTGCCGGTACTCCACCCATGGAAAAGTACAAGGTATCCAATGAGTTCCCTGATGACACACTCAACTTCATCAAGATGCATCCTCTGATGGATGAGGCTGTGGCTTCCATTGCTAACAGGCCTTGGTTTCTCAAGACCATGGTGCGGTAAGAGCTTCACACTCCAAAGGCTGTAGGCATTAGAGGTCTGTGAGCCTTTTTCAGTCGAGGACAGTAGTTATCTGAAGTGCTGCTCAGAGAGTCAGACTTATTAAAAGACACTTGTGCTCCATCACAAACCAGTACAAGAGGTACAAATGTCCACCTTACTGCTGTGTAGTGATGAACAAAGAATAAACAGCTTAAATACACACTGATGTTTATTGTCATGCTCAGCTCTTTGAGTGTTTTGGGTGTTTTATCAGAAATGGCTCTGAGGATATTTCAAAGGGAGGACACTAAGGTTTTTGTGGAGTGGTTTGCTTTTCTCCTGAGCTCTAGCAATTGAGCCCTTTCCCCAAAAGTCACTGTACCTTGCCTGATGTTATTTGATCATAATTGGTCTGTCTGCCTTCTACTTCCACTATGTGGAGACTTTTAAGTCAGCCTCAGGAGGGAATGAGACAGCACATCGCCTTCACGTCAGCGGGGCAAAAGTAGCTGACAGTGCATTTGGTAAAAAGCTCAGACTCTGCCTCTTATGTTGAACCGAGGTCTTAATTGCAGCTACTCTGGCTTGAGGGTTGGGACAGCTTACTATATCTTTAACAAGTCTCGGTGGCAGTGGCATCACTTAAAAGATCATCCACATAATGAATTCTTTATAGGTTTTATTAATTATTTGCATCATATCACATCTTGAAGCTGCTTTCCTGATGTCTGACCTACATTCTCTGTTATCCCGGAATGTGAGCGGTTTTTGGACAAAAATTTCATTCCCGTTCATTTGTGTGATTTTAATATATTTTGAACATACTGTATCATATAGCAATATATTTTGAATTGTATTTGTTATGAAACGTAACTTGCAGAGCCTTACGTGCGAGTCAGACATTAAAGGTATTATCATCTAAGCTCACAAAGCATCAACAAGCCATGAGGACTGGGGAAGGGTATCGGCCTTCGTTTCAAAGTGGATTATTTTTCCTGAGCTGAAGTCAGTGGGAAATTAATTCAAGTAATGGATGCGTTTGATATCTGTTGCCCTCGACATCCAGCACATCCCTTTTCCTCAACACGCCTCTGTGCTGAGGCAGAGACCTCAGCTGGCTGGATGCAGTCAATCACTAGAAGGTGGGAAAACAGTGAAGAATCCCCCTTGTGATGTTTTAAATCTTGAATAGGAAAGACTGTGAGAGTCATATTTATTGGTATTGTGTTGTCTCACTGAGATTGTATCCCAGTAACTCAGCCCTTGGAGCTCATATTCAAAACCTTATTAAGGAGCATGAGTGAAATCTTGTATTTTAATGGTCTCATGGCATACATGTCTCTACTGTAAAATTGGTCAAAAAAGGTCAATTTTATTATTACTTCCAGAAAAATTCTCTTTTGAGAGTAATATTTGTTGTAGTGCACACCTTTTAAACCCCATTTTCACATGGAAAACACTCAGTAAACATTAATGAGGCTAATGGTAGACTTCCTAGATTTCCGGATAAGATCTCATCACTAATCTTTAAATCCCATCTCCTTCTATTAACCCCTAAAGCCTTAAGCTGTTTTTTGGATCCTCCAACTGAAAAAACAAAAACAAAACAAAACAAAACCACTGAATCCAGTCAGTAGCAGTATTGGAAGGCCAAACTCAGCAGCCTTTGGCTGACTCTCTTCAATATTCATAAAGAAGACTATTCATATCAAAAACAAGAGAGAAAAAAATTTGAACAAATAATGTTTTTTTACTTTAACTCAGTTAATGTCAACCGTAAATGAGTAGCTTTATGATATAAATGATTACCTCATCACAATAAGTCAATGATGCTGCTCTGAAATCTGTTCTACATATTCTCAACCAAAACTCTAACATGAAACACAACATCCATCCATCCATCTTAGTTGTAATGTTTATTAAAAGGCAGACCCTGTTTCTACAAACAACCTTGTTTTTTATCATGAATATAAACTGTCCCAGCACAGGAGCGAAATAATGGACGAAATGATACAATAGTTACCCTTTTGATTACATTCGTACTGTCTTGGCCCTTAAACAAAAGGTGTGATGAACACTAGTCTCTTCAATGCAGTATCAAAGGTATAATTAACCTGGATTAAACCTGTTCTTGTTATTTGATATCTCTTAATTTTTGTCTTATAGCCTCAAGCACAATCGAGAGCTGATCCAAAAATGTACTGAGTGGCAGCTGTCTAATTAGCCAACCTGAATCTTTTTGTATGATGGGAGTTTTTGCATGTGGTGTTGAGCCAAATCATGCCATCAGCAGCTGTCAATCAGATAATGAATCTATGCCAGCTATCTGCTGTTAGACTTTGTTTTTTCATAATTATGATTTTTTTTTTTTTTTTTGTAGGAATCAGTTGACAGACCTTCTGATGAGTAAAATCAGTTAACAAGATTAAAACCCTGCTGCTCTGTAGTCTTCAAACACATGACATACACAACAGAAAGCGTCTTAATTGACTGACTGACTGGCTGTCTAGCTGTTATCTTGAAAATAACATTCAGTAGAAAAAGTAATAAATTGTAGTTTAGCAGTTTTTCTGAAATGCCAACTTGTAACATGCATCACGATCTGTTGCTCTACCAGAAAGCTCATCTGCTTTTCTGTTGGCAGGCAGAGAAACTGACTAACTGATGAACTGGTTGATTTGTTGTGCTTGGTGTTCTTTATTCCAGGTATCGTCTGACGCGCATCATGGTTGACAATGAGGCAGGTCCCCATAAGAACCAAACAGTGGTCTTCCTGGGATCTGAGAAAGGCATCATCCTCAAGTTCCTGGCCAAGATGAACAATGGCTTCCTCAACGATAGCCTGTTTCTGGAGGAGCTTAACGTCTACAACCCTGACAAGTACGTAGCTCTGGGTGCACGTGTGAAAGAGAAACACATGGATACAGTTGCTACGACAGAGAAAGGCCACTTATTGCGTGTGTGTGTGTTCAGGAGAGAATGTGTTTAATTTTGTGAGTTTCCACCATCTATCATCTCAGCCAACCCACCAACCCACCAGCTCCATCACTACCAGTCAGTTCCCCTGACTCAAGTGCTGCAGTGAAGCCAGCCAACCAGATGGCTACTCTATCATTTAAAAGAGTTTTATCAGGTTACACTCCGCCTAACCACAGCTACTAAATTAAAGACATAGACACTAAGGTTCTGGATAACATACTAGTGTGGTTCCCAACCGCAGCGGGACTCAGCTCCTCCATAATGTTAGCTGATTAAAGGAAACACACACACTCACACCAAGGTCTGTGTTTGTCTTCAGAGCCAGCCTGGGATCTCTTGCAAATACATTACACGTCTTTTGCCTCTCCCTTGTATGGATGTGAGTTTGGGTCCATGAATCTGATACAGATGGGGGAGGGATGTTATAGATTTGGAGTATAATGGAATAAGAAAAAGGCAGCCTGGTGCTAACAAAAATAATATTTTGTTAGGAAGTAATTGATGAGGGGGAATTTAAACACTGAATGAAGGGAGAGAAAACAATCATTCAGCCCAATAAGGAAATTTGGGAAAATGGAAGGAGCGAGTGAAGGAGAGTGAGCACCTAACGGGAGGGCTTTTGAGGTTTAATATCTAACATGCAGTGATCATGTGGTGAGCTGTATGGAGGGGAAGAAGGGCAGGGCCCTTTCCTCTCTCCTCTCCTCTCCCCTCCCCTTGCTGTGCCTCCTTCTTTCCTCTTCCCTCTATCTCCCTCTTTGTTTCAGCCGCTCTCCTGTTGGCAGGGGCTGAGCATTCATCGGCTGCTGGCCATCTGGCTTTAGCCGTGTACAGTAAGTGACTTTGCTTCCCTGCCTGCCTGGCTGGATCAGAGTAGGCCCGATTGTCGTGCATTACGCAGTGTAGATGGACTCTAAGCCCTAATTGAGAGCGTTAATGCTGGACCAGAGCTCTGCGAAGGGGAGATTAAATCCCAGGAGCCGGATGGAGAGAGGAGTGCAGGGGAAGAGAAGGCATAGAATGATGCTTGACACACCCCAGAGGGATTACAGTGTACCCCTGTGGGGACAAAGACGACTAACATGGGATGGAGAGGTGGTGGTATGGGGGGGGTTGGGGTTTAGCTTGTGGATTTTACAGTTAAGTGCTGGTGACTGCTCACAGTGCCCATCTGTCTGTTTATCTGTTGTATCTGTATCAGCCCTTTCTTTATCTCTGTTTATCTCTCACTGTGCTCCTGACCTTGTGTCCTCCTGTCCAGCAATAGCTGTGTTCTTGCTGACCTCATGGCTCCTGTGTCTGATATCCTGAAGCCCCACCTTTTGTTTTTTTTTTTAAACGAACACTCAGATCTCTCCAAGGTCTCATTTTCTGCCTCCAAGTTTTCTCCAAAGCGTTCCCTTTAAGCACCATTTAATAATCAAGAAACACATGCTAATCCGTGTGTGACCCTCTTCTCCACCTCCTATAGATGCAGTATCGACGGTGTGGAGGACAAGCGCATCATTGGAATGCAGATAGACACCAAGAGTCATGCGATGTGGGTTGCTTTCACCTCATGTGTGGTTAAAGTGCCGCTGTCTCGCTGTGAAAAGCATGGACGATGCAAGAAGTAAGTAATCGTCATTCCTTTTTTTATTTTTTTTTTTACAGTTTCAAATGGTATTGCAGTGTACGATATATGAGGGACTGATGCTGCTTGTGATTGTCCCCCAGGTCCTGCATAGCCTCCAGGGACCCGTATTGTGGTTGGGTGTCAGAAGGGGCCTGCAAACAGGTGGCTGGCAACACCAAGTAAGTAAACACAGGTGCAATTATAGAGCTCAAAATTAAAAGGATGTCTTTTTGATCGATAAAGTATATATTAAAAAAAAAAAACTATTAAAAGTAAATTGCTGTGGAGCTACACAAGGCTTATATAGAACTTATCACATGGACTGAAGTGCTAATAGAATATAAAAATAGTCGAAACAATCAAAGGAGCATTAAAAACAATATTCCTCCTCATGCACAAAGTCACACACATGCACACACACACGCGCATGCACAAAGACACACATGATCCAAATTCTTACTTGGTTTTAAGCCCAAATCACTAAAGGATTGTGTTCTGAATAAAATAACACTTCAGAAGGCCCTTGCAGAAAGGCTGGGGGTTTTAAAGGGTTTGTAGAATAATAGAAAATCTGATAAACAGGCTGAACTAAGACCATAAAGAACTTTTTAAACCAATAACAGAACTATAAAATCAATTCTGGAGCAGACAAGTAGACATCGTAATGAATAGCATTATTATTTAAGATACCAAAATCTACTCCAGCTAAATGTTATGATTTGTAAACACCTAGTTAAACTTCACATTTGTATTTTATTCCTTTTGGAGTCTAAATTGTATTTTGGATACTTGCTTAGTGTTGAAAGGTAAGTAAGTGCAGTTGAACCTTGTAATATTTGACCAATCAGATGTTTGTTTGTGGGGTAGGCTCAACTGGAGGGAATTCTGTTACATAATTTGGAATTTTGATATGAATTTTGTTGCAAAAATTGTACAACTACATACTATCTCAGCTTGTGCAGCCGTAACCCCACAGAGTCACAGCAGTGACCTTAATACCTCAGTTAACCTCAGATCATCTCCTTACCAACTGGTCTGTAGAAAGTAACAGTGACTGTGTTTTTTTTTGGAATCTGCTAATGACAAGTCTACAGGTCTGTTTTGTTCTGTTATGTTTTTTTGGACAGCTGGCATTACAGCGCCAAGAAAGTAGGTACTGGTCTCTCACAGCATGCATCCTGCTGTAATCCAGCAGATAAACAAAAAGTACACTGGTTTATAAAGCCTTGCAGTGAGATGATGAAGCAGTCACAGACCGATGAGCACAGATTATGTTGACAGTTTTTAAAACAATTTAACTATCATCTATCATCTTGTGAGCATTAATTTAAAATCATGTCAGCAAGGTCTGTTAACACGGCCACCACAGTCATCCGTGCGCACAACTGTTGAGTGCAGCTGCAAATATTTTCAACACCTTGAATTTAAAAAAAACAAAGAATATAACCCAACCCATATCCTACATCCCTACATTTCCAATGAAACTGTTCTTTTAAGTTATATTCTGTTGCCTTTTTTTTCCATTGCCGCTTCACCACATACACCACATCGGTGCTAAATTGCTCTAAAAACACGTGTAGACATGGTCTGAAGAATTCATAAGGGACACACATCATCACCAAACATTCTTTCTTTCTAAATGGCATATACATAGTTTTTGTTGATGAACTGGGTTGAATTTAACTATCAAAACAGTATTCCACATATTTTTCTTATACCCAACGCCGCTCCTCTTTTTAGCTTTCTAATGTAATGACTTGAAAGGGCATTTACCTCAAGCGAAAGGGTTTGTTGGAAGAATGAGTGGAAGGAATAAGTTGCTTGCCCCAGGCTTGGGGTTGATTGGGTTTGGGGCAACGCTGGGGAAAGTTTGATGGTCACAGCAACTATAATATTGTGGCTGTAGTTATGACACAGAACCAGATTATGCTTTCTGAACAAACAGGGCATGGAGGTTTGTGGTGGGAAAAACATTTTACAGATGAAGTCATAACAATGGAGCCACTGCATCACTGGCCATTTGATGATGAATAAATTTGATCCCCTTGCTGCAAAGTGGCTGGTCTGGTATGCCCATACACCACATGCACACTTAAACGTGCGTAGCGAAAACACAGACGGTATCCATCCTAGTATTATTCTGCAGAACTGAAGCATTGGACTGTCCTTATTAAGATTCCACTTGGGAGGAGGAGCTGACGCAAAGACATTAAAAGGGCAGATGACCTCGCCTCTTTACAGTACATTATTTCTATAAGTGGAAGTAAGAGGCAGTTTGCTCTGGTAAGATCTGTTGGTTTGTGTTTTTATGTATATTTTTGCTTCATCTTCCTCTTTTGCTAGCCTCCCCTCCTTTCTTCTTCCATCTGGCCCTGATGCCAGCATGCCAGATTTCCCGTGTGGAGTTATGCCTCTTATACCTACTGCCTATAAACAGCTTGCACTCTGGTCTCCAGCAATATGGTCCCCAGTCAGCCCCCTGTTCATGCATATAATTGCATATGATTCTGAAGGGTTGTTATTTTGTAGAATAGTTCCAGATTTGTTTTGCTATAATCAGCATAACAAATGAGCAGACCTAGATAAAATGTGCTCATTGCTGGTTTGCAACTTGATGAGACCCCGCTCCTTTTTAATAAAAGCCATGAATCAAAATGGATAGGGAGGTTTGAAAACAAATCTGCATACTGTACTTGGTTCATGCTGTATGTACAGTATATTCCTTGCAATGCAGTTCACTTCTGTTATGAATAATTAATACTATTATGCCGGACACCAATTTGTGTGCAACTTCACACCTCATATAATAATCATATCTGATGCAAGATAATATAAAATAGGCTTTTAACTCCCTCCAGTTATGTACAGCACAGCTTGAATCTGATTTAAATATGCACTGTGTGGTTGCAATGGGACCTTAAGCCTGAGCTGAGTCACATTCAAACACACCTGTGCGTCTATTGCTACATTGCAGCCACTGTCGGACTGACCCCCGTAACTTATAAGTTCACAGTGTAGTTCATTCGCTTTTCATATGTACCGAGTAAGGCCCAGACACTACATAAATACTCATTGTTAATTCATGTCAAGTCCAACTTTGCGGTCTTCATCTCACCAGAGTCTGCAATATTATTACCAACTTATACTGCAGACCATGATGGCAAGGTTGCCTTGGTCTTGTCAAAAAGTACGATAACTTTTTATGGCAGGGATGGAAAGTGATGATGATATCTGTGAGTAATAACCAACAGGTAGCAGGAGTGCTTTAGCTGCAAAGATTCTGTTTTGCAACCCTGCGTCTGTTTTGTGATTATGACTGTTTATGATGAGCAAATCAGATAAGCTGATTAACTGAACCCTAAGATATTAAAATCTGATTTTGTTGATGAGCAGCTGCTGTGCTCAATTTTGAAGGGGAGGTGTCCCGTCAAAAAGGTTGAAATTGATGACTATCACCATTCCCTTTCCCATTGTCCTTCAGGTGTGGCCACTGCCTAAGGGGAGGCACTTGGTCTGGAACAATCTTTAAATTGGTGGTCTGAATTGTTTGTGTAAGGATCCAGTGTCTATCAGCAGAACATTGCATTAGACAACCATAATCTTCTTTTCAGTTTTGTTTGGTCAGTGGTTTTAGTCTTCGAGGCTGATTGACTTCCTTAAAGTAGTGATTTTCTTTCTAAAAAACAACAGAAATCTAGTTGAATGTCTCCCTAAAACCTCTGCACTCCGTGTTATTCATTCTGATCAGTGCACAAGGGATGGATGATGGTATTCTGCAAAATCACTCTTCTTCATGCTATCTATAATTGTGGCCAGCCGAGGGTGAGGAGGATGAAAGGAGGATGGACAGGCATAGGAGGAAGAGCATTGAGGAGGGAGCACAGACAAGACTGTAAAAAGCTGTCATGCGAGACTGTGATCCTGGTTAACAGTTGGTTTGAATCAAGACTGGATGATGGACTGACTAGCTTCATGCTCTTAAAGCAGGTGATACCTGCAACGTCCAAAGCTTTGCAATCAACAGGTCATATTTCATTTGTTTGAAAGAAAATTTGTAAGTTATAGTTTTACAAAAGGAGTTAGTGGTGGGCTATTTTTCACCCTCATACATGAAGCTTGTAATTAGACTAATAAGTTACTTGTGCTTAGTCAAGCTCTTAATCTTGTTGATTGTAGCTTCTCATTTACCTTACAGAAATGTATAATTCTCCTGCACAATCACTGAAAATATTGAACTGTTTTTCAAGCTACACAACAATAAACTGCAAAGCTGCCAAATGAAGCATAAATCTTTGTTATCAACATTTCTTTTCAACAAGTCCTGCAGCAGCTATGGATTTACTTGGCTGCCTGAATTCCACATCGGATATGTTCTTCAGGGCTCCTGCCCACTGTTGTTTGATTTTGATCCAGCACAGGACCTTTTTGCAGGTTATGCTGTAATGCCAGCATCGAGTATGCTATGTTCCGTGTTGTTTTTGTAATAGCTTTTCTATAGCTTTGTGTTAGGTGTGGCAAGTTTTCCTGCTGCTGACCATGATGTCTCTGTTCCCTGCAGATCAGCCTTTGAGCAGGACGTGGAGCATGGTAACACAGATGGCCTGGGAGACTGCCAAAGTAAGCAGGCCCTCTTCACTCTTATCTTTCCTCCTCTATTCCATACCCCTGCCACCATTCTGTCTCCTGCTCCTCTCAGCCCTCCGTTTCTTCTTCACTGCCGTCACCTTTTTCTCTCCCGTCTGTTTGCCCCTACAATCCGCTCTTTCAGCCTCTTCCATCCATCTGCTCCTTTCTCTGTTCTTGTCCGCTTTTCGGTCCTTCTCCTCGCTGCTTCTCTGGTCTCCCAGTGAATAGCAAGTTGTGCCCCACTGGATAAAGAATCAGTCCCTTCTTGCAATTCGCCTATATAATACAAACATTCAGCAACACACACAGAGGAGATTTTATAAGTCACAAGGCTCATTTTGAAACACAAAACAAGACAGGGCTCCAAACCAAATCAGGACTGAGTCTTGAAAGGTCTCTTTTACTCTTCCCATTTGTAGATGTTACATTTGATCTTTTTGTGTTTGGAAAAACGGTTTGTACTTGCTAATGTGGCACTCTGTTGATATTCCATGGAGCTGCTCGCTTTTTAAACAAATCCTTCGAAACAACCTGGCATTAAATAACTCAAAAATCAGAGTATATAAAGATTTCCTTTCACATTCTTCTCTATGTTTAGTCAAGGGAATTCAAGGCGTCGGACCTTCAACGGTTATAGAGGTCACATAAATTCCCTCTGATTAGAGTGAGAAGAATATTGAGGAGCCAGTCAATTTTGAATTACTTTAAAAGTCATAGCCATTCAGCATGTTAAGCATATAAGCCTCTTTTACTGCACACAGTAACGGGTTTTCCTTCATTTCTTTCCTTTTTCTTTCAGACACATTTGTGGCGCTGAATGGTAAGTGCCCCACATATGCGACACGGGCAATCAAATAAACAGTATGGGCCGCATCACATTTTCCGCTAAATCTTTAACTTCAGCCACACCTCCTCATCTACTCGTTTGATCATCCCCTCTCAAGGAAATGAAATCTCCTCCCACATGCGTAAAGACGGGTTATTAATGACTCAAGGTTTTAACTGAATTGACTTTATTCTTTCTTTTTGATAGACATCCCTTCTGGTTATGAAGGTAATGAAAATAATGAAAACTGGTCACTTTTACTGCTCGTAGTATTTCTTGTCATCTAGACTTTTTGCTGTTTAGAGTAAAAAACTTAGAATCCAGAATTGAAAATCTTAGTTGCTGATTCTGACGCAGAGTCGGACTCGGCCTCCCTGGACCTTTTCTCCCTCCTTGTTCTCCCCGCACCATCCTCTTTTAACCCCGTTGCGCTAGCGTTCATTAGCTATGACATTTAACTTTGTCATTTAGATGGATCGAGCCACCGAAACATGGACAGAGACATGCACGCACACAGCTTCTTCTTACTGATATATTTACACTCCTAATCGCACACAATATCACCGTCACGCCTGGGTGTTTGGTTCAGTTTTTCCTCTCTCACTAATTTTTAAAGACTGATGAACGGATGTAATTGGCCTGCAGCAAAGTCACTGTTATCCATCGTATCCGCACCTGCTCTCATATCCACCTTGGTTTGGTTTTTAGTGAGTCTCTCCCTATTTCACACACATGTAACATACACACATGCACGCACACACACAGTGCCTTGCAGCTGCCAGATCACAACGGTCAGATCCACGCTGAATGACAAAAATAGATAGTTTGAAGTCTGTCCAGAAAGCCCTCTCTCTCACCCTTCTGTGGCTGTAGCCCCGCTGTGATTTTCCCTCCTTTAGGAGATCCAGGGTCATCGAAAAAGCATCTGTGTTGGTGTGCCCCCCTGTTGTGCTGAATATGCTCCCACAGGCTTGGCTGTGTGTTTTCAGGCACACACACACACACACATACTCACACAGGCAACACCCAGTTTACAACACAACCCACCAAACAAAGTCGCAGCCATTGCCTCAGACCCACTATCTGTCTGCTGGTGGTTGATATGGATTTGAAGATAAATAGTCGCCCCCTCTCCATTCTCCTCTCTCCAGACTAGACACCCTTGCCTCCCTTTTAATCTGTTGAAAGAGAGGGATGTGCATCCGTTGGCAGTTTAAGGCATTTTATGTTTTTTTTTTCCCTCATCCGTGGAGGAGTACTGACGCTCCGAGGTCTGTCTATGTGTGTCATGTGCCTGAATTGCACTTCCCCTGGCGGTGGGGGAATGAATTATAAAATAGGCCTGTCACACTAATCTCTCAGCCTTGGGCCAATAGTTAAATAAATCATTTTAATGATTGCCACGCCACACAGAAGAGGAGGAGGCTTTGGGTGTTGTGTGTGGGTGTCTATTATGTGTTGTGTACCAGCGATGCCATCCTCAAACACAACCGTTAAACACACATTAAACAAGAACGTGAGCATCCCTAAACAGACGCACACTCGCTGTCACCTCCTCCGTGGAGAGAGCTTGTCAAAATGGCATCTGGGGGATGAGCTCCTCAAGTGGCTGCTGATAGCAGTCTTGTCACTCTCCACCTATGGAAGTGCGTGTGTGTGTGTTTTCTTTTAACATTTGGTCTAAATGAATTAAAATCAATACAATGTATAACTTTAGCAAAACTGTGTGGGGTGGCTTAACGATAAGCCTGTGGGTTGGTAATGTGATTAACACGGTGCGAAAATAAACAACCAAACAAAGCTTGAGCGTGAATTCTACTTATAAAGGAAAATGAGAAACTCAGAAAGGCGGATGCTGGAAAGCTGATTGTATGAGGGATGTGTTGACAGAGAGGAGACATATGTGTTCCATCACCCACGCATCAAAGACCTGTGGCATATTCATTTGACAGAGAGACTTATTTGTTGCACTTTACTTGAAAGTAGTTGCCTCTTAACCAGAAGCTGCCTGGTTTGTTCCCCAATTTGCCCGCTACGCATGATGAATTGCGTATAAATGAACCCCAAACTGCCCCCCAAAACGTTCCGCACTTGTAAGCCCATTTGGATAAAAGCGTCTACTAAAAGATTGTGATTTAGTATATTATTTACTCTGCAAACTGTCAGTAAAAGCTAAATTTCCCCAGGCCAACAGTCCAAAGCAACGATATCACTTGAGATGCGGAAAAGCAGCTGAGAAACTGGAAAGACTAAAAAAGGAGGAAAATTGCAGATCGATTATTAGAATAAACATCAAGTAACGATTAATTTTATCTGAATTTCCTGTTTCAGCTCTAGCGCAAACATTATGATTTAAAGTTGGAAAAAGTTGTCCCTGTACATCAAAGCGAATTGAAAATTGCTACAAAATTGACTGAAAAGTTTGATTCAAAGAAAAGTTGAAAGAGAGAGCAGGAAGTACATGAGCAGAGTTGGAAGCACTTTGTAGTTGAAAGGAAGTTTTTCTCAACAGGAGCGATGGGGAGTGTTTTTTTTTTTCCTTCTTTTTCCGACATATGAAAGGTAGCTTCACTGTGGTTCCTGTGGAGAAATACAGTTGTACTTTATGCTGACAGGCCCGACAGAGTTCTGACATGCCAGAATGAAAAGAAAACACATTGATCCAGAGAAACATGCACTCACAAATATTTGCTAATGAGTTGCCAAAGGTCACAAGGGAAGCGCTTCAACTCACACAGCCCAGCGTCTGTCCTTGTGTGTGTCTATGTGCGTGTATGTGTCAAAAGGAGAGTAGATGAATATGTATGTGTGTGTGTGAGCTCCCCGGTTGGCCTGTGCTTGCCTGCACTAAAGCCTGCACCCGTCTGCCATGAGCACAAGTTAACCTGTGTTGTGTCCGGCAGGCCACCATCACCACCACCATCACCACACCCTCTCAATTCCCACCACGGCCTTCCCCGAGGCCGCCGAGGGCCCCCTGGGGCGGGGCCGCATGGTGGAGCGGAAGGATCCCCCCATGAGTTCAGACAAAGGGGAGGACCCCTACATGGCCGTGCCCTCTCAGACTCAGCCTGAAGCCAATGGTAAGCCTTGGAACACAACAGCGAGTGGTCAGTTGTTCCATTGTCACCTGTGGCAAGGGAGTTGTGGGAGGTGAAGTGGAAGGGAGGGGTTTACACTTATTGAGATTTATTACTGCTTCCAGCCGACGATATGTAGAGACAGTAAATGGCCTTCTCTCTGGGAGAGAAACTGCCTCATGCTGTGCTTAGAAATGCCCACCGAACCATCAGAGGCGCACCTGCACGGCGCAGACGTGTGCAGACGCATGCACATACACGTTCAAAGCTCATAGAGATGCATTTATGCACACACAAACGCTCCAGCGCACACGTGCATGTTACAGGCCAGATTTATTACCCGTGGACCGTAATGTCCCACAGGAGATGTAATATCCAGACCATTACGCTCTGAAAAGGAAGATGGCGATAGATATTTATTTCCTCGAGAAGACGGCCCAGTCCCTGGCTCAGTCGCGCTTTGCGACACAGTGACACGACATTGAACGCCCTTTTCTCCCGTGTTAACAACCTACCTAATGCTGTGCCGCCTCAAGGACAGCTCACTGGATAAATGAGTCAGAGTGAAAAGGATAGAAGGGGAGGAGTTGAGAGGGACAACACACATTGGAGGAGGTTGGGATAAAGATATTTCCAGTGCAGCCATTTCATTATAATAAAGCAGACAGACCTATAACACATCCCATTAAAACAACATGCAACATGTCCCTGCTACATTACATAGTTTATGCAGCTAGGAGCAATGCCACCTTAGCTTACTGTGAAATATTTTGTCACTGAAGTGGTTTCCAGCCACCTGAGGAAGAGCACACAGAACATTTCTTCATTCACATGATTTTAAAAGGAGAATTTAATTTTAAGAAGTAAGACTTATAGGTTGATTCTGTCTGTGCCGAACAAACACATTCAAGCCAGTCAAAAATTACCCGGCGATGTGCCTGAGAGCTAAGGTTTCCACATGAGAGCCGTAAAGGTGGGGCTCAGTAAAATCGTACCAATATCTCGTTTCAAACAGCAAAATAAGGTGTTATGTTTGTTCACTCTTCCGTGATACATATTTCAGCATCTCCTGTCTGTTGAACAAGCAGAGGCACAGCCGTGTGTTCAGCGTGTCAGCTGGAAGCAGTAAGGCACCGGTGGGTAGATCCAAGCACAATGGTGGCAGTCTTCAGACGGCATGCCCACGGGCAGCATGACAAAGTGCTGTCGCCCCCTCCCCCAGCTGCCTTTACCTGAGCAGGTGTAGGATTACTTGGGCCTTGCAAGGAATTCGAAAAAAAAAAAATCTTTTTTAGAGGGGAAATGTGGGTTTTTTCATGCTCAGGTAACTGCATCTGGGCTTCACATTTCAAAACAATGCTTTCTGCTGTTTTTTTTTTCTTTCTGTATGATCATTGTTATTATTATTATTCTAATTATTATTATATTATTTTTATTTGACACCTTTGCAGCTTGTTTTATGGTCTATCAGTTCAATTTCAGCTCTCAAATATTTTCTTTTTCTCTGAAAGTCGGCTCTGATGAGATTGTTTTGTTTCTTTCCTTCCCATTTGATTTCTTGTGAGAAGTTTCTGATATTTTGCATGGCTTAATTTCAGATTATGTTTTTTTTTTTTTTTGGCTATTTATATATTTGCCTTTTTCCTGTGTTGATTGCTTTGATGGTATTAAGCACAGATTTGCCTCCATACAGCTTAATGCTCTTCAGCATGGCAAATTGAGCACCACAGCCAACAGTACTCATTTCCCGCTCCACCCATCCTGCCTCCTCTTCCTTCCTGTCGCCCTTCAGCATTAATGGCTTCAGGTGTCAACTGTACTGTGAAAACTTAGCTAACTGGGTGTGTTAGAATGGAAGAAAACATACATATATGATACATTTTTATGGATGCCATGTTTTTAATTCATTTTATCTGTTATCTATCATTTTATCCATTCATTTTAATGATGTGGATAAATTATTTCTGCTCATTTCACAGAAGAAATATGGGATAAACATTTAGCCATCAATCTAACACTTATAACACTTAAATCCAAAGTCATTTCCAAACATGTTTATGATCTGAAATAAACTAAAATGCCGCCTTACTTTTTCATTTGCAGTTGAGCGATTGTAAAATCTTATTTGCTAATGAATATTACAGTGCCGCCAATATTTATAAGCCCAACACCAGCAGAGTAATTAGAAATGCTGCGAGGTGATGAGTATTCACACACAGCACCCAACAGCGTCATTGTCTGGAACTCCAGTGGGGCCATCACAGTAAGCAGGTGGTTGCTTGTGTTTCACAGTACATTTGAGCTTGGTGTTTGTCTTTGCCTGTTCCGTGTCTGCTGTATTTTCACCTACTCTGTGTTATCCTATGGCACACCTCTCCCATTCCTCCCAGAGCTCACGCTGCCCCTGAAACCACCAGCAACCCTGCCTCCTTCCACCATCTGCTGCCATTGTGATCAGTCTCCCTTCCACAGGACCTCTCATCTGACTAGGATGGCATGTTCCAAGGCTGTACCTTACCTGGTGCAAATTAATTCCTAAACCAATTTGTGGAGCCTCCTCTCTCCCTGTTCCTCACCCCCTCTCCTCCTCTCCTATCTGTGCATCTCCCCCCCTTGTGTATCTGTTCTCCAACTGGACTCATATCTCTTCTCCTGTCTGCAGCAATGAATTCTTGCTCTCCTCTCCTTTTCCTCCCTCTGTCTCTCATCCTACCTGTCTCCCTTTCTCTGTCAGGCTCAGCTCCATCCTCTCATACCTCCTTACATTCACCCTCCCCCAATGCTGACCTGTAGCTACTGCTGTGTTGCTCCAATTTATAGGTTCATTACTAGAGGAGCTATCCAGAGAAGAGAGGAGGAGGAGAGGTGGAAGGAAATAAGGGAGGGGGGGGGGGACCACAGGGAGAGAGACACTGGGGGTGAGGGGATAGAGGGCCACATGATAAAGATTTATTAAACAGAAAAGAACAATAATGTAACAGTGAAGGTTATGTGGAGGATAAAAGATAGAGGGCAGACAAAGTGTCTGAGAGAAATGAAAAACATGATGTGGAGGAGAGAAGAATCACTGCGAATATACCATTTACTCAGATATATAAATTAACAATTTCTCTCGCTCTCTTCTGGTCTTTTGTTTCTACGCTGAACCATCATTATTTTTACCCCGAAAAATCTACTTTCCTTTTTTTTTTGATGTAGACTTTATCTTTGCTGAAATTCTCACAAGTCAAAAATCAAACTGCATGTCTTGTGAAACCCAGTTTCTTCGAAAGTACACAACATATCTATAAAGGAAACTTTTCCCAGCAAACTCATCAACAAACACTAATGCATTTTATTGATCTTTATTGATGAGTTCTATTGATCCTTGTACTGAGCCTGCTTATTTAACTAGCAAAGTGTGAATTAAACGTAAAATAATCTTTGAATAAACAAATCATCATTTTTTACCAAGCATATTTTTCATAAAACTAAAAGCCTGAAATAGGTTTTATTTGTCAGGTAAGACTTATATCAGGTGTTCTTCCCCTCCAACATGGTGCCACGCAGAGCATCCTGGTGATGATAGTTGATAGTGATATTTCTGTGGATGTTATAGTCTATATAGCCCTCAACGATACGAGAACTGATACCTCACTTGGTTTTCATCCTCAAGTTGCTGAATGACAGTTTGACATTTGAGCAAGAAAAAAGAGAAGATGCTTGAGAGCGTGTGTGATTGTCACACATGATCAAAAATGATTAAACTGAAATTAACAAGCAAAATAAAAAAAGGTTGCCGTCCCACAACATCTGCACTTAATTGTGCCTTTTGGACTAATGTTTCTATTACACATTTACTTGTGAAAATGGGCTGTTAAAAAAAAAGAAAAAAACAATACAGAAACAAAAACACTTTTTTTTCTCACTTTCAGAACAAGCAGATCATTATGATATAATTTCTTGCTTTTTTCTTTTTTTTGCTTTTTACCCCCCCCCAAAAAAAAACACCTGCGTAACACGGCCAGACAAGCATACAGCATTTTTTTTTTTTATTGTTTTAAAGTGTTAAACTTTTATTAAATTTTCTCTTCATTTCACTCTCTGGAAAGCAGTTGAAAGAAGCTTTTACACCACTTTTATTGGCAATACAGGACATTTTGAGTCTTAAACGTTACCTTTCATAGTCATGTGGGGCAACATTCAAATATTTTTGCTTTTACTGGAGCAGAGAAACTTTAAAATCAAATTTAAAACTTGCAAACTCGCAGTCTTCTTTAAAGAATAGACTGTATTCTAAGATTTTGTCCAGCAACATGTCCTGAATAACACAATATCAGAGGCTTTTCAAGTAAACACGCAGTTACACACACAAATAAAGTCAGTTTGTATAGTTTGAAAGGGTGAATTTAACCACTGCTTTATCCACATATTGGATGAGCCAAAGCCAAAACATCCACCCACTGTCAAGTAGCACAAACTGCAAAGATATGAAAGAGCATGACGCTACGTCTACTGGGTTTACTGAAGTCTAAGTGATTGAGCCCACTGAGAAATTTAATATCAGTAGTTTCATATGTCCTTGCAGTTGAATGATTGGATTTAGTGTAATCCTGTAAAAAAAGGATGAGGGTTAAAGATTGGCGTAATGGCCCTTTAAGGTTAGGCAAATGTAGTGTTATGTGGATAAAAGACAAAAAAAGAAAGAAAGAAAGAAAACCAATGATGTGACTGTACAGCCCATATTCCTGTCATCCTAACACCTACTCTCTATATTATGTAGAGGATTTCGGTTTTGTGTTTCTTGCCAGCCAAAGCTTCTGGTAGGCCTTTGTTACGCAGATGAATTATTAGCAGCTCAATTGTGACTTATTAAAAAAAAAAACAGTGGCCTGGATGTTTTCCCAGCATTACGCTCTTCCTTGACTGACGTCAAGCCACAAGACACAATTTCCTCCACTGATTAGCTTATTGTTCTCCAAGAATGCCTTATTTCTTTTTTACACACACTTGCTGCTTTCTTTTCCAATCTCGTGTTTTGGTTACATTTTTCATTAGGGCTCGTTGCCATTGCTGGTCCGTACAAAAACTGTGATTTGTCTTTTGGCCATGTGAGACTGATTCTTTTATTATGACAGCTCATCCATTAGTGCTTTCAAAGCTTTTCTGACCCACATTCAGCTGTCATTATTTTACTTTGAACTGAATTTTTACTCCTGTGTTAATGGCGTCCGTGAGTGAGCCATTCATCAGCGAAATACAAGCCAAGTCTTTGTTCTCTGGTGGTGCTCTGCCAGAACCTTTGTCTACTAAAACAGCTCCTAACAATTACCAAAACCTGTATTAATGACATGTAGCGGATGTCAGTTTACACACAGCACTTTAGACGTCCAGGGATAAAACTTGCTTCCTATTTTCAGCAGTCATGACAAGATTAGAGACACCAGAGTGGGTCACCATCTGTGGAAGAGTGACTCATCAAGACTGAATACAAATGAACGGGAGTCATGACAGTTGAAAACAAAGCGACGCTTGATTTCAGACTTTGGTTTTTCGTGAGTGAACCTTTGAGCACTGACAGCAGTGAATTGTCACAGCTCCATCATCCATCACACATATTCTCAAAATATTCTCAAGGATGCTTAAATTAGCTCGATGCCCTGTTATTGCTGGATATTACAGACTGTACGGGTCTTAGCTACAGGGTCAGGACATCAGTTCTAGTACCTGAGGTACAGAATGATATAATTAGGGCGTTAATTGAATCTTAACTAGCTCATCAATATGCAGTACAGTGACTCACGGTTGTCTGCTGAAGGCTTTTAATATTGAATCGCACCATTAATGCAAGTGCCTCTTGAACACAAACATACACAAGACTTAATGGGATAATATCCCAAAGGGAGATTAAACAGAACTTAATGAATTGCTGTCATCATCCAAGTACCAGTATTCTTTCTGGAAGACGACAACAAGCCTGTCCCAAACAGAACGCTCTTTCTACAGCTGCCACTGCAGAGAGGGAAGCGCAAACATGAGACAATAAACATTTCCAGATTTCCCTTTTTGCTTTGTCTTCTGCTCCCATTCAAGGCTCACTGCCTCATCTCTCAACAAGAGCTACATCACCGAGTGCAGTTAAGTGCAATGAAGGTTTTTCTCATTTATCAGACTGTCTGTGGGTAATGGGCGGTCATCAGAGGTTAGGGGCCCGTTCTGCAGCCCCTCTGTGATGTTTAACTGCCTTTGAAGTTTCCCCAACACCAGCACAAAGACAAGCTCTATGGGCTTAAGTCAGATGGTGCCTGTGAAGAGATTAAAAGAGCGTAAGGGTAGAGGAAGAGGAAGCGTATTCACACGTTCCAGTCACAGCAGATTACAGTATTCTGATTTACAAGTAAATGTTGCCTACTCCGTCTGTTTTTGGGACAGCAAGACATATCTGAGCATCTGAGATACGTGTTTAATATCTGACCGTTGTGGCTCAGGGCAGAGTGAAATTAAAACCAGTTCAGCCGCTGTGAGAGGCGTCGATCTGCAGGATGCCCCCTCCATGATTTCTGGAGGCAATGCAAGAGTTGAAACCAGATTATAAATCACTGAATAGTCAAAACCTCAACAAGATGAACCTTAAAGCAGAAAATCTGTACGTCTTAGCAGCACTTTGATACTTCAAGGTCATGTTGTGGAAGTTTTTCAAACTTTTTGCCAAGATCACAAACTGAAAATGAATGGCGTTGCCACCTTGATTGAAAAGCTTGAAGCCCTGCGATCAAACTGATGCAGCTGAGGTGTCCTCTGTGGCAGCTTTTATTCCCTTTCATGTTTGAGAAACACTTCTTTGCAAGAAAGGCAAGTTTAAAAGAAGTTTCTTCTTGTTCTTCCTTTTGTGCTTCACCCAAGGCCTTGGGCTATAGGCATCCTCTGGAGTCAGCGTGTGAGAGACTTGAGTGATGGACGGAAGAGGAGAAAAAGTTTGGAATAGATTAAAAGGTTTCTTTTTATTAAATCAGGAGGAGCCATGTATGCGGTGCAGGTCAAATAAGGCGTTCACCTCAGGTCCCACGAAGATCCAGCTCTGTGGCTGACCTCCTGTCGGTGAACGGGCAGTGATTTGGCTCTGCCGCCTTCCCGCTTCGTTATTCCATGCGACAAGAATATGTCAAACTTTAGCAGCAGAAATAATTTAGCTGTCATGGCAGTTCTCAACAGTTTTGATGTGTTCTCACAACATGTAAGCACAACCGACAGAGATGATTTAATGTATTTACACTGAACAGGGATGAAGGTAAAAAAGAGCTTTGCGAAAGTGTTTGTTTATGTTCCCACTTTCAGAGATTTCTAGGTTTCAGATCCCCCCCCCCAAACTCTCCTTTGTTTGCAAAATATTTAACTCCAAAGCTCTCAAACGGCACCCGCCACCTCTGCTGTTTTGGCCAAAGGACTAGAACTCAGAGAGCGATTACGCAGAACTGATCAGTCAGAAAAGGTCTGAGAGCGGTCTGAAGTTGAAGAAAATGTGGCGTAAAAAGGAAAGTCAAAGTAAAGCATTGCAGCAAAGAAAAGTGTCTTCTGTTCTCAGATGTTAATGTATGAGATGAGAAGCAGATACATGGGCAGGCAGACAGGCCGTTTAGCCATGAGATTTAACAGCATAACATTTGTTAAACGCGATGCTCCACTGCAGACAACGCTCATCACTCCCCGCGCGATCCATTCAGCCGAACACATCTTCAATAAGACGTGATTTTGAACAGAAAAGCCGTTTTCAGTCCCTTCGTTTAACAGTAAATGGTGTATGTCTAAGCTGCATGATGTCAGGCCTCTCCTGCAAAGAACGGTGAAGTTTTGTTTTTACAATAAATGAGGAACGATGGGAGCAAATGTTACAGCTCTGTTTTATGAAGGTTGAACTTCAGTGTCCACTCCAACACTGAGTTATTGCTCAGTGCTTTATTTCAGCTTGGAAACTGGGTCTTATAGTGATGTTGTTGATGAAGTATGTATGAAGTACATGAGGATGAATGTTGCTTTAAGACAGTCGGGGTTTCAGTGTCATGAGAAAGTCTGGTAATCTCGTCTCTTTGTCTGTGTTTTGACTTGGTGAAGAAGATCAAGTCATTCCTCTGTGACACTGTGAAAAGCATTACTCCTCAACTTTTTTACGATTTTAGAGAGTCACTGCAACAAAGACTTGGCTTTATAGTGCTGTTTTTTTGAAAAGCTGAACTTTGAAATTGAAAGTAAAGACACGCAGGAAGGAGGAAGGCAGTGATTCATGCAGTCTTTGAAAAATATCAAACAGGAAGTTTGCTGAACCAACTGATCTTTGTAGGTTTAATTCATGTAAATACATCCACTACATTCATTTCTATTTAATTCAACTTTAAATGTCGCTTTAAGTAGAGCTATTTCGAACTTAAAAGGACGAGCTAAACAAATCAGCAGAAAAAAAGACTTCCCAGGGTGTTTTTTTTCTTAAATGTCCTCAGAGGGTTTTTTTTCCCTCCTTTTTATAGTTCAAAGAAACCAGAAATTATGGAGAAATCCTTTAATTTTTGACACATTTTGCAGTTTCGTATTTCAGTGTTATACAGGCGTCATCACCACGGTTACCAGTCAGTTTGGGATGACATGTTGTCTTGTCTTGTTTGTATAATGGAGTTGATGACAAGGTTGACAGACCTTTCCCAAGCCACCCGTTTTGAAAATCTAACTACAGATGGTGTTTTCTTACGTTTTTCATGTTGAAAGATGGACATTCAGAGTTTCTAAGTTGACAGTGAAAGCAGCATATCAGCAAGTTAAGTGGGAGAAGTGAGTGTAAACAGAGGCTTTGATGGATTCTTTCAACAGTCTATGAGAGAAATGTCTCTGTTCACAAAATCAACACATCATCTAGGCATTCTGAATTTTTTTTTTTTCTTCAATAGATCTGGAGAAATGAACTTTCTTTCAGCCTTCTGTGTTTCTGGAGCGCATACATGTAAGCTCAGGCAGTACAAAGATACTTCTTATCAAGTCAAATCTAATTATAAGAGCCTAGTACAAACTTGGACACATCATATTCACACATTACATATTCATTTATTAACCCGCTTAGATTTAGCAAATAATCAAATAATGAGAAGTCCAAACCATTTTGTGTCATTATCATGGTGTAAACTTGGGTTTTTTTTTTTTTTTTTTGATGTCAAAGATTTTTGGCGTGAAGAAATCGAAGCAGCTAAAAAGCGTTTTAGTAGACCTCAAATTGGAAATACACATCATTAGTTTATCCTTAAACATTAAGTCAAATTTTACACAGAATCTAGTTTCAGAAAGACATTTATTTTTTGTCAAATATTTCAAAAATAAACTCATTAAGTTAATTCCAAAATAGCACGAACGAATCTCGGGAAGCAACAAGAGCCGACAGGGGAGGCCCCATGAACGAAAAAGGCCTGTGATTGGCTGCTATGACGGGCATTACTGTGCCGTCGGTTGTCTGTAGCTGATTGGCTGACATTGCGTCCCTGCATCTCCCATCTCTTGCTCTCGTCAGCTACGCACAGAGGAGAGATCGTCAAAGTGAATGTAGATTCCGTAGATTTTGCGTACGCGCGTACATGTATACTGTATGTACATATACATGTACATGTACATCCACATCGCGGTTTTCACCATTTGCGGGGGGGTCACAGCCCCCATTAACCGCGAAGTGTGGGGAATTACTGTATATGCAACAATACCTCATTTTAAAATTCCCTTTAGTTTTAAATTGGTAGCTAAATGATTCCACTAATGTGGGTCAAAACAAAAAATCCTTAAGGACTGAGACAAAGAAATCAAATGTTACGGTTAGTGTTGCCACTTCCAGTCAAATCTTTAGTTAACAAACATGTGTAATGTTGTTCATCACCAATCTGCTGCTCATTTTACAACATGTGGTCTTTTTAAACTCAGTTTCTCTGAGCAGGAGACATTCAGTTCGAAGCCAATATACACAAAGTTCCATTCGTACTAGTCAGAGATGTCATCTATAAACTAAACCTGCCATCTTTCTCAAGTGCTTTCATCTTCTTATGGTCTCCTTTTGAGAAAAACAGCAGGAACGCTGGTATTTCAGAAAGCTTTTATGTACTCTCAGTCCACAGTTCATAATACATAAATGCCGTGATATGAGGCCATATATGCAGTGAGAGCATGTTTCAGGGCCAGCCGTGCACGGTGAGTGCTTTGCATGATAAAGTCCACCTGGCTAATCTTCTGTCTGTGGTAACTGATCTATGTTGGACGCAGGTCATGTGTGAACGCTTGAAAAGATCTCTTAGCCGAGGACTGGTGCGCAGCAGTAGATGTGTACTTTCACCAGCAGGCTGAAGATCATTATCTGTGTGTGTGTGTGAGTGCGTGTCATGACTTGTGTGTGCCGTAGATGTGTGCAGATTATTGTTGACCCCATTTTTATTAGACTCAGCCTGTTATTCTCACTCTCCTACCACATAAATACTTCACGTCCTTTATTATTGAATCATCTTTTATTTTTCCAAATTGCAGTGCGACTCTGTCTGTCTTTTTTTTTTTTTTAAAGACACTTTCATAAGACACTGATGACATAGCTCATTGGATTTATTGCCTAATCAGGGGCTTCTTAATGTTTTCCCTCAGATTCAAGGGATTGGTCCAAGCTTTATGAAAATTCTCACATTTACTATCTATGACAAGGAAAGGTTCGGGTGTTGCAGGCGCTTTTATCTGCACATATCTTTTTCATTTCAGAC
Organism: Hirundichthys speculiger; assembly: GCA_018398805.1. NCBI lineage: Eukaryota > Metazoa > Chordata > Actinopteri > Beloniformes > Exocoetidae > Hirundichthys > Hirundichthys speculiger. Next base: position 2,181,778 of record JAGFBZ010002193.1, on the reverse strand, counting down.
ACAGCTTTTATCCAGGGATTTAAAATGAGAATCCTAATCAGCCAGTCAAAGCATTTCTAGTCTGAAATTAGATTTTCAAGAAATGAATGTTGCTGCTTCAAGCTACCGTTTGTAATCATTTTGAATAGTTGTTCCTTATTATGGAACAAATCCTCCTTCATTTGAAATTTTTTTTCCCTAAAATGATAAAAACCTCTTAATCTTTCTTACCCAGAGCGCATCTTTTAATCATTGTAATGTCATTGTATTGTTTTCCTATTTTTTAATTTGCTAAATACTGAGCATATGTCTTGAAAGATCTTTTTTTTCCTCTACCCTAGTCTGCCTGTCTCAGTGTCATTTGTGAATGTCTCTGCAGGTGTGATCCGTGAGAGCTACCAGAAGGGTCGTGACCAGCTCGTTCCTGTGACCCTGCTGGCCATAGCTGTCATCTTGGCATTTGCCATGGGAGCCATCTTTTCAGGCCTCATTGTCTACTGTGTCTGTGACCACCGGAGGCGAGATGTGGACCTGACAGGACGCAAGGAAAAGGACGGCCTCCACCTCCACTCCCGCAGGGGATCAATGAACAGCGTGACCAAGCTTACTGGCCTGTTTGAGATGCAGGCCAAAGATGGACGCCCAGAGGCAATCCTCACCCCTTTGATGCACAATGGGAGAATGACACCAAATGGGAAGATGCTGATAAAAGCTGACCAGCACCACCTGGACCTTACTGCTCTGCCAACACCTGAATCCACGCCCCTGCAGCCGCGTCGTAAGCCCAGCCGGGGAAGCCGCGAGTGGGAAAGAAATCAGAACCTCATTAATGCTTGCACCAAGGACATGCCACCTATAGGATCCCCCCTGTGATTTCTACAGACTTGCCCCTGAGGGCCTCACCAGGACACATCCCCAGTGTGGTGGTCTTGCCTCTACCACAGCATCAGCACCAGCTTCAGCCTCATTTGCAGCAGTCCTACCAGCATGAATATGTGGAGCAGCCCCATCACAGTGATCTGAGTATGAGCCACGGCCTCATGGACGACCAGGGGGCCACCCTGGAGTACAAGACAGTAAAGAGCCCATGTCATAACCTCAACCTTGTGGATCCAGATGGAGTGCTGCCACCTCGTGTACCCCAACGAGAAGCCTCACTCACCATCCCTCCTGCTGTCCCACAGATGGGCAAACGCCTGGAGGTCCACTCATCAGTCTATGGCCTCCGGAAAGGATCAGCATCTGCTGCTTCTGGATCCTCCGCCCTCAAGAAGCATAACACCAACTCATCTAACTCCTCCCAGCTGGCGAGACATCACAGCTTCCGCGTGGAGACGCCACCACCTGCACCACAGAGGGTGGACTCCATACAAATGACAGCACAGGGAATTTCACTGTCACGGCAGCCTGGAATGAGCTCCTATGGTTCACTGCCTCGAACAGGCATCAAACACCTCAAGCCCGACGTCCCTCCAAAACCCTCCGTAGTCTCACTTTCAACAAAAGTCAAGTCCAGTGACTCCGGCACATAGTCAGCTTGTTACCCCATCAGTCTAATGTGAACAGACAGTAGTGAAAGATTTTTTTCTGAAAGAAAGAGAAAACAGGGAATACTGTACAACTTGCATCTCCTTTTAGTGCTTTTGTTTGTTTGTTTGTTTGTTTGTTTGTTCTTGGTGTACAGTACAGTGGAAAATTCAACATTTTTTTCTAAGGAAACACTTTCTTTTTATATAAATATGTAAATATAGAGTGGTTGTTGTCTGTTGTTGCCGTCATCGAGCTCATGCTCTGGCCGGTGCCCAGCTTCTCTGTCAACACAGATGGGATCATGTGCTACTGAAAAAGAAAAGCCGAAGTCTGTCCTGAATATTTCATCCATCGGCACCCTGTAGCATTCAAGATGGCGGCCCTCTTGTCTGTTGTGTCTTTGGTCGCCAGGACTTGACCTGATACTCTATAATGCCAATAAAAGCACATAAGAGAGTATGCACGGGAATAATCATTGTACAGTACCTTGAGGACTGGAAAATCCAAGTGAACAAGCACCGAGAGAGACTGAGTTCAGACTGAAAGGACAGACAGCTGCTTGAGTTCTGTTGGAAACTGTGAAAAGCCTCCCAGTGTTACAGCAATCAAGACCTGCCTGGGTTTGACTCAAAGCCTGGCCAGAGGAATCTTCTACTGCTCTGGTTACTGAATAACACATGACTGTTAATACTAATAGCCTGTTGTATTTATTTTTATTAAGTGCTTTTGAAAAAAAAAAAAAACAGACTGACTTTGTAGGCTTGAACAGAGAGAGGACAAAGAAGAGATCTTTTAATTTTAATTAATCAAGTGAGAAAAACATATTTAAAGTCATTAAACTGGAGCCAGTAGAACTTTCATGTTGACTAAAGGTCCACAAGGTCTTACTGTGTGCTCAGTGGGACCTACAGCTTGAGATATTTGTGACCTCTGTGATGAGGAGGAGATATTTATTTAAACTGTGCCAGACCAGGACTTACACCTTTAAGGACCAGAGTTTCCATCATTGCAGACCAGTCATAAAAAGACTTCCTGAATCTCACCCTTTCACTCCTCCTATAAGCATCTCCTTCCCCTCCAATCAGCACTGTGGTTTTGTGTGAGTCAGACACATTTGACCTGACTGGTTGCTGGTTTCCCGGTGCCATTAAAGCTCACTGTTGCACGTTGCAAAGACAAGAAACGCAGCTGCAGCAACAGTGCGGGAATCTGCAGACACACATTCAAAAAGAAGCTGTAGGTGAGGCTGCAGGCAAATGGAGCGATGCCTCCGTCCTGGAACGTATCGCCTCGTCTAGCGGCGTCACACAGACGAGCAGGCAGAAAAAAACAAAAACACGACAAACATCTGTATTGCCTGCTTCTTTTTCCACATGTAAATTTGTGCCTTACACCCTGAAGTAGTGACAATGTTTTCTTTAATAGTTGTTAACTTTGTCTCCTTGTTGTAATTTTTTATTTTTATTTTTCTTACGTCATGATTTTTCCCTGGTTTGATAAAAATGCAATTCAAGAATGTAGGTGTTATTGTTGTAATTCTGGTCCCTAGACATAACACACTTGTAGTCCAGAGGGAGGAGAGGAAGGAAGCATTCCTTTTCTTCTTTTTCTCTCTCTTTCGTACAGATAAAACACTTGCACACACACACTGACACACACACACACACCCAACATGCACATACACACTAATCTTTGTGGTTCATTTCTGATTGTGCCATTAATGCGCTTAAAGCAACCTTTTATGTTGTGCTGGCAGTGTCGATGAAGACGTGAGTCTCTTTGGTTTTCTATTTTATACGAGCTATAAGTCCTGGTATTTGTTTTTACTTGTTTTGCTGTTTGTTCGGAGTGATGGTCAACTGACTAACAGTTAACATTTGTTACTTGTTGAGAAGGCCAATGTATGGTGTATCTTTCTGGTGCACTGCAATAATAATGCAACGACAGCACCACAACAAGCATACAGTAGAAGATACACATACGCCCCCAGTGCACTAACAAAGTTCACGGCTTCGCGTGTGCATTCATTTATTAGGCTGGAGCAGAAACAGGCTGGTTCCTGTGAAAAAAAGCTGACATTTTAAAACAATATTAAAAATTGTACTCTATTTAACCCCATTTTTGTAAGAGAAACACTTTTGAGGAAGTTTAGTGATTTTTTTTTTTTAAAAATTTGCTTCACTAACTAATTATCAAGGCCTTAGGAATGGCTGAGAGTTTGACTAATCTGACTTTTTTTTGCTTTCACTTCCCTTCCTTTTTTACTTGGGGATTTTTATTGACCATCCCAACCCTCACCTAAACACTTAAATCAGTGGAGCACTCCCCTAGTGTTGTATTTGTAGATAGTTCAAAGTCTTCTTGATATCAAGCAATTTTCTGTTTCTCTATGGAGGAAAGCCAACAATGTCTCAATCCGCAGCTAAAACAAGACGGACGAGTAGGATCGGTGACCAGATGAACATGTGTGCACGGAACGCTTGCAGGGTTTGGTTTTAAGTGATGAGTCGTGGGAAAATAGGTCGAAGCACATACCGAAACAAAAGGTTCTCTGTTTGAAACATGGTCTGGGGGCAGATGAGACAGCCGACCTAGTAATTAAATAAACCTATGACCATCAAAGTGACCATAAGCCCAAGATTAGCATCGAGGTGTATGTGTTCACTCCAGATGGTGACTGGGCACAAGAACACCGTATTTCCACCCTCCAGTGTATTCAGTGCATGATCCATCAGGCCTGGAAGAATGTTGACCTAAAACTAAGTATTTCTTGTTCAGAAATGTTCAGTAAAGTTCAAACTTTCCTGGAAGAATCATCATTTCCACACAGAATGTGTACATCAAAGCCTGTCTAACTGTTTAAAAGGATTCTAATTGAAAGTGAACTGTATTTAATTGTTCTTGTACTGACCTTGTTTACCTACTCTGTAAAGTGCCCTGAGATCACTTCATGATGTGAACTGGCTCTATACAAGTAAACTGAACTGACTTGTTTTAGTTAGAGAGGTTCCATGTCCACATCCTGCGTAGACGAGTGAACTTAGCTGTGGGTGCCATTAAGATTTGGTAGCGACCCTGTTGGTTTTGATATCAGAGTAAGGTTTTGAAGAGTTTTAAAACTGTATTGGGGTTGATAGTGAAGGCTGCTGTGGACAGTGAGGTTCTTTAGTGTGTGCCTTTTTGTCTTTCACCCTTGTTATAATACACTGCTGTTAGACGCAAATCAACTCTCTTATCAAACTTTTAAACTTTGTAAGCTTGTAAGATATTGTGACGTCACAAAGTTTTTTGCCCTACTCTCTCCACTTCCTTAACATCTGATTCACAGCTTAATGTATGTTGTAAAGAAAAACAAGACCTCTTTAATTTAATGCAAAATGTAATTAAAAAAAAAACAAACAAAACAAAACAAAATAAAATTCTTGTCATGAAGACTGGCATATGTCCTTGACTTTTTCCACTCATTTCTTTGCCTGAGGCTGTTGTCTTCACTGGGGGACTTCTTCAGTTGTTAAATCTTGCGCAACATCAAATCTAAGCACTTGGATTTGGATTTCTTTGGATAAAAGAGATCTTAGATCTCTTTTAAGGAAATTATTGTGTTTGTGTGACCTGTTTGTCCACTGTTGCAAAACCAGAACCAACCCATAGAGATATGGGAAACATTTTGTTAGAATCAAATACCACCTTCAACATGTGGTAGATCAGTCTTCTTCAACTTAATAAGATTCACAAAAAAAAAAAACAAGGTCATGAGAAGAAAAGAGAGACTTGTTTACTATATGCTCTCAGTTGAGATACCTACCACAGACGAGCTGTTTCTTGGAGATTTCAAGGTAATTTTTGGTGTGAATCTCGTGGAATAAATAAAATATGAGATTCATTATAGACACAAGACAGAAGTTGTGCATATTTTTCATTCTTCATGTCATTTTATCGTGTTTCAGCTGGAGGCTTCTTTGGTGCATTCTATGTCTTTTGGTCATTTCCAGATCGAGCAGGACTTCTCCACTTGAGGAACATAGAAAAAAAAAACAGATTTCTAACATGCAGTAAACAAACATCATAGCAGTTTATGGAAATGATTCGGTTTGAAAATGCCCCAGTCTCTAATGTTGATGATCTGTTGAATTCTTACACATCAAGTGTTTTAAAGGTTTTGGATACCATTGCTCCTGTCAAGGTTAGAATGGTTAAAAGTAGGCCAAAGGCACCATGGGGAAGAGATGATTCAGTCAGGGCACAGAAAAGGGATGCTGGAGAGCTGAACGGAAATGGCTCAAGTCAAAGCTCCAGGTCCATTATGAGATTTACAAAGAAAGGTTGTGTGTATTCAACCAAGCACTGCGTAGAACAAGGGAGTTATTTTTCTGAAATCATCAAAAACTGCAGTAACAACTCCCTTGTCGTGCTTGCTACAGTAAACAGATTAACAAACCCTCCAGTTTCACTGCCCCTAGAGCTCATTTCTAAGTGTAATGAGTTTGCAATATTCTTTGACAAAGTTTAAGGTATTAAAAATTTAATAATTTTCACAACACAAACTACTCTGCTGCCAACTAGACACCAAGAGCTGACACATTTCACACCTGTCACTGACAAAACAGTCAAAGAGATCATCGGTAGTCTGAGTCCATCAACGTGCTGCCTTGATGAGTTGCCCACTCGATTTCTAAAGTCTGTGCTGAGCACTTTGTTACCACAACTCACTGAATTAACCAACATCTCACTTCAGACTGGAACATTTCCAGTGGCCTTAAAAACTGCTGTCATTTAACCTCGTCTAGAGAAGAGCAGTCTTGATGGCACAGTACTGAAGAACTATCAGCCCATATCAAACCTGCCATTCCTTGGCAAAGTCCTAGAAAAGGTGGTATATTAACAGCTTACTGACTTTCTCCTGTCCAACAATGTTTTTGATAGTTTTCAATCAGGCTTCAGGCCCCACCACAGCGCTGAGACAGCCCTGATCAAGGTGACAAACGACATTCGCCTGAACACAAACGCAGGCAAAGTCTCAGTGTTAGTTCTGCTGGACCTCAGCGCTGCCTTTGACATAGTTGACCATATGATCTTATTACAGAGGTTAGAAGACTGGATGGGAATCAATGAAACTGCTTTAAACTGGTTCAGGTCCTATCTCAGGGACAGGAGATACTTTGTTGAAATTGGTAACTGTGTCTCAGACCAAATGCCCATGGCCTGTGGGGTTCCCCAGGGGTCAATCCTGGGACCCCTATTGTTCAATCTGTACATGCTTCCATTAGGCCAGCTAATTCGCAGCTTTAATGTGTCCTACCACAACTATGCAGATGATACTCAGATCTATGCGTCACTGACAGCAGGAGAACATGAGCCTGTAGATTCATTGTGTCACTGCATCGAACAGATCAGTGTATGAATGCAAAACAACTTTCTCCAGCTAAACTCAGACAAAACTGAAATCACTGTCTGTGGCCCACAGAAACAAAGAGAAAGTGTTATCAGTCACCTTGAGACTCTCTAGAACCTAAAAATCAGGTCAGAAATTTAGTGATAATATTGGATTCAGACTTGAACTTGAACTAAAACTTATTGCTTTAATGTGGATTGAACAGCCACATTAAAGCAATAACATCAGCAGCTTTTTATCATCTAAAAAACATTGCCAGAATCAAAGGAATAGTGTGTAAACCAGATTTAGAAAGACTTATCCATGCGTTTGTCTCCACCAGGTTAGACTACTGTAAACTGCCTGATCACTGGGCTCTAAACCAGCTGTTAGACAGCTGCAGTACATCCAGAAAGCTGCTGCACGAGTCCTGACTAGAACCAGGAAATACGACCATATTAGTCCAGTCCTGAGGTCTCTGCACTGGCTTCCTGTCACTCAGAGAATAGACTTTAAAACAGCTCTGCTTGTGTTCAAGTCTCTTTATGGCCTCGGCCCAAAGTACATCTCTGACATGTTAGAGCCATATGAACCAACCTGGACTCTGAGAACCTCAGGTAGTGGTCTCCTGCTGGTGTCCAGAGTCAGGACTAAACAAGGTGAAGCTGCGTTTCAGTTTTACGCTTGTAAAATCTATAACAATCTTCCGGAAGATGTGAGACAGGCCTCAACTCTGACAATGTTCAGATCCAGGCTGAAAACAGTTCTGTTTAGATGTGAAGATGACAACTGAAAGGATTTTATCTGCACTCTTCATTTTTAATTCATTTTTTATTTAATTATTTCTTCTTTTTAAATTCATTTTTAATTGAATTTATCAATGAACATTTTTATGCTCTTATGATTTATGGAATGACCCTATTTGCTTTCTTGTGATTTCATGCATCTGTAAAGCACTTTGAATTGCCTTGTGTACAAATTGTGCTCTACAAATAAACTTGCCTTGCCAGGGTAAACCATACTGGCCCGATGACACGTTAAAAGATAACTAATCATACAGTTTCCAAAATGAGATGGCACTAATAATCCTATACAGGCTATCAACAAATTGCAAGATTAAGTTCTATTTTATTGTCTTGCAGGTTAATTTATTGACCATCTGTAGAACATAAAACATGCAGGGATTATTGATTAGAAAAAAATTGTCTTAAGAGTAAATCAACAATGATGCTCAAATGCTAAAGAGGGTAGAAAAGGGGCAGTGTTTACACTTTTTCATTAAAGGGTTGGGATCATTACTGCAGGCAGGAACTTACCTGCCATGAACCAAAGAAACCGAAGGCAGGCTTGTTGCAAAAGTGAGAAGTTTGCTTTTTAACAGCATACATTGCACATCTTTATCTTTGAGAGCACTGCAATATGCATCACGATAAACCGCCAAAAAGCAGGTAGATTAAAAACCAACATCTGCCATGTAACAGCTACAATGAATGACAAACAGCACATAATTACATATTAATCATCCTTGCGCTTTATGATTTGAACACCATTTATTTAAACATAATGCAATTCAATTCGGTACAGGTTAGTTTAATTTACATGTTTGGTTAATCTTATCCAAACAGCAAAACAAGAGTGAAATAATGTGCCATTGTTACTTCATACAAACATCTTCTTTCAGTAGTGCCTTTTTGACTTCTAAAAGCACTCAACCTTTTCACTGGACCTCTTTTAGTATGGTTTGAAAAGATGATCCTCTGCTGACCAGTCCTTTCATTTGGGGTACCGCTGGGGCTGGAGAGAGATAAATCTGAGTGGAAGGATGTCTTCTCTGCGGTGACATGTTGCTTCTTCATGTGAACATCGTGGACCACTGAAAGCAATTTACTGTCAGAACTACATCATTTATTCAAGCGTTGGAACGTGTTGTCTCTTCAAAGCATGTGCTGTGTTCTGAGAAATTGCCAACTGCCATATTCTGTTTGTTTCTTTTTTTTTTTAGGATTTTTTTTAAACAAATAAAGATATCCCCCAATTAAAGTTTCACATTTAGGCACTCAATAGTAATCATTTATGTCTGCCCACTTCTCACTTAAAGCTGTGTCCCGTTTTCTGGAAAAGCAAAAATCAATCATTTTCGCTCGTGTTGTTTTTTTGTTCAGGTATAAAATCTAAAAAAAAAAATACCGGCACCAAACAGTTATTCTCTTCAGTTCATGGTTTCATATTCATTTATCATTAGTCAAGAATTTCAATGTTAATGAGAAAATAAAACAAAAGAAATAAAAAGGTTTGGCACAGGTTTTACAACAGATACCCTTACTGGCCCAACCAAGATCTGAACCTGGGATTTTCTAGTATCTCTTTCATGACGTTACTGTCTCGTAGATCTTGAAACTAAATCTCACCACCTACAGATTATGAATGCCGGATAACGCCAACCAGAGTGACCCTTATCGCTGTCTCCATTGTCTATTGATAGCACATCCATTTCATGAACTGTGGCTTTATCAGGTAGTTTGACTCCTCTGCCTGTGATTCTCAGATGAGTCACAAGTTAGGATCACTGGAAGAACTCGAGCTGAATGGGGATCAGATAACCAGGATGTGGCGCAGCTAATGAGCCCTGTCACTGCCACTACAATGGCGTGATGTGTAGTTTCCATCCAGGCACCCGCATGATGTTGCACAATTCAGAGATCAAGACTCAGATAAGTCTTTTTGAACACGACGAGAGCACAATCGAGCTCAATGGTGACTCATGTGAGCTCACATTTTCACAGCGGTTGTCAGAGTGTGCTCCAAAAGGTCAACTTTAAGGGGTGAAAAGATATAATGTTACATCAAAGCTGCTGATATTGAATGGTGAAGGATTAAAGTAAATTCATTGATACTTCTTCATACTAATGTGTAACAACAGCCATATTACTGTCCTTTATTTTGTTGAGATACACCTTTACATACATTTTCACCAAAGAGGTTATTAAGAGGTTATTCCATTAAAGGAAATGTAATATTTCATGCTGGTCATCTCACCATAGACTGAAATACAACTCCATTATCCCCACTGGTCACAGCATCAGCGGATGCTATTTTACAACACAGTAATCCACTAGAGAGCAATTTAATGAGAGGATATTTAAACACCACAAGCAACAAGCGACTCAAACCGCCATCAAGCTAATGTGTAGTGTAGCATAGTATGTGTTAATGTTGATACACTGGGATGGACTCATGGAGATAAAGTCAACGCCATGACTGTGCGACTGACTGCATCAACTTCTGTGAGGACTACACCACCCCGACCTGAACAGTGAAGTGGTGGAGAGATAGAACTGGCACGAGGCCGCAGGTCCAGATGGTGTCAGTCCCAGATTTCTGAAGGCTGTTGTGGACCAGCTATGTGAGATTCTGCAGCACCTTTTCAACCTCCTGAGCCAGGGAAAAGGTTCCAGTGTTGTGGAAATCATTCTGCTTTGTTCCTGTTCCAAAAAAAATCTCATCCATCTCCTTAATGAAGTATTTTTTCGAATTGAACTGAATTGAATCCAGACCTTTCACTAACAGAAAAAAAAACCAAACATCATAAAACAAAAGTCCGGGAACAAAATCCCAGTACTGCTGGGCAGCTAGAATCCGCCATCAAACAAGAATGGGACAACGTTCTTCTCCTAAAACTCAACCAACTGCTCTCCTCACTTCCCAAACATTTACAGAAACAGAATGATCAATGTCACCCTGTTCCAATCTTTTTGGGGATCTTTGTTGCTGCCATCAAAGTCAAAATGAGATCATATTTTCAGTTTCAACAACCAATGTGTTCTTTACTTCAAATAATAATTCATACAACGAAACAGCCAGTTTTTATGTTTCTGAAGTTGCTCGACAATTTGTAAAGACATAGTTTTTCACAGTTTGCTGAATCTCTGTTCATCTTTATTTCTGCAAGACTGCCTCTTTAAGATGTTCTTTTCATTCCCACTTATTTCAATGACTTGTTGCCAATTAACCTAATTAGCTGCAAGCTGTTCCTCCAGCTGTTTCTTTTTACTATGACTTCATTTTCCAGCCTGTTGCTGCCCATGTCTCAACTTTTTTTTTCATTTTAAGATGTGTTGCTGCCATCAGTTTCAAAACAAACCAATATTTGTCTGTGAAGTTGTATCATTTTGAACATTCTGTATGTTCTTTTGTGAATAAAATGTGAGATTTTTAAATCATTCCATTTCGTTTAACTTACATTCTTAACAGTGTCCCAACTCTTTGGGTTGTGGGGTTGAATCAGACTGCATTCCTTTTAGCTTCATGTCCCCCCCTTTAGATTAATTTCCACTAATCCATCTAGTAAATATGAATTGCTTGTTTGATGGCAGCTGAAATACATGCAGCAAATCCATCTGGTGTAAAGCAGCGGCTGCAGAAATCAAGAGAGCATGGCTAACGATCTGACATTATATCCTGTCGATCCTACAGCTTGATGACTTCTTTCCCCGACAGCAACAGAGGTCAGCCAGTCACGTTTTCAACTGCTGAGTCAGCCTGGCTTCACGTCAGTCATCCAGTTATTCACTCAGCCACTCAGGAGCCCCCCCCCCCCAGCAGACCTTGATTATTCTAATCCACCTGGTTGGGCCATGGCCTGGCACTGCTCATTTCAAGTGACCACACAGTCTGTGGTCACAAGTTTAGTTGCACACTAATCCACGCAGTCACATTCAACTATCATTATCCTTTAAGTTATGCTGTTTGCATCGCTGACTGCATTTTTTATCAATGCATGGTTGTTCCAGCTACAATGTCTCAAACAGAAAAGAATCAGAGACAAAGAGAGACAGACAAACAAACCGAGGCGTTTTTATTTTACATAATAAAAAAGAAAATAAATGGACAAACAATACAAAGGAAAAGACTTATACATAAATGTGCACATTATCTGTCTCTCTTATTTACAGACCCACTGCTATCCTGAATGACGGCGCCCTGTGAATCAATATGGCTCTCTGTGGGCCATTAATAGGAGGCAATAAGGCTCTTAATGGCTATTGTCCATGTTGAATGGTCCTAATTAATGCGTGGTGGGATAGGCACATGTGGGTTTCATAGTCACAATCACGTGAGGATGAATGAGCGTATCTGTGTCTGGAGTCATACGTGTTCTATCAATGAGGATCCTCAAGATCAGGTTTCTCCTGAAAAAAACGTACTCCGGAGGACAGGCGAACCCATCACAGCTTATTCAACAGGTGAATACATATTCAAAAACTAATACAGTTTAAATGAACATTAAAGTTAACACTCTGAACATTAAAACAATTCAGAATGAACCAGTTTATAAAAGAGTTTATACCTGTGGTTTTACATTATGTGTTTATTCATAGCTTTTACGCTTTTGTATATCAGCCGTGTTACAGATAAAGTTTGGCAGACGTGCCAAACTAGTCTAGGTGAGGACTTCAGAAATGGAACAGTACTTTGGCTGTGACTAATGACATTTCATAACTACACAAACTGATTAAAGTACAGACAAGTTCACATATTGAGAAATGACCATTGTGTTGTGTTTCCCCTTTTCCCCTGCCAGTCCGTCTGTTGTCCTACCCCACTGTGTCACCGGGCTCACCTCGGCCATTTGAAGCTTTTGGTCTGGATGGTTTTTGTTTTGCTTTATTCTGGATTGCCTACCCCTGCAGTGCTTTGGGTTTGTAATTAAAGTACCTTGTTTGTTCTATCACCTCCTGCTTTTGAATCCTCAACAAGTAACACCCAGTAAGTTCATTGGTCTGTTTAAAGGGGTGAAGTGGTGCCCATCAGTTGCTGCTCATCACAGTGCAATGTCTCAGTGCTGCTATAATCAACTTCTTATATGACCATTTTCTTGATAAAACATATAGAAGACTTTAGCTTTTCACTTGAATTACTTCCAGAAGGCATCCACAGCAGTTTTTGCTGCTCTGTTGTAAACCTGACAGAATACTTCATATTAAACTAGAATATGAATCAATATCCAGATTAAGTTATTTACCGCTTACTAAATCTGAACTTTTATCCAATACTACAGCCAAAAGACACATTCTCCGTCAATTGCTGTCAGATACAGACAAGTGATCATCAGGCACTGCATGATCTCACACAACACCTTAAAGCTTCTGCAATAAACATAACAAAGCAATTTCATAATAAGCTCATAAACTCTTGCAGTAATCAGGATGTTGGCAAGAACACAGTTCAGTCCATTATTTCATTGTTGAATTCATAAAGCACACTGGAGACATTTTTACCACCGTAGGAGGCACATCAACATGTCTCAAGCTCTTGAACAGCATTAGATGTGCCTCCAAGGCAGTTATTTGCCCTAGTTGTGAAGTAAAGAAACATGTAAAGGTCTTAACAATTAAAAAAAAGCCTCCGAGCCGCTGGTTGTGAGACATGCTGGTAACATCAGCGAGTAAAGACAAATGAAAGCTGAAGGATGTTCAAACTGACAGAGTGACCTAATTTGTGACAACTTCATTTTAAGATTTAAAGGCTAAAACAGGACAGTGTGTATACCGAATGCCTTTAGCTTTTTATTAATAATTAGGACTGTGCATCTATCTGTACAAAATCATAAGTGTAATCTCAGTTTTCTTTTAGTAGTTAAAAAGCATGAACTTTGACCAGGAATCCATTGTAACGTCCTTTAAATATGGCAGGATGGATCACTGGGGAAGAAAGATGCGCTGAAGGGATAAGTGTAGCATGCTGAACATTGATGTAGTCATTGCAGCCCATTCTTGTGTTGTTTACACCATACTAAGGCATGCATCATTCAGCTCAAACTTCTCAAAAATCCAAGAACAATCCAGCAGGAGATGTTCGGTAAGGATTCACAGGAAGAAGGAGGGCAAGAGCAACTGCCTTCTGCGCTTTGAAAAACGCCTTCGGCTGTAAAGAAGCAGTAAGAGGAGTATACCTCTGGGACTTCTGATGGCAGAGTGAACAGGGAAAAGAGCCAAGTCTTGTTCTGCTTTTATAAGCCCTGCGCTGCACACACTGACAAGCATGCAGGGGAGAAATTGGCAGTGGGAATAAGGGTAAGGCGGTGTAAATTTGGAGCACAGAAGGCTTCAGGGTGCACCGTGCAGTCATCCCTGTGGCCCTGCTCACATACAGCATGCACGGTAGCTTAGGAGGTGACAGTGGATGGGGATCAAAACAAAGCCCATGGGTGATATTGGCAGGGAGCTCAGGGAAATGGGATGGAAGTCTGCTCCTTATCCACTGGCCATATGCATACTTGGATGTGCGCACACTCACACATACGGTACAGTGTCTGAGAGCATAATGACCATAAGAGAAGGAAGATAAACCAAAAATGAGATGCTACTAGAAGAGAAAACTAAAACTCAGCAGCACTCGTGCACACATATTCACACTGCACAAGGTTCTAACTGGTTGATATCGCCAGAACAGCTGGGGTGGACCCATGAAACTATGAGGAGAAACTTAGTTTCAGTGGCCAGGACACACCACCCTTCAAATACTGTGAGGAGTTTCCAATTATCTTCATACCACAACAATCTGTGACCTGGTTTCTAAATTCTCTCACCATCTTTTTGGAGTGAATATAACAGCGACGTTGCTACAACCAGTTCTTTTAGTTTGAGTTCATTTCAACACTATCTGTAGACATGAATGAGATTTTCATAGTCAGAGTTCAACGTCAGGTTCAATCAGAGCAATAAGTGCTTAGCAGTGCTCACATGCAGGGTGGAACAAATAATGTGAGTTTTATTTCTATAAGGCCTCTATTCAATAGCTGGAGAGTGGCGGGAAAATGTGACTATAAAGTAGAGAGAACTGAGGAGTCACAAATTTCTGAAATCCCAGCTCCTTTTTTAAAGGTGTCTTTCAGTGAAGACCCTGGAGACACAAGCTCAAACACAAAGACTGAAATGAAAAAAAGACCATGATTTATGACCTCACAGTTGCTGTCAATTTTGCAAAGGACTGAGTAAACAAATCCCATCCAAAAGCTGTAAACTAAAGTTGCCGGTGGAGCCGCAGATGAAAAATCTTCCTTTTATACCTTGTTGGCATCAAAATTTGGGAGGCTGTGTCTGACAATGCATTACAAAATCTCACATTCACACTCCCTCCATACACAGCATTTAATGTGGTGTACAGATGTGGAAAAAATATGCAGTCTAAACTCCTCTTAACAGCCCTTTTCACACCTAGTATTTCAGTAATACTCTGGAGCAGGGATGGGCCAGTGACCAGTGACTTTCATTTTGATCTGATACCAAATAATACAAGTATTACAAGGGTATATACAAGGGCTAGTATCCAGTATCTAGTATCCAGATACTAATATTTTTAAGTCTTGATGTGTACACAAGAATGCATGACTTGTAATTTTTTATGTTGAACTTCCATCAAAAATGCACATGAAAGCTTAGTTTAGAGACATTCATTCATCTATAAAAAAAAAAAACAGAAACAGTTTATTCTTCAACATTTAAGCACAAATCCTGAACTGCTGACAGGTAAGTGGTTCAGAAACAGAGGTTAGAGAAAAGATTTTCTCAAGCTCTCTATTAAACTTGATGTTTTTCTCTGAAGGCCTCACCTGTTCTTTAATGACTGGGTGAATTACAGAGGTAGAGAAATAGGCCTGAGGTAATCTATACAGATGGA
The DNA here is from genome assembly GCA_018398805.1 of Hirundichthys speculiger. NCBI lineage: Eukaryota > Metazoa > Chordata > Actinopteri > Beloniformes > Exocoetidae > Hirundichthys > Hirundichthys speculiger. Next base: position 2,166,219 of record JAGFBZ010002193.1, on the reverse strand, counting down.
TGAAGTTTAATTAAAAATTTTAGAGTGTTCAGAAAGTGTATTTAAAAAAAGGCTCTTTGTAAAGACATGGCCTTTATGTCACTGCTGTCTTAACTCTGTTCCAATCAACTACTGAATGTCAGATTTACTCCTGTTATTAGGCGCAACACAAGGACAAGGGTTTGTGGCCACTCATGCTGTTCCATGTCAAAAAATTAAAATTACCTTGCTTCATCTGCAGGAACTCTATCCACACTATCACTTTGACACTGCGCTGCAGCTCTGCCTTCAAAACATTGTTCTTCATAAGAGGCTGTCATGCATGCACATGCTAGAAACCACAATGTTAACATATGTAAGTGACTTTATCTGATTTGATGGTCGGAGACTCCAAGGTCCTGTCCTTTCAGATACACATATAGACATCTGAGGGGCACGTGAACGAGTAGCTGTACCTGTATCTACATGGGTATTTCACTTCACCGGGATTCACAGACTGAAGTAGAACGTATGTTGTGGATGCAAGATGCAATAAGCTTAGGGACAAATGTAACCAGATGTCTGGTATCCTGGTATCTTTTTCTGCTTTTATCTTATCCATCCATCCATCCATCCATTAGCTCCCACTTGGATCTGGAATCGGGTCGCGGGGGCAGCAGCTTCAGCTGAGAGGCCCAGACCTCCCTCCCCTCCGCCTGCCTCCACCAGCTCCTCTGGGAGAACCCCGCGGCGCTCCCAAGGCCAGCCGAGAGACATAATCTCTCCAGCGTGTCCTGGGTCTGCCCCGTGGTCTTCTCCCAGTTGGACATGCCCGAAGCACCTCTCCAGGGAGGCGTCCGGGGGGCATCCTAGCCAGATGCCCGAACCACCTCAACTGGTTCCTCTCGATGTGAAGAAGCAGTCGCTCTACTCAGAGTCTCTCCTGAATGACTGAACTTCTGACCCTATCTCTAAGGGAGAGTCCAGCCACCCTGCGGAGAAAACTTATTTCCGCCGCTTGTATCCGCGATCTCGTTCTTTCGGTCACTATCCAGAGTTCATGACCATAGGTGAGGGTTGGAACGAAGATCAACCGGTAAACAGAGAGCCTTGCCTTTTGGCTCAGCTCTCTCTTCACCACAACGGACCGGTACAGAGTCCGCACCACAGCAGACGCTGCACCGATCTGTCTGTTGATCGCCCGTTCCTTTGCTTTTATCTCATATTATACCAACTAATAGCTGTCATATTTATTCTTTACATCCTGCAAGTTTTACAGTTTAGTTTGCTCTGACTACTCGGGTCCACAATCAGTTGGAGAACATTGGAAAGTTTGCAAACAAATCCACCACAGAGAGATAATGATGCTTATTGGCATGTAGATCAAAGCAAATATAGTCTGGCGAAAGTCTTGGTTTTTGTTTTGTTTTTTACATTTTTTTTTTTTAACTTTTTTTTTTTTGGAATTGCATCAGAAAAACAAGACAGAGGAAGCGTTATCTGAATGTATATACATTTTTACATTAATTATAAATTAGTGACAGATTCAACAAAAATGGCAAGAAGTTCATTTCAACACCCATTCAAACATGCACCATGTGTTGTTGTTAAATGAAAAATCTGATTGCACTACTGAGGTTATATCTACATGTCAATAAAAAAAATTCATTTCATTTAAATGTACATTTTTCTCCAGCTCAGTCTCAATATCATCTCACTTTGTTCAATTGCCCATCAGAAACTGTTTCTCTGACAAGAGAACCAAAACCAAATACATTTTTATTGCCTGTTTGCTTGTTCAGAACAAACAACATCCTATTTAAACTGCACATTGCATTATTTATGCAGTGATGGCTGATATTCAGGAATTTTATCATTAGACCTTCTATAACAAGCCAAAAACGTCCCTGCAGCCATCGCCAGCATGAGAGAAGGAGGTCAAAAGAGTAGTGTGGAGGAAGTCTCAGCTCCTTCCCGCCCTTCCAGGCCGCTGCGACAGGGGACAGAAGTGAAGACATTTACTGCATGTGTGAAAGCTGCCACATCCTTGCTAATTCGCCGACAGGGTTTCATCCATCTACTCTACAGAAGGGAAGAGTTTGACACCTTGTTTTCCACACACCATAATATCTTGCCGCACTTTTGAATCGAGTTTTTTGCACTTTTTACTAGGGTTTATATGAATTCTTTAATTTTACAGAATCTTTCGTTATATTTAGCAAGTCTTATACCCTGGCGCTCCCCTCACTGCTGTGCTATGGAATCTTTAAAAAAAAAAAAAAATTCATGGGCATGTCTCCTGCAGTAAAGATTAATGGAGATTTTTGACTGTTAATCTTTTACTCTTCTCCCAAAGTGACCGTCCCACAGTTATTAATGAATACGTTAGATGGAAATGTAAATTATATATGACAACAAGGGGCTACATGATAATATTTGGCCAGCAAAGGGACCTCTCTGGAAAATATTTCCTTACATTCAAGGCTTTTTTTGAGGCACTTTTTTGAGGTATGGGAATAGTGGTTTAAAATATCCTAAAATTAATAGGCAAATTGTGAAGAAATAACAATGAACGATGACCCCTTTGCTAAATAAGTTTTGTTGTAGCAGACAAATTCACTAATATGAGCTGTTTGACTGACTTGGAAGAATAATTAGAAGCTCAACTACAGGAAATTTAAATACCTCTAGTTTTCAGTGTTCAGTATGCTCCTTAAACCATTGTTTCCATGACCAAGATGACTGGTTATATTGACTCTTTTTTTGTCCATGTGTTGCTTTGTTTGCTTCCTGCCTGACACTTTTAAAACTGGAACCTCCTTAAAGTCACTTTCACAGTGTTTAATAGAGTATTGTACACAACATTCTCACAAAATAACATGTATATGTTATTAAGATGATCATAATAACAATATTACATTTTATTTATGAATTTTCTAGGTCATGTACAAATAAAAATCAAAATACAAAATAATACCTTAACTGCAGGTGTGTCCAGCAACCAGCCTGCACTCACTCACAAGGAAACTCCAAAGAGGAAGTACTGTTGCCTCATGACAGTATGTGCATATTGAAAGAAAAAAACACAGAGACAAGAGCAATCACAAAATTTCAAGAGTAAGGAATTAACAGAATGATTTATCTTTGGAGCTCTAACTGGGACAGCGATCACCAGACATACCATTTTCATCTCGATCTAGGTCGTTGAGGGCCACTGCCCTGCATGTTGATGTATGCCCTCATTTAATGAATCCTCACTGGGCACAATGGTTTACAAATTATGTCAAAAATCTTTCTTTGAGCTAACATTTTTATATTGTAAATAATGTTTGATACTTAAACTTTTAGGCTTGAGCCAAACATTTTGGGTTTCTTTCCACCAGCTTCTAACGATAGTTTACTGGAATTTTGGCCCAATTCCTCCTGACAGAACCGAGTCAGGTTTGGAGGCCGCCTGGCTCGCACACGACCTTCTCAGTTCTGCCAAAAAATTTTCTATAGGATTTGAGATCAGCATTTTTTGATGGCCACTCTAAAGCACTGACTTGTCCTTTAGCCACTTTGTAACTAATTTGGTGGTATGCTCTGAATCATTGTCCATTTGGAAAACCCACTCAAGCTTTAACTTCCTGGCTGATGCCTTGAAATGTTGATTTAATATTTTCACATAATGTTCTTTTCTCCTGATGCCATATACATCGTGACGTGACAGTGACAGTCCCACCTGCAGCAAAACATCCCCACAACATGATGCTGCCACCCCCGTGCTTCCCAGCTGAGATGGTGTTCTCAGCCTTGCAAGTTTCCTCTTTTTTCTGTCAAATGTAACCATGAGCATTGTGGACAAACAGTTTAATTTTAGTTTAATCAGATCACAGGACACATCTCAAAAACTGAAGATCTTTGTCCCTGTGTGCACTTGCAAACTGTAATCTCCCTTTTTTATGTTGCTTTTGGTGTAGTGGCTTCTTCCTGGCTGAGCAGCGTTGGTGTCGGCCTAAAGGTGACACCAAGCAGATATTCATGTTGAAATATCTCACTCAACTTCATTTGAAGGAATATTTGAATAGTTTGAGGAAGTATAATGTAACTTTTGCAGTCTCCCTGTCCCTATGAGCCAAAGTAAATTTGGACTCCCATCCCGGTCATGAGAAAGAAATGATGAGAAAAAAAAACAATGGCGAGAACTAAGAATGAGTAAATCTCAGATACTGTTATAAAAGCTTGATTAAAGGTTATATTTCCAGAAACATTTCATGCTTCTGGAAATGTTTCTGGAAATAACCTTTAATCAAGCTTTTATAGAAACATTTCATGCTGTGAGGACTTCTGCAGTCTTGTTAATACTAATATCTTAAACTGCTCACTGGTGTTTTCATCTGTTTAATGAGCACTCGACTTCAGAATGGACCACTTAGTGAGTTACAGAAACAGTCTTTATTGGAATTAATTTACAAGTTATATAAATGATCAATCCACATTTTAAAAGGAAGACACGTCGACTTTCCACAAAAATTGGTCATTGTTCATCCTTTTCACATGGCGGTCATTCATCCTGGTCCTTTTCTTGAAAGATAATGGTGCCTGATGGCCACCAGTAGCTACCATCAGTGGGAATTCACTGAGCTTGTCACACACAAAAGACACATGTTCCCCGGTGAGTGTGATTGTGCCATCTTTCAGCAGTTATTCTTTTAGAATAAGAGCATCTAACCGACCAAACAAACCCTCTACTCTGAACACTAGAGGTCAGACCCCCTAGTTGAAGAAAAATCTATTTTTCTTGCTTAACTAGTCCATTATTTTGGTTTCAGAAAATCAAGAATGTCTTAATAACATTTAAAATGTCTGAACTTAGAAAACCTGTCAACAGTGGCCTGTAAAGATTCGCCAGACTGAGACGTCAACATTTTGCTTTATCAGACGGAAAGACCAAAAGACCTTGTGCAAGACTCATTTCTCTCTGTTGCTATCAGACCAACCTTTCACTTTTCAATCTGGGTCGCAGCTCGAAAAGGACAGCTTTGACGTTGAGATGGGAAGATACTGTGGAAAAGTCAATATAATGTCTGTGACACCAGAAAGAGCTGGATCCAAACATGCTGAATACCATCCATTTTCCTTGTAATATGGCAGGAGATAAAAGACTTCAACGGAAAGCAGCTTTGCAAAAATGGTCTTTAGTTCAGTAAATGAATGAACTGTCATCATCCTGCAGGGTGAATACTTTTCAGTTCACATTAGTGCAGATGTATCCTCAGCAGCACACATTTGAATGGAGGTAGAGATAATGCCAGAGCCGACGGGAGCTCACCAGCTCAGTGTATTAAAATACAAGCACAAGTGAGGAAGATTTTACAGTACGTGGGAAGAGTGGTTCCTTGTATAACATCTTTGGCTCTGACACAGTCGAGGGGAGTCATCCTCGGATTGAGGTTATGCTGAAACACGCCTACAACACTGCACTTTCTTCAGAGAATGAGGAGAAGAGTAAAGGTCATCGGATGCTGTTTTGCTCCGAGATGATTGGATACAAAATACGGGTGAAGTAAAGTAGACAGGCACATTATAGCAGGCGATGTAAAAGGACTTTACATAAAAAGACACTGAAATGTATAGAAACTTAAAAAAAATGCAAATAATTCATGGTATGGTCACATTAATAGCAAAATAAACAAAGGATTTAATTGCTGAAACCTAATATACAAATGAAATGAGCAGAGTTATAATACAAGATCATTCTCTCCTCTCCACATATAGAATCAAGGATGTTTTCGAATCTGACACACCGACTTCATAGTATTTTGCATATGTTTGCAAATGGGATGGTTTTACTTTCATTTGTTGTGTGTATGTAGGGTATATGTTCCTAAATGGTATCACCAGAAAAGAAACACTGAGACATTTCTGTTGAACCAGATGACTGTGTAAGCATTTCAACTCTGCCAGATGAACCACTTCATATCTCCACACATCACAGCCTCTCTGTGGTATAAGCCCAGCGCTGTGTGAGCAAATGCAGATGTAGCTGTGTGTAGAGGTGGCGGTTGTCCCAAACTCCACTTCTGATATGAAAAAAAAAGAGGATATTTCAGTGAACCACAGATGTGGCCACTGAAAGCAGGCTCTCTGCTCCCCAGAGGGTTGTATAAATGCTGCAGGAAGAAGAAATGTGAGGAGTTGGCGAAGCGTCTGATAGCAGGTGGAGACAGTGTGACCCATTAAAAAAAAAAAAAAAAAAGGATCTTGTTACCACTATATTAAACCTTTATTGTAAAGTTGAAATGTTTCACATAAAAAGATTACAAGGCGACTCCAGGTACCCCAGAGCCATAAGCCTTTTCTACATATAATTATAATTTGATCAGAGAAAGACTGCTCATTTCATTTCAAAGAGTTGCTTCAAAAGAAGAATATTAGATCCCTGAGACAACATGGCAAACGGTTCTACTTGCAGCATTTGCTTGTCATGTTGTACAGGGCTGCAACAGGTGAAAGGTGAGGGATAACAGATTTGTGGTGATAATCCAAAATGTTTTTCTTCCAGTGACTGAGGTTACAACATGGCCATTGTTGAGGTAGATGACCAAAGACGGCCTTCAATAAAACTCTTACACAACTGTAGTAAGGCTGCCTGGCAGTGTAAATGCTGCAAACCAACCCACAGGAACGGAATAAGACAAACCCAAACAGAATAAATAAAAGGTCCAGCAAAATACTGGATCAACTCTAGTTTAGTTGTGGCAACAGAAGCCTTGCTTGGATGATGTTTTCTCTACAGTTGGTTCCAATTAAAATTTCAGTCTGAAACATGGAGGAGACATTTTTTGTATACACTCCTACACGAAGGGAAATTGTAAACAAAATTGAGCTAATTTGTCAGACTTAGTAACCTGTGATCGAGAAATCACACGATGTGTACCTTTTGGTGTTAAATCGTCCCTTTGTGGATGAATGACAACAACTTTAGTGACAGTTTGGAGAGCTTGGATTTCATTTGACCAACCCAGCAACTGAAGCATCAACTCCAGTTTAACGGTCTATTTGTCCTGTGAAATGACTCCCACATGTCCCATATTTCAATCAAGAAAAGACCCTTTAAGTATAAACAGACGGCGTAACAATGGCAAACTGTTATGTTTTATAAAGCTGCCAGATTATTGTTTTAGGAACAAACAAGTCAAGACTCTGGACTGACAAACTGACCCGTTGATGCACCTGAGGAATCAGCCGGCACACCTGATTTAGTAACTGTTTTTTGTTCATCTAACTTTCACACCTGCACTTTCTAGACTGGGGATGATGTCACCAGCCACATTCTTTATGATTCCTCACAACTCAACGAACGTTTCCATCATCAGCTGCATGATTTTTTTTTTTCCACGGTCAGCCTGTCATGTGTTTACTGTGAATTCCATTAGTGGTTTCTTGTTTCCCTCCAAACTTCCCCCCAGTGCTGGGCTGCATATATGCAGCATATTTCCACATCCATTTTCTCTTCAAACAGATTTGTCGGGGTTTTTTTCTGTCAGTTTTTCACATTGATGCAAGCGTTTTGGCTCAAATTTCGGGCCTAACAGCTGCAAAAGGAAACACCTGGACATGTTCCCCCCGTCAGCCACCCATTAACTTGCTTTTGCACATCTGAAAGTGGGGTAAAACAACACAACTCTGCCCATTTATTTCCACAGTCTATAAAATTAATGTCGCCAATCTTTTATCTTTCGATTTCAAACCCAGCACCAAACTTCACTTTTCCAGTACTCCTTTGTATTTTGCTTGGCACCACATTCGGTTGCTGACTGGTTGTGTGTGTAATATGTGTGTATAGTCTGCCACTGTCAGACCTGTATACAATCCATCAGCTCACAGCTGTAACTTACTGCCTGCTGGTAGGTCAAGGTCACCACACACACACAAACACACATGCACTGTTGTGGGCACGCATGTTCACGACGCATATGACATGCGTGAATTTTATCTGCAAGCTCAATTCTTTCTTGCCAAATCCAAACACATGCCTCACAACAAAATCCCTTTATTTTATTTACTAAATTAAGCACTTGGAGTCCAAGTGGACTCTCTATTTCTGCCCTTCATTCCCACGTGTGTATGCACGACACCATATGTCATCTAACATAGCTTTCTGTTTAGTCCACAGTACGTTTCATTTAGTTGTTCGGTATTTTGTCAGCTGGCAAACTCTTGAAGATCAAGCGATTTAATGTGAAAATTTTCTCCTATTAAAACCAATTCAAACAAATACTCCCTCTGCAGTTTTTGAAACGTCTGCGGCCAGTTTGAAAATGCTGCCCGTGTGAACGAATTGATTTCTTGTCATAATGTCGGTCCAATTAATTTATCCTTTGCAGCTGAGGCTTTGTGGCGAGAGGCTGTCTAATTGGCGAGGCCTGAGTCCGAGTCATCTGCAGAGATGAATGCCAAACACTCCACGAGAGAGAAGCCAAAGAAACCAGGTACACTTGTGATTTGTAACAAAATATAAAATAAACATCCATTGTATACTTCAACGCATTTTCAGTGAGTCTGTATTATCCTTTCCTTGACTAGCTTAACCCATATAAAAGTGTATTCAGAATTTCAGTGCATAAAGGTTGCAAGTATTTACACGGCTGTGTTTCACACCTTTAAACCGTGATAATAGTGGGAAGACGACCTAATTTTGCTGAATTTCTTGCACTAAAATAATTCTTACCTTGTTTGCCTGGTTAAACATTGCATTAAGGCAGCATTTCTAATCTGTTCCATTAGTCATGTAATGAGCTGTGTTTTAAAAATAAAATTAACAATTTATCCCTGCTCATGCTGAGGTTGTGTGGTCCTTTTGGGGAGCACAGACAATGCTGCTTCTCTCTCTATTATATATATATATATATATATATATATATATATATATATATATATATATATATATATATATATATATATATATATATATATATATATATATATAATGTATTCACACATCACAACTGAGGGCTGGTAATAATTGCATGGATTACCTGGAGCCATAATCACATGATGTGTGATGAAGGGAAGGTAAAACACAGGCCATCTGGTCTCCCTGGATGCAGCTGTGTGCACAGACCAGTAAGCAACACATACACACTCACATTGTCAAAAAATGAATGATTGCACAGCCAATGAACTAAAAGTGTTATGCAATACAATCCTCAATTCCCACTCTGAAAATACTACCAAGTCTGCACTGTACTGCACAACAAAACTTATTAACACAGGGTTACAGTGAATTAATCTTTTCTTTCATCATTCTATTTTGTTGTCCACAATTTATGATGTTGGGTTATGTGATAATTAAGGGTAAAACTATTCAAACTAACTTCCTTAAGTGTTTAAAGTTGCCAAATTATGCTTTTCCAGTTTTCTGACTTATAGTGTCTACAGTGTACTATCATCTGACTATGGCTCAGTGGATGCAGTTTATTTTTCCAGACCAGTATAGAGTGAATATATTTGCTGTGGCGACAGAACAGCTGACAGAAAAAGAAGAAGGTATTTGTTTTTTCACAACTCTTAAGGGAGGACTGTTTTATGCACAGGGGCCAAATGTGCCACTGGATTTTCAGAAAGACTAAAGCTGAAAGTCTGTGCTGTTTCACTGCTAGAAACGTCTGAGTCAGTGCTAAATAAATTTGTCTGCATTCTGCTGGCAATGGGCACATGCGTGCATTTTAGTGAAAACATTGCAGGCACAGCAAGCGCACTTGCAGAGTTTCACACTTTGACAATATTATTTGCTTTTTCTATTTCTTGGCTGCTGACGTTTTCTGCCTCAGTCTGCATTTTACTGAGATGGCAAATCTACACTAATCAACACAGACGCGTATCAAGGGGAAAAAAATCTTTTTTAAACTGTTCATTTTCATATTTTGAATCCAATTATGGGTCAAACATGCATTGAAGGACTTGAGGCGTCATTTACAAAAAAATATTGAAAACACTGTATTGATTGTGTTGATATGTTGAAAATAAAAATGTTGTATCTGACCGCCCACAGCAGTTGTGCATGTTCATGAACCATTAATTTTGCCTATGGGCAAGCCTCCAGGAATTTAAGTAATAATAAAAAAAAAAAAACACTTCAGTCAAATCTTCTCATTTGGCCTCATTCTTGAGATCTTCATGAGTCTGTGAGGAGATTTGCACATGAATCACCTCCTTACTAGAAATCTGCTCCGGATTAATAAACACTGCATTAATTAACTTTTTCTTTAATAGCAATGTGTGTGTATGTTAATGTGAATTCCAACTGATTGCGGGTTGGAAAAGCGCTCACAAAGCTCATTAATTAGCATAAACCACTGCCCAGGGATCACCATATAAGAAGGCGTAAGGGTGACAACTACAGTGTAATTGATGTGATCTGGAAAGCTTCAGGTAAATTTATTATCTAACGAATCCAGTCGAGGAGGCAGAGCTGGCACATGCTCTGCTTTTGAAGTGTTCCTAGTGACCCTGAGGTCAGAGGGGGAAAAAAAAAAAAAAGACCTTGGCTCTTCAGTTCCCTGCACAACCAGGACTTAACACTGATATTTAATGCAGTGTCTTCTGTCCAATGAAGTATTCAAGAGGTGAAGTGGTCTGATATTGTTTTGGATGAAAAAAAAAGTAAATAAATTCACCATGGCTTCATGACATCGTTAGTCAGCAGTTTAAGCCCATTTAATCAACCCACTGACACTTCAAGAAACACAATTTGAAGCTTAAATATACAAGATTCCCATTGATTTTGATCAAACTGTTACATTTCAAAGGTATTATAATGTTTAAAAGATGTGATTTAAAATGTCTCTTTAACGTTGTCCGAGACTGACAGCAGTATCTATGTGGGCTCCTCATTTACAGCAACAGTACCCCTCAACACCCCCCCCCCCCCCCCCCCCCCCCCCCGCGCCTTTATCTTCTTCCTTCAGCTCAACCCATAGCTGTTAATTTTGAGCACCTTGTAAATTTAACTATGTGCTTCTATTATTCTTGTAGTTTTTGTGTGAATTCTTTGTTTTCCAGCCAATGGAAAATTACATTTGTGCCTCTCCCCTCTCTGTCTTATCTCCCCCTTCTTTTCTTCATTTGCCTGACTGGCCTTCATCAGGAGGGTCTCCGCCTGATGAAGGCCAGTTCTGTGTATGTTTCTTCCCTCTGAAATGGAGTTTTTACTTGCCACTGTTTTTTTTACTTAATATTTGATAATATTTGCTCGGGGGTCATGCTCTGGGTCTCTAAAAAGCGTTCTGAAGGTAGCTTGTATTGTCATAGACTCTACATAAATAAAGCTGAACTGAAGTGAACTGAAATGCACATGTTTCATGAGTGAGGCAAACTGTCAGGAAGCACCTCTCCCTGTGTTCTCAGTGTTCATCTGTCTGAAATAATTACAGGCTACTCCATGATGCAAATTACTCAGGAGGTACCAGAAATTAAAATCAGATGACTGAGAGGGAGGACATGTCAACTTTAAAACTTGAAAATATGTCCTACATGCACACATTTTCAAATATGGATAAGTAGTGATATAACACCAGTCGTTCATCCCCGTATACAGCTTCTATCTGTCCTTCCGGTACCTTTTGTTCCCTTCAGCCTCAGCAGTATCTGCTGTTTGACTGAGGTTTTCTTCCTCCCTCTCCAGTTTTGCATCATCTTCCATTCTTTCATCACATCCCCACAGCTCACACCTCCTCCTGTCCATCATCTCAGCCACCAACATGTCACCTAAACCTCAGCGATGGGACACAGCTGTGACCTCTGTCCATACAGACATGCACAAACAAGAATGTGCACACTCACACACACACACACACACACACACGCACACACACACACACACACACACACACACATGTGACTGACCCCTGCTGCCTCTATGGACTATAACTGGGGTCTCAGCTGCAGGTCTGTTCATCTTTTGTGTGAGGACTGAATAAAGTAGTTTTCCCTGCAGGGAAATAACACTGTGTGTTACTGTTGTGTGTACATATATATGAAGTTAAAATAAATGAATAAATCTCACTTAGTTTTCCCTTTAGCTGTATTCAGTGTGACAGTGTGTTTCATTAAACTGTGCTGAAGGTGTCAAACTTACTGAATCTCACAACTCCATCAGTTTTGCTTCACCAAATTATGTTTAGTTTGCTCTTTTTTCATAGCGCAGAGGTATGGAATTTTCCCTTCTCTGTGATGCATTGTATCGCTGACGTGGACAAGTCCGCTTTGAAGCTGTAACAGAAATGAAGTGAGAGCTTGTAGCCTACACAAAACAGCAAGCAATGATTGATTGGTGTTTTTCTGGCCTCAGCGAAAATTGCAGTTTTGTTAAGTTAAACTAACTCTCTTGTAGTGCCTTGCAGGACTGCTTGCATCTAATGATGAACATGTAACTATGAATTGATAGAGATCTGATGCTCCAATCCGTGTCCACAGCAGCATTTCAGCTCCATGTTGGAAAACATCTCAGTCCACACTACTCCACCATAAACGCTGTTCACATTTTTGTTATTGCTCATATGACATATGCTTGGTGAATCATGGACGAACACTTATGAGCCAGAAGAGAAAACCGTGAAGTGAATTTGTGGATTAATTACATTGTCATCTTTAAACTATTTCAGTTTTCTCTGTCCACACGTGAATTTTTGAGATGCAGTGAGATGCGTCAGGTTATCTGTTAGCAAAGTGAATAGGTGGCAATAACATGTTTCATTTGGGGCTTTTTGTAGTCACAATCAACTCCAGTAAAGAAAGCAACAAGCCAATGCAAGCATTTCAGATCATTCATTTTAAATAATTTTCTACTTTCAAATATCCATGATCTGCTACTGCGACGCTGTAGAGTGTACATCACATAGCACCAAAGCAAAAAAGCTACACATCGATCCCTTTGTGGGTGATGTGACTTGGGTAAAGTGGCTGAAAGTTGCTCTTCGCAGACAGGATGGAAGGCCCTGATTCAGTGTGAAAGGAAGGAAACAGGGAAGAATGTTGATGTGCTGAATCTTACCAGAAAGTCCAGGCTATGTTGTTCTCATTTTGACAAGGAAATGATCAGCGCCAACAGCTACACAGGTGGTGATCCAATCTATTTTGCCTGGAATAACCAGAGGAAGCCACTGGCATGGGGAAGACCATAAATATCTGCAGAGCCCCAGATGGGTGTGAGTGCTGCCACCTTACACATCACGCTCCGCGTAAGCTTTGTGTACTCTGCGAAAAACAAACCAAAAAAAAAAAAAAACCCCACACACACAGAGCATCATGGAAATCATTTCACTTGCTTTATAGACTGCGCTCTAATTTTTGCAGCTTGTGACGTGTGCATATGGGTTTGTGATCCATGCCCTCGGTTTTCTAAACCACGCTTTTGAAGCTGCCCTCAAACAGAGAAAAATCCAGACAATTAGTAAACTCAGGCAGACAATTTATAAACCCTCACACGGGGTTTAAAAATCTGTGGGCACAGTTTCCAAAACCAAGGACACGAAGAGAACAAATTTCCACAGATCCATGTTTTGTGTTACAGCCGGTGGTAGGAAGGCTCGGTACTGAGCTGATGAGACTTAACACATGGGAGCAGTCGATATTTTCAGTAAACACCAAAATGATGAGCTGAAAGGTGCTGAAACCCTGTGATCTCAGAATCATCATCGTAAAAATAACTGTGGAAAGCAGCCATGTAAACATTTGTGTTTTTTGTGAAATAAATGTGTCTAATGATGAAAAGCAGTGCATGGGAGGAGACGGTGATCATTTTTTTCTTTCCTTCCATGACTGTGCATTTATGCAGTAGTCAGGCTACAGTCACATGAGATGTGTGTGCATGTGAGACGCTGAATGAGTGAGCAGTCCGGTGAGCCGTCTTTGCTTTTGTGTGTGTGTTAGTCTAATGTATGAGTGTTCTGCACCCATACGTAAAATCGTATGTGTACATGTATGTTCTCCAAAGCCCCGAAGGTCATCCAGAAGGTGATTATGCTTCAGCTGAATCCAGATTTGGGGCTCAAACAACTGCACTTCCACATTGATTTCCTGTCACTCCAGATGAAAATGCACGGTGTAGACCAGATTGTACCAGCCTACACGCAACTCAGCCTTCATGTCTCACACACATACACACACACGTACAAACTAATCATCTCCAAACTGGTGAATGATTTCAGAGTGGGCGGTTAAAAGGTGAAGGATCAGGCTGTGTTTGTGACAGGTCACTGATGGCTTCCATAGATAGTTGGAAATGTATTCTGAAGGATCTGGATGAGCTGTCAAAGGAGGTTACAGGGAACTTTTTCATCTGGAATTTTAATTCTCACACTTGAAACACTTGACATGTTATTAAAATTCAAATGGCCATCTCAACAGTATTTCTCAATTTTACCACATGAATATGAATAGAATGATAGCCTCCATCTGATTCTTCTCTCAATATTCATGAGAGACTTGATGAATTGCCCAAATCTGTGTACTGATCTCTATTTGAGATTATTGGACCAAGAAACCAATTGTTCCGTAATGAGGGGCATTTACGCTGGCTCTGGATGGGCTTTTAATGCTATTTGGATTTCATTGTGACCTGGGATTCCTACATGAAAGGTCAAGGGGTCACAAGTCTAGAAGGGGAGCATCCGTCACACTTGACATTTCGTATTGACCTCAACAGAGAGCGTGCATCGTGGAAGCTGTGAGGGCGGGGGAGCTGCTGACAGCTCATCAGGATAGGTGCAAGGGTTGGAAATGCATGAAGACAAAAGCATGTTGAACACTCCTGCACGCAAGCGCTGGTCCCAGCTTCACTCCATCTCACACAGTCGTCTCACAGCTTTTACTTGAAGGAGCTATTGTTGGCTTTTAAGTGTCAGTTGTGAATGTGGAGACCCTTAAGGGCTGTTCATGGGTAACGGTCCTGCTGCTAATGACAGCTCAGGGATGAGGAAGTGGAGCTAGTGATGTCAGATTATTAGCCAAAGAGCTGGGCTGCAAAAGAAAACCATCATTTGGAATAATACAAGTTATTTCAATCCAGCACATTTGACCTTAAGACTAGTTTAGTTTTTTTCCCCTCTTTTTACTTTCTGACATTTTATTTTTTTAGATTCACAAGTAGCTTATCCATTTGGATGGGAGTAGATACTTGAGTGCATAAACTCAGTTGCAGGAACCATATTTTTGTACATTTTCAGCATTCTTATGTGTTGTGATGGTGCCTGATCAGTCACAGGTTGATGGCTGACACGACATATTAGGAGAAGAGGAGAAACCTTTCTTTAAGACAAGAACTGTATTCTTTTATTCCATATAATCTATTTATTTATCTTTATTCTTTTATTCCATATGCTCTTTCTATTTATTTATTCATGCACACTATCTTAGTGTGTTATCCTTCTCTCCAGTGGCCAGTGACAGCACTGTCGTCTACCTGGAGTTCCGGGTTCGAGTCTTGGTTGCGTCAGGGAGGATCTCCGGTGTAAAACCTGTGCCAGATCAATCATGCGGATCACTCCGCGACCCTGAACAAGGAGCAGCTGAACTGGAAGCATTTCAGTATTTAATATCTGCACCTTGTTCTTTTCAAAAACGGTTCTTTTTGACTCAGTCAGCTTCTTGACTGATCCTGCTTTTTAACTGATTGTACTAACAGTCGGTTTCATCCTTGTGTTTTCTGGTGCTCCAGAGTATACTTTGATTTCAGACATTTCACAAGTCTGAGATCTTGGACCTTATGTCCCTGTCTGTCTCCATATGATAAACCCAGATAAACCTATGAACTATGAATACAGAAAAAAAAAAACAAATCACATAAAAACACAATAATAAAATAATAAACAAAGAAGAACAATAATAAATAAAACACAAATCATCTGTATATACTATGGAATAAAATCATCAATACTGCATGAAATCATTCTGATATATTGTGTTTAGATCAGCTAATGCAATCTCCATTATCCTTGTTACACAAATCATGTTTTTAGGCATTTTCTACACATTTCTGTGTAACAACTTGATAGTTTATTGTTTTGTTTTTTTTGTCAACTACTTTACCTGTCGACCGTGTTACAGTTGATGGATAATGGGCGGTAACACGACTGACATTTAGACCATTTTAGGGCCTTGCACTCCCTGCAGACCTTGGACCTGTCACCCCGTGATCTTGATCAACTTAGATTATTATTCATTTTTCTCTCTATAATTATACATATAACATCTAAAGCAAGTTCACAACAGCATGTTGATAACACAGTCAGTGAGCAAATAATATCCTTGATGTACACAACATTAAAATTGCTAAAATACTGAAGAGGAGAGCAGAGACTTACTTCACCGTCTCCACATTTCCCTCCAAAAAGGAAGTGGCGTTGGTCATTTGGCTTTGGAGCAAAGCGCTGGATAACGCTGGTTAGGTTAAGGTAGCGGGGCTGGGTAATGCAGCTAACGTAAATCTATCAGACACGCATGAAGTGGCCGATTTATTCCACAAGAGTAAGGAAAATAGTTTTTAAAACACCTTTATCATATTTAATGATTATTTTTGAACAAATATTTTTGAAAATAGTCTCCAAAAATCTGTGTTCTTGTGTTTTTTGAAAGAAGAAAAGCTAACAACTAACCCAACGGGACAAAAACAAAAAAATTCCAGAGTTCCCCTAAATGGGACAGAGACCTGTCCTGATACAAAACTGATCATTGCTTAAATAGACCATGGACTTATAAATGTACCGCAAATTATAGAATCACTTATAGGCTATAAACACTAAAATATAGATACAAGATAAAATGAGTTTTGCATTTTAAGTTACTCAAAAATATCCTAACCATGTGCAATATGTACAGAATACGCTTCTCTTTAAACACAGCAATTCATTAATACAATTGAGAATATAGGAAAGTCATTGAATATAAGTATGTTAAGTATCTCATTTATATGATATATACGATATATACGATACAATTTATTCCATAAAATGGTCAGTTGACCTGAAGACTCTGAGTCCAAGGGTCTCCAGAAGATTCAACTTAATATTTGGAAGCAGTTCCACATAAGAAGATTTTCTCAAATTAAGAGCTTAAGTATTAATTCTGCAGTTGCTCACTAAGCTCAAAACTCTTTAAAAGGCCTCGTTTGTAGACGAAAATGACAAGAGTGACAAAGGTATCTTGTTGTTGCCTTTTCTTTACACTGAATTCCAAAGGCTGGTTGACCCAGTTACCAGGATAAACTGCAGAAAGTACTCATTTGTGCAAAGAAATAAAATACCATACTTGTAGTCAAAAAGATAGTATAAAGCCAAAAGACAGACCTTTTACTTCACTCTGAACGAAAAAATGTCCTTGCGTTAACCAAATCTCAGGACTTGAATGCACCACTTTATTTAAGTGCAAATTGTATCTATTATTTCTTCACGCTGCAAAATCTCCATCAATAACTGTATTTCTTTCCCCAAAGAACACGTTTGAGTGATGGAATAATGTTGATTGGAGTATTTGTGTCTCTGTGTGAAGGGTTATATGAATATGACCTGTGAATGTGCTGGGCCGTCTTCTTGCTCTAAATGTTTTTTTTTTTTTACTCTTTCTTCACTCTTCTTCCGTAACTGATGTGAGAAATGAGGCTCACTAGGGGTCTTCTGTCTCTTCGTTCCTCCTAATTTCGGCAGCTGTTCTTGGCCGTCTCCTGCCCAGTTTCTCCTCTCCTTCTCCACACTTCACCTCTTCATCCGATGCCTTTCATCTTGTCCGTCCACTTACATGCCCGCTGGCTCTCATCCATTTAAAGTGCTGACAGCGCTGGAGGTTACCAGTTCGGTTCCAGGAAACCTCTCACGGTGCAGCAACATGCCTTCCTTTTTAACCTCCTCCTCTCCTTCCTTTGTGTGTCTTTATCTGCATTGGCCCCTCAGTGAAAATTCACCTTCGCCTCTAAAACATGAACTCATACAAAACTCTGACTCTGCAAATGATGCACCAATACACACCAACACACCGACAGCAAACACCTCGTGTTTGCTCTCTGCTCAGTGGCTTTTATCATACTGTACCTGAGTCCCTCTGCAGATATTAAGTGTCTTCCTGGCTGGTGGTGATAGTAATGAAGAGGCAGGTACAAGGAAAAGCACACAGACGCACATGCATGTTCACACTATCTGGATATAGACCCTGCTAGAGGAAATTCTAACTAACAGTAAGACAAGCAGCACCTCTCAGTGACACAGAGTCATCCATCAACGCACACACTAGAACGTTCATTCACATTAGTGTTGGTTTCACTGGTCTCCCAGCTGTAATCTGTCACATATACAATGAAGGCAGCAGATCTCAGAACACATAATGAAACTGCAAAGAGTATGTCTCAATTCATCAGAAATGACACTCATGCTTAATTTCTATGTAAAAGTGGAACAATATTACTTTCTCTTGTATTACATTTGTCTTTATTGGATTTATTATCAGGGTTTACTGAAGTGGAAGAAAAAAAAACCCTCGTTTGATAAAATCACCCAATTGTCCATTCACAAAGACACTTTAAAGTTCCATTCAAATAGAAAACTTTTATTATTCTGTAGTTTTTGGCTTAATGCTCACCAAAGGTTTGTCATGAATACAAAACAGGTGTCTAAAAGGGGCTTGAACCTGTCCACAAATTGAAAGTGAAATGAACAAAGTCACAATTTTATCCTCTTTATGGTGACAAGTTGACTTCTATAAAACTGAACTTCTGAACTCTTAGAACATTGTTCTCTTAATGTACTGATATGAGCTAATAAAAACGTGGATGTTGTTGGGCTGCACTGCATGCAGGGTGTTTAGTTTGCTGGATATATGTAATCCAGTTTGATAGCAATTCCCAAAGACAGTATTAATGGCTAAAAATGTGTTTTCTTCAGTGAACTACGTCTTCTGGGTTTAAAATAAAAGCAGAAAAAATGCAAATACAGCAATTACATGTCTGGGGATAGGAATAAGATTTTATTTATACAATGCTGTTATCAGTTCTGCATTTTTCAATTCTAAACTGAGTTTCAATGAGGAAACAAATACACCCACTCAGATTTTTAGCCTCACACAGTTGCTTTACTATGAAACACTTCCTACAGGTCTGTAATGTAACACTTCAGCAGGTTACAGCAATATATCCACGTCAGCTACAACTACTATGCAGCTGCACATAGCTGTGAGTCTGTCACTCCAGTGTTGCAAATCAAAATAAATGTCTTATGTTCTGTTGTTAATTTGCTTCCTGTGTTTTCAGCACCTGAAGGTACTGGGGACAGAACTGAAAAGTTCAAAGACATGCGATCCAGTGATTAATGAAACTTGGGACCAGCCCTGAGGTGGAACTGGTTTTTTATATTCTTATCTTTATACATATTAGAAAAATGGTAACTGCAAAGGAAACTAAAAATAATTGGAAGCCGTACCACAATCCAGATGTCTTACAAGAGTATGGAAAACCTAAAAAACAAAAAACCATTTACTCATTTTCTTAATCAACTAAAACGCCATTTTGAAACACATAAGTGCTGTTGGTATTGTCCTGGGACATGACCAGAAGTTATTCCTCTTAATGATAATGGCTGAGTGTGTTATAGGTCATGTAACACGCCTAAGGAGACTGTCTGGAGACGATGTCTGGTTAGGCTGCCTGGCAGGCAGGCCTGAAGCTCAAAGAGCGTCCCTGGGGATCATCTGACCATCCTCATGTCTCCATATCAGCAGATGGTGAAAGATTTTTATTGGGATGAAACACATATAAAAAATCTTTTCATCTCAGAAAACAGTTGTTTTCTGAAAACAACAGTTATAGCAAGTGAAAACACAACCAGACTACAGAGGAACGATGAATAAAACATAGGGTTATGACTCCTATTTGACTCCTCCATGTTGACCTTATTATAAATATTTAAACAAAAAACTCTTTATTAACTGAATCAAGGAGATACTGGATGGATGAAATCAAGAGAAAAATAAAGGAGACTGTTGAAACTATGACAATTAAGTTTAAAAACGATTTACTGTATTATAAAAATCTGGATATACACAGGTGAACCAACAAGCAGAATAGTTGTATAAATGAGTTAGACGCATTTCCAAACACCCAACTAACAACTGAGAACAGAGAACTGGTGGAACACTTTGTGGCGTAGTGCAGAAACAATCATCTCAGTTTAAATGTGAACAAGACAAATGAGATGATTGTGGATTTTAGCAGAACCAGGATTAAGTCAAACAGCATTTCCATCAAGGAAGAAGAAGTGATGATGATGGAGGAGGATAAATACCTCCTTCTTCACCTGGACAACAGACTGGACTGGAGATGCAACACTGATGCTGTTTAGAACATACTGGCCAAACAAAATATTCAAGCCTGTGTACCAGTCTGATTTCAAAAGGCACGACAGACCGTCATGAGACATTCACTGCTATAATTCTAAGCAGCAGGGAGGAGTATGACATGAAAGATGGACATAGGGAGACATGGAACAAAGTCTTCTTCAAGCTGGAACCACGAACACAGAAAATACTGCAGGCCTTCTACTTGCTTTGAATATTCACCTGAAAAGATCTTTTTTTTCCTACCTTCAAAGAGTTGTTTGATTTTCAAAAAAAAAAAAAAAAACTCATCTCCTCTGTGCTTTGGAAAAATATATTCTTTATATTTATCCACGTCTCTGTGACTGTATCTCCAAGTAAGACTGAAAGTAAAGACTTGCAGCTCTCTCAAGTTTTCGTGAAGTTTACTTGCATTGCACTGCCAGAGGTCACGTTGCAGATCCTGGTGAATGAGCCCCAGGATGGGATATCACAATGAATTTAAGCAAAAAATAGACCTGATTACAGAAGGTGCTAGAAAGTTCCCAAAGGACAACAATATCTTATTAACAGATGACAAGGCCATGGAGCTGTGAGAGACATCTTGTCTCCCTCTTAAGCTGATTATACAGATTTCTATGTCTGGTCATCAAAACCTTTAAGTAAGTATTAAGATTATTCTAACACCATATCTATAGTTTTATTATTTCCCTCAACTGCAGTACCAGTGACACGACTGCTGTGTATGAAGAATCATCACAGACGGGAGACATCTTACTGTTGAGATGTGAAATATTGTAAAGGAGTAAGGGTTGGAGCAATTAAACATTTTAATGGCACTTAAATGTTCATGTGTCTGGGATGGGACTCATTTCAGAGATGTAAAATTATTTTTCCCTCTCTGTTGTTGTGTTCTGTCTTGTCATCATTAGACCGACCCTCCAGCTATTCTGGCGGTATTTATGGGTAATTTGGTCTTGCAAATGGTGTTCAGCTGTGCCCATTTCACCGCCATGATACTCATTTCTGACACATTAAAAAAGGGTTTCTTACTGCTTTTTTTAACGATAATGAATCCTCAATTACAACCACACGAAGACTAAAAAAAAGAACATGAAGATATGAACTTTGATCAGCAGCTTGTGGTAGCAGCATGACTCTATAGATGGCAATACGGATGTATCCGTGACTTTGAGTCCAGACTGAGATTGAATTTTGGACTGAAAATATCTTCTCACACTCTAGAAATGACTTTGTTGATCCAGTGACTTTTCAATTCACACCACATGGAGGTCAAAGTTTTCTTTTATTCCTCGTGACGAAGGACTTTACTGCAAGTTTCTTTGTTGCAGTAATGTAAATGTCTTCTATAAGTAACTACAGTATCTCCATTGTGGAAAAAGCCTTTCCAATAACAAATAGTAGGTGTTCATTCATGCACACCAGCATTCCCTTTGGGTTTCGCACATGGCTGCTGCTCATGCTGCACATTAGCCGATGGATCACACGATTACCGCAGCTCACAGTGGTTGAACGGGTGGTAATCATGCATGTTGAAAAGTGTTTTTCACCACTGTATTACTCACATGCCACACATCTGCTGAGCCTGTGAGAACAAATGGCTCCGACTGAAATATTCAATTACAGACGCACACACACATGCACACACGAACGTGGTGTGGTAGTCTGAATGTGAAGGAGTGATTTTGCTAGAAAAAAACTTCCTGTTCAACCACTGGAAACCGAGATGAACCTCCTAGTAGATCAACGTTTTTTAATTCTTTGTAAACTTCCTCCATTTTGTTTTATTTTAGTTAATTTTCCTCTGTTAATTATTATTGTATGACTTTTCTTTATGTGTCTTTTTAATTGGTTAATAAAAAGATATTAACGACAAAAAATATATATATATTTTTTAAATTATCATTCGAATTCCCTCCTGTTTTGATTTCCTGCACACAGAATTAGCATTTGTAAGCAGTATTAAGACATTTTGTAGACCTTTTCAACACGGATTTTAACTCTCAGTGAACAAAGACTATGTTAATACCTGATATAACATATGTCTAAATGTGATCTTATCATCAGTTGATGTCTGACATCAGTTCATATCTGGCATTAGTAGCCTACTTGTGTGCACTGCACTGAGCAATTTATTGCATTAAAAGTCACAAATTATATCTTCTTTCAAATCTAAGAGTTTGCTTCTCATGATGTAGTGATAAAGTAATATAAATATATTCCTAGTAATATATTTATATTAATAACAAATAAAGTACAAATAAAGTAAAAAGTAAAAATATAGTTTAAAGAAAAGTAGATATCCATACCAGAAAGCTTCAGATGAAAATCATCACATGACATATTACCCCATGTCTTTCTTTAATTAATAAACCAATGTTCAGAAGCAGCTTATGAGGAAATAATTAACAGAGTGCTGCTAATTTAATGCACTTTAATAACTGATCTTTAGCAAGTGCAAGCATCCCTCCATAAAAAGAAAAAAAGAAGAGGTTTTGGTAGTTTGCTGATCTGGACCATTTTAGATGTGTATTAACACAATGCAAAGGAAGAAAAACATCAGAAGGGGTCTTAGAGAAGTGATTGAAGTGATATCCAGGAGTGGATGTCCCAGCAACTTTACCCCAAGGTCAGACCATGCAGTGCTCAAGAGAAATCTCTAAAATCTTAAGAGCTACATCCCAGACTTTGGAGGTCTTAGTTAAGTGTGCTAAATGTTAAAGTTCATGGCAGTAAATTTGGCATGACAGAAAATTTGCATCAGACCAAGTCATAGGACTTCTAGAACAATGTCCTTTGGACACTAACTGTAAAGCAGGGTAGTGGGAGGGTAAGGATTTGAGCTGGTTTTGCAGATCCAGGACCTGAGCCACTGAAAGTTGACTGTGATGTCCTCAAAATATTTGAGAATCATTGATGGACAGCCACATTATGTTCAACAGGGAACTACCAATGGAGCTTCACTTACTTTGTGATGCAGTGGTATTAAACAAGATTTAAAACGGTAAACTGTGATTCAATGCTTAATGGCAGAATAAGAAAACAAAATGTGTTCATCAAAGTCCAGAAAGTTTGATGAAATATGAATAATATAATATAATATAATATAATAATATAATATAATATAATATAATATAATATAATATAATATAATATAATATGATATAATTATTATATCAAGTTGTTAGATCAAATGTGCTCACTCTCATTGAACTGAGGGGAGCACTCAGGTGTCCACCCAGGTATCATTCTTCCATCATGATCCAAAACCACCATCCAGTCATGACTATCAGAGCTGGAGCTCGTAAGCACCTGTGGCGACTGCAGAGTCCTCACATAGTAACGACAAATCCACTGTTAGAATAAACTTTGATTCAATAAACTTGGTGTTCTTTCATCTCATTGTTGCGGCACCATGGTTTCTACCTAAAGGAGGATTGCTGTCCCTCTAATCAGAGGACACACTTTACATCAACAGACAGGAAGATCTGGGGAGATTAAAATGGTAAAAGTTTACCATTTTAATCTTCCCAGATCTTCCCCTTTTTCCAGAGTATTCTGTCTCAAAATTCACCCAACACAAACACAGATTTCACAGCTCAGCAACTAAAGACAGACACACAGTAACTGAGAGACAGATGGCATGAGCTGAAGACTAAACATGCAACTCTCTGAAATCCCATGATGCCACTAAAGCACTTACAGGTATTTGGTTGAGCAGAAAGCACAAAATATCACATGACATACTCTCAGTTACACACAAACAAAGACACACAACTTAATCTCTGCTGGAGGCACTGAAGACTTGGCAGCGTTGCCTTGTGACACACGACGGAGGTTGCCTTTTCTTTGATTATTTCATATCTGGTAGATGCACTGTTCTGCACTTGTGCATGTGAACATCCACATGCACAACCATATGCTTGAAATGTCACAAGCTCAGCTGTCTTGAAAGGAAATGATCTGACAGCCTGGCCTCTCTTTTTTTTTTCTCAGCAACAAACGCAGTTTCACAAGAAAGAATACGCTCTCATGATTTTTTTACTTAAACTCCATCAATAAACAAAGAGGGTAATAAATAAATCACTAAGTTAGTTACAACAAAACAACAGAATGGCAGACGGGCAGCGGTGAGTGCCTCGATTGTCTGTATGTTTTTGTGTCTGCTCGAGATATTCTGCACAACAATGCACGCAATAATAAACTTGAGACATTGGAGATTATGGATGCGATGCAGGGATTTAGGGGGTGATTTACAACAGCAAACACTGGGAAGGCATGCTGGAAGGAGACAAAGGCAGTCTGGAGGACAGTGGATTCCTGTATGCTAAACTGTATGCAGAAATGTGCAGCACAAATAGGATTTTCTCAGTGGAATCCAAGGTATTGGGATTTGGAGAACAGGATTAGCTGCTGTGTAATAATGTGGATGTGATGGGGGCAGCGTGCTCCGTGCGCTGTGTGTTAGTGTGTATATGTGTCTGTGGTGTAGGGGATGCGAGAGAGCAGTCAGAGGGATTAGGAGGGTCCTGAGAATTAAAACGTTCTTTTCCATCTTCTTTTCTCTGAGTTTGAAGATTTGATGCAGGCTTCCCAGTTTTAAGGATGACAGTTGTAATGAGACATGAGTGATGCTGGTTGGGATCGCAGGTGTGGAGCCATTCACTGACTTATCCACAGACACATACCTAATAGTATATTGAATGATGTCACCCACAGTATATCCAAGTAAAAAAAAAAAAAAAAAAGAATCAGTTTTGCTAAATTTACATTGAAATGTTCCTGTTGTGTTTTTTCAGTTTCACAATGGACAGAAACTTAAACATGGAACTGCAAAAAAAGAAGAAAAAAAAAAAAACATGTCCTCATTTTTATTACCTGAATTTTCACCTTTTTTTTCTGACAATAATTCCAGGTGAAGAGTTATATGGATTTCATTTTGAACTTTGTAGGTAGGTTTGAATTGAAGGTTAAACATATAAGCTCTAATCACATCAATGTCATAAAAGCTGTGTGGCAAGTACAGCGTCTCAGATGATGAAATCATCACAACATGCCAATCCTGATGTTAAGTGCTGGATTTTTAACATCTTGTTTCTTTAATACCAGCAATGCAACCGGAGGATCAAAGTGAAGTTTAAACACTGGCAACTTTCTTTGTTTCTTCTTATTCAATAAAGCCTAAAACACAAAACTCCATCTGTTTTACAGACAGGGATGTCGTGCCTCATTAGTGTCATACCTGTTTGTTGACCGTGCTGTCATTTCCACTGGATCAGACTTCTAAAAGATGTTTCTGTAACAACTGTGTTTATCTCACACTTTCCTTTCAGAAATGAAAATTTGAAAATTTGAGCTGTCTGGTTTTGAAATCAGATTTTATTTTTGATTAAGTCTAACGAATGTTGAATGGAGACAATAAATTTAACTTTGAAAAAAAAAACACAGTTGTGGTCTGTGGAACTGGAGAGATGTAACATGATAGACTCCTTTATTTATGGTTGAGTTTTAACAAAAGACCCAGCACTATCTCAAACCCAAAAACTGATAGACGTGTTGAAATGTCCATTTTTGTTTTTTCCCCCCCATGGAACGCAAACATTTCTGCAGATTTCCAGCAGACGAGATGAATATCATGCACTTTTTTTTTGGATGGACTGAGAAGGCATTTAAAGTGCAGCTTGAAAAAAACTTTTTTAGTAGAAGAGCCCTGATGAAGTTTCCCAGAAACAGTTATCATCTCCATGCTTCTTCATATTTAAAGTTCACTTTAAATATAAATAAAGAATGATGAAGGCAGCATCACTGTGAGACTGTACTCTACTCTGATTGGTTCGTTCCACTGGCCTAGGCTCCACCCACCATGGCCATCAATGGCCACCAGCCCTGCTGAAGCTTTTTTTTTTTTTCTAAACTTCAAAACCTTAAATCAGTACACAACCCCTGGTGTGGAATGACTCATTAACATTTTAATCCTTCTCCAGGAAAAAAGGTCCCAACTATTGCAAGGCCTTATTTAATATTTACAAGCTCTTCATACATTTTGCAGGTCAAAATGTTATTTTGAAAAGCAGCCTGAACATAATGTGCTGAAGCAAACTTCCGTTGAAATGAAGGGGAGTAAAGCTGTACTCTGAGCTAGTGATGCCCAAATAAAGTATGACTATCTCAGTTTGAAACTGAACCATATGCCACTGCATCTTTATAAGTAATGGACACCAGCTTCTAAAAGCCACTGAATACAACTCTGACAGAGTTTATCCAAAAGAAAGATTTCCATGCCTTGTAAAACTAATCCTGAGTTGGCGTATGGTTCCTGCAGTCATCATGGAAGGACTACGGCTTCTCTTCTGAATTCATTCCCACATGAATTTAGGTCTTCTACAATAGGCTCCTCTGCGTAAAATAATCTCTTCTTTCACAAGCGTTTAGAGAGATTTAAAGTGTGCTGTCACATAATAAGAAACTTATTCCTCTTTTATTAGTAATACTGCTTTATCTTAATCTGTCTTTAATCCTGTCCTATCCCATATGTTTTTATCTCTTGCAGGTTTTTATACCTCCTTACCTTTTGTGTTCATATCGTGCTTTTTTCATGTATGAACTTTTCCTAATTGTCTAAGCACCATATATTGAATAAACCTGGTTTCAATTAAATCTTATAAAACAACATATTCACAGCTTAAAGGGCACACTTTTTCTCTGTACATCTGAATGAAGACTAGATTTTTTTTGCTGCTTCAAAGGATTTTTACATTTTGAGAAACCTTGAATATTTTTTAAAAACATGAACTAAACAACAAGGTCCATTTTTGAATGCCATATATTCACTGTGGCTGCTGAAAAGATTAAGAACCAAACTAAGCATTCATTGTATATGCTGGCATAGACTGTCAGTCATCCAGCTCATGGTAAATCTCAAAGGTTTGACTCAAGGCAACTGGACATCTTGTTCTTTGTTCTTGAAGACGTTTGCGTTGTCTGACAATCCAGTTGCCCTAATTCATACCTTTGAGAGTCATGCATTATGTATCATTTAATGCCTGAGGCTGCTTGTCAAGTTTTGTTTGTGTTGTGCTGACATCATCACGCACAAACCGTAGGACCAAAAGCTGAACTGAGTCTCAACTGGAGGTTGGACTGAGATCTGTGAGGAGTACAACACGTCTCATGCCCTTCGCATGCTACTGCCTCCATCTGTTTCCTTATATTCTTTCCTTCTTCTGACAACAACTAAATAAATGGAATATTTCAGATGACCTGGCCTATCAACTGATAGCTGGGTTATGCCCCCCCCCCCCCCCCCCCCCCCCCCCGACCCTGAACAGAATGAAGCGGGTGTATAAAGCATAAAGCAATGTTGTCTCACTCTCTGCTTCTCTATTCATATGTCTGTTGGCTTCCCTATTCCTATGCTTTGAACCAAATATATTAAAATAAGAAGAATAGTGAAGCTAAATTTGATATTATAACATTTTCACCCAAGATACCTGCAGATAAACAAGTGAGGGAATGAGGAAAATGAACTTAGATGAATATGGGGAATAAATGAAAGTAGATCAACATGCATTACTGTGACCTGAATCAGTGCAGCTGTTATCCGTGGAAGTCTACTCACCATCACCTAGGAACGTTTGAATATTGCAGGGTCAGACCTGACCTCAGCCTGGGAAATATTGCCAAAAAGTTATATCCTAGTTTATTTGGTGACCCACATCAGTGTATTTTAAATAAATATTTCCAGTCATTGAGGTCTGGTACCATTCCCATTTGAGCTGATATCCCTACAGGTGCAGGTGAATGCAATTTGCCAGGCAGTGATACTGCTCTCGTGAACTTGTCATTTTATTTGTGAAAGATATTTCAAACGTATCCAATTTAAATACTTATTTGAAATGTGACACCTGTTTTAGTGAAGAAACTGAAAAAAAAAAAGATTTCTTTATTTCAGCAAAGGAAAATATGAATAAAAGATGTCATTGCTCTCAAACACAGGTGACAGTAGAAATCGTGGCTGCCCTGTGAGTGAGGAGAAAATGCTTGCATGGCCTCACGCACCAGCGTGCATAATACCCTCATAATATCATCAAGCTTTTTTGATATGTTCCACGATTTTATATTGGTTGGGAAAATTAATATAACTATAGTAAATATCGCCTGGCCTGAGCTGCAGCACCATTCTGCAAATCATAGATCTGAAGCTGTGGGTTAAGAAGTACGTGGTTCCTATACTGAACGAAAATATTCAGCTCTTTTGCTTTATACATAACACCACAAAGCATTAAACCATCCTAATTATTATCATTGAGCTTTTCTCAGTTGGTAACATGACAAACTTAATCATCACAATTTTCAGCTCAGAGGGTCCCCCTGTTGGCGTAGAGGTTAAGTTGCTTTTATGATGCAAGATTGTTTGGTCTCTTGGTTGGTTGGTGTCTTGTTTTTTTCTTCCATCATTACTTTCTTGAGTTTTTTTTTTTTTTTTTTTTTTTTTTTGTCGTTTCTACCATGATGTCCTTTCATCATTGTGGCATGACTGGGATGGGAGCCCATGGTTCTCCAGCTAATGAATAATTACTATTAATATATTTTGTCCCATATAATATTGCCAGTTCACCTGAAGAAAGCTGGGATAGGCTCCAGCAGATACCCGTGACCCTGTATAGGACTAAATGGGTATGGATAATGGATGGATGGATAATATTGCCAAGGTATATGTTCCTCTCCTCTCTCTGTCCTATTTCCCTCCTCTTCTATTCCTTTACCCGACCGGCCTTCGGCAGGTCCTGTTCAAGATTTCTTCCTCTTAAAGTGGAGTTTTTCCTTGACACTGTTTGGCTTTAAGGTTTTTCTCCTGCTTTGGGAGTTTTATTTACCAGCCATTGTTTCTTTAATTAAGATTTAATAATATTACTTATAGTTAATAATATTTGCTTGGGGGTCATATTCTGGGAAAAGTGCCCAGAGACCATTTGCACTGTAACAGATGCTGTACAAATAAAGTTGAATTGAATAGAACTGAATGGTTACATTGGCTGGGTTTTGCCGATTGCAGTGACGGGAGAACCTGAAATTCAATTAAATTAAATTCAATTGAATTCAATTTTATTTGTATAGCATCTGTTACAATGTCAATTGTCTCTAGGCGCTTTACAGAGACCCAGAGCATGACCCCCAAGCAAATATCATTAACTAAAATTATAATATTAAATCCAATCAAGGATAATGGCAAGTAAAAAACTCCCACAGAGGGAGGAAAAAAACCTTTATACCAAACAGTGGCAAGAAAAAACTCCACTTTAAGAGGAAGAAACCTTAAGCAGGACCTGGCTCATATGGGGGGACCTTCCTGATGAAGGCCAGCCGGGTAGAGAAAGAAAAGAGGGGAGACAGGACAGAGAGAGGATGTAGGACGGAGAGAGGAGAGCACACAAATGACTAAACATAATGACCATATGAACATAAACATAAACAAGCTAGAAGAAAGCTAGACAATGCTTCCTAAAAGTGATCAAATATTCCTTTAGATGAAATTGAAACCAATATTGTAACATGAAGATACTCCTTCAAGACTTTAAACAGAGTTATTTATTAAATTATGTTGGGGGGGGGGGGGGGGGGGGGGGGGCACTTAAACTGAATTTCAGTTTATTAATATGATTGTTTTTTTTTGTTTTTTTTAACTCCCTTTGGATAGGTCTGAGAACAAATTCAAATGTATATGGTGTGTTTAGTGCTCTGCTGTTGGTGGTGAAAGTTAAAAGAAGGCCTTGGACATAAATAATATATACCTCTTACTGAGAAAAAAACATCAATAATTTGTTTTGAATCAGCCTTTTTGGTTATTATTGATTCCATATTGTTTCTAGGTTTTAAGTGAAAACTCAACTGAAAGATTCATCCCAACAGCGTCAAATAAGACGAGGCTGCTTCTCCTGGAATGGAAATAATCACTTGACAGCAAACTTAAGTCTTCATCCATAACTTCAGGAAACCTGCGTGAATTGACTGAACTGGTTTGCAACACAGCAAGTTCCCTCTATTCTCTCTGTCCTACTTTCCTTCTTTTCATCCTCCTCCTCCGCTCATGTCTTCCCACCCTGTGACTCCATCCCTCCATTTAACTCCTCCATCACGGAAATAAAATAGCAGCACTGCTTTGACTTGCTTCTGAGTGTCATGGATAAAATAAAAACACCATGCTGTGGATGTATTTGGGAAACACTGAACCACTGGCGACCACAAATGATAGTTGCACGTATTAGGACTGCCTTTTTTTTTTTAGCCGTGTCTGGCTTTTTGATTTATATGTTCAGTCTTTGAAAAAGTAAAGTGAAATCGAATATAAACATGTGCAAAAGATAACCCAAGAGGATATGAGGAAGCTCTTCTAGAAGAGGGATCTCAGGTTTAACATGGCCCAAGAGTAAACCATCTGTCACTTTTTACATTTTCTCATCTCATTTCTCCATCACAGCCAAACAGCACACCACAACAAAAAGAGTTATATTGAAAAAATAAATACATTTTAAAAAAGCCAATAAGGTTGGTGAGTGCACAGGCCTGCAAGGCATGAAACTGGGAAATACACCTAGAAATACACCTGTAGAGTTCAGCTAATTCATTTAATTTAAGCTGATTTTCTTTAAAAACTCATTTTTACACTAGTTATTTTCAGGTAGTTGGAAATGTTGGCAAAATAGGCGCAGATAAGATATTAAATAACATTGCACTCAATAAGTACCTGGAAAATGTCCATAGTATTGTGTGTGTTTGAGAGTGTTGTGTTATTAAAAACAAAACAAATGTGAAATTCTTGATCGTTATATTCACTCACACAAAGCATTTGGTTTGAGGGACGGAATGAAGGAAAAAGTCAGACAACTTTTGGAAGGATGACAAACAGTGTGGTAACAACTGAAATGAGTAAGTTTCCCACAACCAAAGCGAGAGAAATGTTATTTAAATTTGCACAAAATATCTTTTGCAGTTTTTAGTTCACTGGAAACCCCTTTATGCATGGGGGTTAAGACGCTTTGACAGCACTGTTCAATATTTGCATTTCTTTGGTGTCTTGCTTGGTCACTTGAGTCTCTCAAGAGTGTCTATCTCGAGTGCTACACCTGTCTAACCTCCCAATAACTGCATATAGAACGATAATTAACTGTTTTACTTTGATTTGGATCAAAAGCAAAATCATAGAAATGCAGGTATCGTAAAATGCACCTGGAAGTAACTAAATATGGCTGACATAGCTTGAAATCAAAGCTTATGAATATCAGAATTCACCTTTAAGATCTGTGACTTATGGAAAACACACATGGACAAGCCCGCATTCACACACAGCCACAGAGGCACCATCAAAGGGCAAGGTAGAACAGTGGAGGAAGGTGCAGCAGGTGCAACGGAAAGAAAAACACAGTGAACGACAGTGATACTTGAAACAGAAAGACAAATTAAGACGGGGAGGAATGCAGCAGGATGACGCTCTAAGCTCCCCCCGCCTGTGAATGTGCCATGTGTTGAGGCATGTGGCTCCATCTGTGTTGAGGCTGTTTATGTAACACAGCGATGCTGCAGATACCCTGCAGACACACACCTTATACCACCTTGCCTCGGTCATGACAGGGCAGGGCAGCCACGTGGCTCACACTGCATAACAGAGAAAAGAGCAACATGAATACCAAAAACAATAAAAACAAATACAATATATGAATGAAAGATTATAAAGATTTTCATTCAGATACAATACTGAGATATTATTTACAAGCAGGCAAAAGCAATAGCAGCAGAGCCAACAACAGTCAAAATGGGAGTTGGCACTGACATCACTTGTTACCCAGCAACACGTTCCTCTAAAAAGTAATGGCAGCTATTGACAGCTGTTTGTCATTACATCCAAAACCACATGCACACAATAATTACAAAATATTCAAATTTTTCTCCATTGTTAACAATGGGC
Organism: Hirundichthys speculiger; assembly: GCA_018398805.1. Taxonomy (NCBI): domain Eukaryota; kingdom Metazoa; phylum Chordata; class Actinopteri; order Beloniformes; family Exocoetidae; genus Hirundichthys; species Hirundichthys speculiger. The sequence goes on along the minus strand of JAGFBZ010002193.1, from coordinate 2,133,938 downwards.
CAGGATACAGCTGTTGCAGTGTCTACCACAGCTACACACCGAAAACAATGAGGGGCAAGAGAGGGAGAAAGAAAGGACAAGACAGAAAGAACAAACAGAGGTGATGTCACACATATTGACAAAGAGGGCAAGACGAGGCAAGACATGACGACGTTTGCAAGGATTGTGACTAACGATTGTGAGAAAAACAGGCAGGACAAGTGGGGTAAAAGAAGGCCACGGGAAGACTATCAGGGAGATGGGGAGAGTCCAGAGCTTGTTGACAGTGCTCTTGTGTCTTGGCGGTGCCGGCTGGAGTCTGGAGATGTCTTCAGCAGACACTGCAGCTCAGACCGTGAACTCTTTATGTGCAGCCAGAACAGAGCAAATGGCCATGGGGAGATGGTGGTAATTGTGTGGTGCAAGATAAAGGCATGAGTTTCCCTAAAGCATCTCTGAAATATTAAAATTACCATCAGCTGACCTTTACTTAAACCCTTGTCCCAAACTGTGGATGTCCAATCATAGCTCAGCATAGCAAAGTAGGGCAGCCTCTCCGGTTTTGGATTTATGTTGATATTTTGAGTAAGTGGCACTACATCTCTATTTATAAAATGTTTGGGGGTTCATGTCTGAGCTAGAAGATCAAAAGCATAAAACATGCAAGTTTACACAGATAACCTTTCTAGTTTATTCCCTCGGTTTGTCAGCTACAAACATTGCGGTACACAAGTATGTATTTTCCACAATCGTGCACAAATACGAAGTACTTGTTTTGTTTCTATTTTACCCATGTCAGGTACTGTATCCAGCAGCAGCCAGTGTTCCTACATGCACATGTAAACTTGACTATGTTACTCAGCTGATGAAGATGAACTTCATGTATTTTCTATTTGATGATGCTGGAAACCCCACATCCAATATATTGAAGCTAAAGTATCTCCAAGTATTTCAGTTCTCAGTAAAACTAAATATTTATTGAATAACAAAGCATTACATATGTAATACTGTTCACTTATTTTGCCATATTTGAATTATTGTGTGGAAGTTTGGGGCAACACCTACAAATCCTCACCTATTATGCACACTCCAGAAAAGAACCATCAGAATGGTCCATAAGGCAGGTTTCCAGGACCACACCAACCACTTATTTATAAACTCCTGCCTACTAAAACTCCCAGATCTGGTAGAATTTCAAACAGCGCAGAAACTGCACATAAACTATTTACTGATAGAGAGGTGATTAGAGGGGAAACCTTAACTTCAGGACCAGGACTGTCCAAACAACCATGAAGAGAATGTGAACTTCAGTCAGTGGTGTGAAGGTTTGGAATAAACTCAGCCAAAAACTGAAGCAATGTCCAAGCATGAGTGTGTTTAAGAAAAGGCTCAGACTGATGATCATCTACAAGTACAGGTATGATGATCTGAGCTGAACCTTAATGGTTCTGTAAATAGCTGGTACATATTGGTATGGTTGTGTATTTTTGTGTGGGTGTGTGTATGTGGTGCGATGGGAGATAGTTGGATCTCCTTTGCTTTCCCTGGTCCTTCTGTGTTGTGGTCTGGCACTGTGGCTGTTGGGGTCTGGTTTCCCTCAGCGGTTCACATTGGTGCCCTTGGTGGTGGGGCGGGGGTGGGGCTCTGAGGGGCTTTGTGGACCTTGGGAGGGTTTGTGTGGGGCACTGCATTGGCATGGGTGTTCAGGCCCTTGGTAGTGGTGCTAGCGGGGGTTTGGCTCGGGTGCCTCCCGTCACACTTCATCACTGCTGGGACGTCTCCGCCTTTGCTGTGGCGGGTTGGATGGGGACCCCCAACATGCCCCAGCAGAGGGGCTTCTGCTGTGTGTGTGTGTGTGTGTGTGTGGAGGGGGGGGATATTGGATATAAATTTTGTTGATTTTTATTTCTTCTTTTTTGGGGTAAAACATGTCCATTTATTATTTAGATTTATTTACAAGAGGTTCTATATGCTTTAAAATTATGGTTATACACATGTGTCTGTGAAAATTGATTTATGCATTTATTTATTTATTATCAGATATATAGATTCATGGTTGTATTAAAATTGTCATGCTTTAAAAGATTGTTTTGACTGTCTGGAATGAATCAATAAAATGAAAATGAAATGAATTACTGACGTTATTATATAACAAGCTGAGTTTACATGAAGCCAAATCATTATGGCATACATGAATGCCATAATGCCATACACCATCACAAAAATATGTCATTTATCTACTCAGCCACTCACTGAGCGTGAGGTATCTAATCCTCATATGATGCAAAGGGATTCTTGGACGTTTACAGCTGATGTGTTGCGCTTCAACTGTAACCTGAAAACTACATTATCAATTAATCCAGATTATAGGATAATACTGGATAGCAGCAAATTCTAGAGCACCGATTATATTCACAATAGCGGCTGGGATTGTGTCATCACGCCATGTCTCATTCTTGGGAAGCGAGCGGTGATCGGCGGTGCAGGCACTGTGGTTTCCTCTGGATCTAAGCTATTAAAAAGTCACATCTTCCCTCAATAATGCAATCTTGATTCAGATGATCATTTCTCACAGTATACCAATTTGAATCTTTACTTTTTGGGTTCTTGTGATCCATCTTCCCTTGATTTGTTGTTTGATATCCACTACAGCAGTTACCAACATGGTCGCCACACACCACAATGCAACAGGTTTTGCTCAAGCTTCATTTGCCATATAATGATATAATAAGCGAAGCAATGAAGTCTAAAATCAAGCTTTAAATAGAACTTTGAGGAATTGAATTTTTAAGAATGAATATTAATTCCCAAACAAGGTGAACCGATTAGAAACTGAAACCAAATGCAAATTTCCACTAAAGTGAAGAGGACATGCATTATCAAGGTTTCCGTTTCACAGACTGATGCAGCCTCCTTTAACATGTGGCACTAACATCCTCCAACAGCACATCCTACATTATACATCAAAACAAAACTGAAAAGTAAACATATCCTATGCCACGGTGGCAAACATTCCATTTTTGGACCAGGTGCTCTTTGCTTGTGCCAAGGTCGACTCCACAAAATCACATTGCAAGATCAAAACAGCAACTTGTTTATTGGAAAATCTGCCCATCTGGCTAAGCATCACGGCTGGCAGCAAGATGAAAAGATGACTCACAGAAGCAATGTTGGGGAATGAGGGAAAGCAAACGATGTGAATCATGAGTAAGGCCTGGCAGGTCCTGATTGGCTCCATAATGGAAACCAGACTCCACCCAGCCAGACTAGGCTGGGTGCCCAGAGTTGCCACCTAGGGCAGTGGACCAGATAGGCTCTAGCTGTATGAGTGTGCCTATTTGTATTGCCAATTATGCAGCCAGCAAGGCAGAGCATGGAAGCAAAAACAGACAGAGAAAAATGACAGTTTGAGGAAGACATCATGGTCATACCTGGAAGGGCTTAGAAGAGTCAAGACTTTGAAATAGTAAGAAAGGAAGGAAAGGAGGACAGAAAGTCGTTTTTTTAAGAGATAATGATGTATCTTCTTTCCACAATGTGGACAGCAGGATGGTAGAGTGGAGTCACCCTTGAATGAAGAAGCCTTTGTGGTCTTGCCTGAGCTCTGCTTCTTGGTTAGATAACTTCAAAATACTGCACAAGCAGCTCTGCACATTATTACTCCACGCATTATTGATAACTGTCGCTACACGTATCTATTTTTTTGTCCATTAATAAAAAAGGAATACATCTTAGTCACTGCTGCTAGCTCACATAAATACAATCTAGAAATCAACTGCAGCAGAATTTAGAAGTTTGCAACCAAACCTCATCTCACGAGACACGGAGTAATAGCTATATTTGTTTGAACTGAAAAATATTCTAATCCCAGTTCATTTCCCTACATAAACAGTTAAGGACAGCACTGTAAGTGCTGCATACTCACCTGGCTGTTGTCTTTAGAACATGCCACCATAAAAACAATCTGTCACGTAACCGCCGTGAAGAGCTTGCATTGCATTATGGGATACATTATGAAAGCTAGACTGCTCGGTTGCACACTGGAATATTTTTTGCAAGTAGAACACCATCCAGACATGCATCGCATTATGCATGAGCATGCATGAATAGTGTAGTGCGGTTTTAAAGACAGCCACTGCTTACGTCACGAAGTGATGATGTGAACGATGTGCAGCTATGCAGCGACTTTGACGACACATATGGTGCAGTGGAACATATATGGATGGATGGACAGACTTTATTTATCTCAAGCTGGGAAATTCAGCCATTACAGCAGTGACGTTAAGTCACAATGTAATAAAAAGAATTAGCTTTGAACTATATAAGCAAATATAAATAAGAAGAAAAAACTGTGCAGGTTATGAAACATGAAAAAAAACAAACTAAAATGTCAATGTAACTGGTATGAAATGGAGCTGTTTGTGAATGTGCAAGCTATAAAGTAAACACACACACACGCACACATACATACATACATACATACATATATATATATATATATATATATATATATATATATATATATATATATATATATATACACACACACAGAAAGAAACCTTTGAGTGACAAAAAACTGGAACAATTTGTAATGTAAAAAATATATAAAATAGACAGAAATGTAGATAAAAACAAAAACTGGTGAATGATCTCTAAACTAATTTGTTTAAGTAGCAAAAAGTTAATTACACGATTACATGATCTAAAGGACATCCCAGTAAGGGTTTCAGAGATGAAGATCCAGAAGGTTCAGGAATCTTTTTCAGATTATATGGGCAAACATTCTGACAATTTAAGATCAGTAAAGGATTTTGGGATTTCATCATCAAAGATACACAATATCAGCAATATAAAATTCTTACTTTTAAAGTCAATACAGGCTTAACAGTGTCCCAACTTTTAAGTTGTAATAAATGCATGCCGTACTTTTTGCTTTGTCTCAGACTGTGATTGTTAGTGGAAAAAGAATCACCATAAAACAGTTGTTATAAAAGCTGCTGCTCATGTTGGTATCCACTGTAGAGGTACATGTCTGTTTAGGAAGAAATTCAATGTAACTTATAACCTGTTTTGACACATCTCCAGCCAGTTTCCTGCCTGGATGAAACCGTTTTTATATTTTACTATCATGAATGAAATAAATAGCTCCCTGCAAGGCAGAATACAAATCAGAGAACTTGTGTTGGAAGATAGTTGGCACCAGTATAAAGTGCACGGTTTGTGGTAAATGGGCTGAAACATTCCATTCATGCAATTCACTGGGAAGAAACAAACCATTCAGTAAACTGAATTTGTCCCACATGTCGCACGGGTTACAAAAACATCATCTTATTAGTTTTAATTCCATTGACATTCACTGGTTTGGCATATATTAGAACACCATTACTGCTGCTGCAAATCTGTAAATGGACAAGCACTTCCCGAGGCAGAGTAAACAAAGACGTGGACTAATTTTAGGTATGTTGCACCACCAACTAAATGTCACGGGAAATTGGAAGCAAGCTTCCGCTAATGGAGATCATGACTTTCTTATGACATCTGACTTTTTTCTTTTTTCTTTTTTGCAGTAACATAAAAAAGAATTGTAAAACTGGTACAGGTCTCATATAGTTAGATCTAAAATAGATTAGATAGAATAAAAGATTCTACTTTATCAAACATTGTGCCAAACAATTTAGTGTCTAGTGTTAATAAAGACTTGAGTGTAGAAAAGTCTGGGACTGTGGCTGACAAGGACGGAGGCAATCAGAGCCATAACATGAGAACCTCTGCCCAGAGGAACACTTCAGTTCTCAGAATATAAAGGAGAAAGAAGTTTTACGGGGCTGGGGGTAAAAGGTCTTTATCTGTTCAGGAAATGGAAACTGCTGGTAGGGCTCAGGGCTGGGGAGAGCAGATAGTTAGGTTGGAGATTCGTACGCTGGAAAAAAAGAAGGCAAATTTCAGGGAGAGGTGAGGAGCCGCAGTTCATTTAAAGAATATATGATGACTGGAGTTCCATCTTTTTCTGTCCATGTGCAGAAGCAAGATGCAAACTTGCCGATGATAATAACAGAGGAAAAAAGCAGAAACGCGTCATAGAAGTAATTCGGTTTTAATACAGCGGGGGAAAGTGGTCATTTGCAAAACATTTGATTGCATGGCGACTGACCACAGGTGGCTTATTAGGACTCACAGCAGAATGGTCATTTAGGAAGGAAAACAAATAGAGAGCAGCGCTGAATATGTGATGTGGCTCTTCTGCTGGAAGTAAACGCTGATGCAGAAGGAACACCAGCAGCGTTAGGTGTGGCCGTTTCAGTTCCTTTAGCGCAATCAAAATGTTTTAGAGCATGTTTTTCCCTTGGGCTATTCGATCCTACCTGTCAAGTTTTGGATTTGAAAAATAAGGGAAATTTTCTGGCGTCCGCTGCGAGCAGTCCCACCATCCCAACCAAGCTCCAGTATCTCTTACATTTTTGGTGTACAAAAAAGCTAAAATCACAGCTACACTACTTCCTGAAATTCAGCCAGCTCTTTTGTTTCCTGTGTGCCATTAATGGACAAACTGATCAATCCAGGTGTGTCTGACCATTGCTGTGAGGTCAGACACACCTGGATTAATCAGTTTGTCGATGCATAAAGCCACATTAACATAATGTGAACATTCATTATAGCCTAAATAAAAACACAAAAGGGGTATATATGAAGAGTATCTATTTGAAAGGATTTGCATATTTTTTGTTCATTTAACATTGCTTGTATTTACATTTCCATTTGATTTTCATTCCACACATTGTTTTCATTTCATATTGCTCTTCTTTTACCGTTTTTCATCTCATTTCACGTGACTTTTCTTTACTCTTTTAATGACTTGTTGTACTCATTTGTTGCAGACTTTATGACTGTTTTGGTAGGGGTGTATTTGTGGACTGGTCCAGAGAAGTTTATTTTAAATGAGAGAAAAGTGCAAACAGTTCTGTTGTCTAACAACATCCTATTCTCTTTAGCAATCGTTTTTTTCTTCACGCGCTGTCACTCATCGGATGTCACACACTAACCTCGCGACATCTACCACCTACAGTAGCTGTAGTAGCTACTGCTGTGGCAGTTATCGCGAGGCAAGTGACAGATCTCAGATTGGGATTTTTTTTTCTTTCTTTTTACTCCACCCGATGCGGTATTATTACTTTTTTAATAACGCAACAAGAAAATACTATTACGGGAGGACGGCGGGAGAGAAGAGTAAAATACGGAACTTTCCCTTCCAAAACGGATACTTGACAGGTATGTATTGGATACAGACAACCCCATCATCAGTCCAGAGTGAAACCTGAGTCACTAAAACAAAACAGATCATTTATACCAAAGACATTCAAAAATGTAAACTATCTCTATACAAAAAGACCTCTTTTGATTCTCTCTTTTTTTTAAATTGTTTTTAGAGCTAACCACCAACTAAAAGGGCGTGAAATAAATCGGAAGGAATGAATCTTTCTCATGAGACCCAAAGGACTTTCTGACTTGTTGCTGATCACAAGGACGTCACATGATTTGCTGTTCTTGTAATGTAGGAGCCTACTGGACCACAAAGATGATGACTGCATTTGCAACTAAACTAAAACAGCCACATTATGGTCTCTAGTGACCCTCTAGCTCACGTGACGTCATCATCAATAAACTTGCTAATATTTTTAACCCAGTCAATGTTAGTCAATGTCTGATTGTCCGTAAGACAATCAGATGACATTCTGGCTTTGCTGATTGCAAAATCTGTAGTCCAGATGTCAGAATGTGTTATGTCATTTCTGTGTGTGTGTGTGTTTGTGTGTGTGTGGGTGGGTGTAGAGACAGAGAGAGAGAGAGAAAGAGGAAGCAAGTGGCCAAGCAAGCTGAAGGAATAATATCCCGACGTGACTGTGTACTTTGCAAGCAGTTTTTGGACATGCCCTCAGGCCAGTGGAATAAATTCCTTTATTTCTTCAGATATCAACCTCCTAAATGTTCTCAGTCACCTCTCAGCTAACCCCCTGCATAAATGGGAACTGTTTTTCTAAGCCACTGAGCTGTGCATTTGTCACTGGCATGTTAACATTGTTTCTAATATTCTGTTTTGACGTCTGGTGACTGCTGTTGTGCATTTATTTATTTACTTATTTATTCCTTTAGTGTTTCATGAATGGGATAGGCTACAGAAATTGCCCTTTGGGATTAATAAAGTATTCTGAGTCCATCGCTGAATGAAGTTTTTTTTTATTTAATGGATGATTTAAATTTCAAACATGAGTCTACATGGAATACTGAACCATGGTAATTAGAGACACGAGCCTAACTGCATAATAACATTCTACAGCAGAGACTGACAAGCAGTGGTTTTTGTTTTTTTCAAAAAAAAAAAAAAAAGGTGATTTCAGAAGGGCAAATTGAGGTCTTGCCAGCTGAGTCAGTCTGATAGAGGACTTTGCATTTCAGAAAGTCTGCATCCATATCACAAGATGAACTTTTGTTTTGGCGTCTGCACAGGGAGTTATATTTTTAAGAAAGAGTTTTTTTCACCTGTGTCAAGCGCTGCGAGTCACACAGCCACACACCCATTAGCCCTGCTTTTTCAGTCACCTTTTTCTAGCCATTTTGCTGATACTGGTTGTGCTTAGAAGTCACTTTTTTCCACTCACTACCAACGTCTCATTATGTTATTGTGGCGTTTATTGTGAGACTGAGCCACAGGGTCACAGCTGGTTAATGTGCTTTAATGGTGTTTTTTTTTTTTTCTATGTTGAGTGGCAGCTGGTAGTGGCAAGAGGCAATCGTCAGCTTAATATTTTGATGCTCTGCGACCTGCTTTGACCATCATCCATTGGGATGTTGATTTGTTATGCTTATGTAATGGAACCAGAGATGTTTTGAAGCCTGCACCTTGTGGCTTTTTCCTCACTTGAGACATTGGGTCACTTCTAAAGCATTAAGGCTGTCCTACCAGGCAGCTTGGTCACTGGATGTCCCATGCACAAAAACCTTCGTAGTGTGATGGTCGACTGCATCTTAATAACTGACATGGGCTCATCTCAGTTCATCGCAAGGAGAAAAGAGTTGAAATTCTCACAACTTAAGTTTGTGAGCATTTTTGCATGTAGTGCAGCTGTAGTTTTGGGGATGAGCATGTATAAGAAGTGTGTACGGCAGGGACTTGAAGGAAGGGGAAGTGGCACTGAAGATCCAGACTTAACCACCCAAAAACCTTACACAGCAATGAAAGTGAGTGAAGTGCAAAATGCAAAGGAAATATGAACAAATCTTCAATTTAAAAATATACCAGAGTGGGTGGATCTTTTAAGCTTTGACAAAGCAGCATGATACTTTACACTGACAGTCATACACCGAATGCTGCTAAGAGCACATATATATAATCAGTTCAGATCAAGGTTATTATAGTTTTGAAATTTTCTTTAGTTTTTATTTTTATTTAGTTTTCCAGTTTGCTTTTTTATTTCAGTTTAGTTTTAGTTAGTTCAACAAGTAATTTAGTAGTTTTAGTTTAGTTTTTATTTTGAGGAATTGACTAGTTTCAGTTTAGTTTTTATTTAGTTTTAGTCTTAGTTTTAGTTTTTCTTCTTCTTGCAGTATGCAGCAGATTATACACCTTTTCGACTTGAAAATTGTGGACATGCGCCCCCTAGTGGCCCCGCCATAACTGGAGTGTGCGGTGCTCCACCAACTAACCCAAACACAGCAGCGTGGAGCATTATTTACGGATAACGCAGACATGTCTTGGATTGATGATGTTAGGCAGTGGCCTCCAGTTACAGATGAAGGTAGTTTATCGCTGTTTTAATGATTGGTTATGGAAATAGCATGATCTATTCCCATAATCAAACACTAAAAACTGTGGAACGCTGCAACGCTGGCTATAACTAACGTCAACAAGCCATAAAGATTATGCTACTGTAACGTTAACGCTAGCGGTAGATTAGGCTATGTGTTAATGTTATATTTAATTTATTTTATCATTCTCCTAAGTCATTCATTCATTAATTTATTCATTCATTTATAGGCTTGTGCTGGTGCTGAGGGCTACAGTAGCCTCATACTGCTGTTCTTTCGGCCAGAATCTTCCGGGACTCTCAGCGAGACTATAAGTAGTACGAGACTGAATGTTAACGAAAACTCACCCGGCTGTATTCATTTGGAACAAAGTCCTTTCTGTTGATATTTTTCACCCACGTCTTCCTAACTTCTTGTTCTGCAAACAAGGCAGTCTTCGTGCATACTTTCTTCTTCCATTGTCGAATTTTCACACCATTGTTGGCACAGTTTATGACGGAACATGTATTCCCACTCGACCGACTCTACATTATAAAAATATATATTTGTAGAAAGAAAGAGAAAAACACTGGTTAATCTGCGAGCCGGTGAAAGTGTCGCTCTGTAGCACAACCCCGCAATGGCGGACGGGGTACTTCCGGGGGGGCTGGCCCGAAAAGGTCTATATCCGCTATGCTGCCCCCTCTCTGGAGGGAGGGTATCATAGCGGCTGCTGCAGGACAGGCAGTAATCTCTATGGCAGTAATCGAGGGAGAAAACGAAACGACAACGAAAACGAAGCTGAATTTATCTACAATTCAGTTTAGTTTTAGTTAGTTTTACATCCTTCATTGTAGTTTTTATTTAGTTTTCGTTTTTTTTTTAATTGTAGTTTTTATTTTTATTTCAGTTAACTGAAATATTTTTTCATTGCTAGTTTTAGTTTTAGTCTTAGTTTTCGTTAACTATAATAACCCTGGTTCAGATGCCTTTTATCATATGGAGTTTCTACTGGTATAAATCTCTGCTTTAGATTAAGATTCACCACATTTTAATCCAAAACAGAATGACTGCTTTCAAGGTACTCTAGCTACTCTATGTGTTTGGATTTCAATTATGAAAAAATGCTGCACATAAATTCTGTATAACATGATAAAACTCCCCTCTCTCGTGTTCATCATCTTCAGACAATGATGTCAAAATAAATCTGCCCGATGAAAGCACTCTGACAGAAAACTGATGCTGCTCGAGCTGATGGGAACAGCTGCTCTTTTTCAGAACAATAATTGTCTCCACAGAAGCAAAATCTGCTCTATTGATGGAGCTCTTTGTTAGTAGACAAGACTTGCAGCTGGAGATTTTTCACATGTAGACTAAACAATAGCACTATGTTCTTGGTTTATCTACAATGCAGACAGGAAGTTTCACCGCGTTTCAAGTTTTCTTCATTTTGTTATGTCTGACATAATCAGGGATTTAACTTTTTTTTTTTTTCCTGAAGTATAAATACAATGCCCAACAATGACTGAGCAAAATTGTTTTGTTTTTTTTGACTATTTAGTTCATTTGGAAGAAAAAGTACCAGACAATCATGAAGATAAATCATAATACACTTCTTCATGCATTTCATTGTTGAATCAAAATCAAAACTCAGTTTCCTTGACAACACTTGTGGGTGTGATTATGAACTGGGGCAGTCACTGCACTTCCAGAAGGTTCCAATTTTATGGAAATGTTGTTCACTGTTCAAGTCAGACCAGCTTTAAACATTCCTGACTAAAACAAAAAGACAGCCACCTGTGAGTTTAACAAAAGACATCTGAAGACCAGGAGAAACAAAATCCTCTCATGTAATGAAACAAATGTTGCAAAGCCACAGTTCCTAACTGCATGTGTGGGGGAAGCCAGAAGCTCATTGATACCATAACAGTTATTAACAGGATAATTCCCAATAAGGCCTCAAGCTGAAATTGGTTTGAAGTGTCTAATAGGATATGAAATTGTGAAAATGATTTATTTGATCTAAATCCCAGTGAAATCTGTTCAAACACAGAGTTTTAAAGAGGACAGAAGTGGATGGAAACCGTTTTCAAGTGGAGTGGGAGACATCAAGTGTGGAAATCATGAAAACTCTTTTGACAACCTTGTTGTAGATGACAAAAAAGAGAAAGAAAAATAAGTAACTGGGACATTTTGAGACAACGTGAATCGGGTAAAAGATGCTGCTGCATGTAATTAGCTGGTTAAACGTGCTTGAAAATGCCTCCAACTGCAACACCTTCATGAAACACATATTAGTTAAACCTACTCAGTTTTCTACTTGTTTAGTTGTTTCTTCAAGACAAGAACATTAGAATTTGGAAACTAAATGTGTGTCAATAAGTGAGCATTCAGTCAGTGGTGCAACAGCAGAGTACAGGTCATGAAAGACACTGGTCACTGCTTTGCAGCATGAGTCTTTCATGAGCAAAAACAAAATGCAGGGCTGAACCTGACTGCAACTTGAGGCTGTTAGTATTTGAAATGTACTTGTTCTGGCCAAACTAATGATTGTGTCATTGATTATACAAAATAACATTTCTATTAACTGTGATTTATATCAGAGCAAACATTTCCCAGTTAATGGGCTGTCACTGAAGAAGCATGTGCACCAGTTCTTCTTTGCTACCACATCATATTAACTGGAAACACTGGGGAAATCAGGGCTAAAGCGTGCCTCTGAATTATGAAAAATTCTAATGACTATTTCCCCAATCTGGTTGTTCAAAGTAAAACGTGTATTAAAACAGACTGAATGATGGAAACGAAGTGGGGTTACACTAGAACACGGGTGTCCAACTCCAGTCCTCGAGAGCTGCAAACCTGCATGTCTGAGATGTTTCCCTGCTTCAGCACGACTGATTCACATGAATGGGGCGTTAACAGACTTGTGCAGACCTGGATGACAAGCTGATGATGTGCGCTGAAGCACGGAAACATCTAAGACCTGCAGGTTTGCGGCTCTCGAGGACCAGGGTTGAACACCGCTGCACGAGAAGGCTGGCCAGGTTCTGATTCAGTGGGTGCCCTGTTCTAGGGCTGTTTTTAAGCTGGTGAGAACAGCTTTAAATATTTTAATAACCAGACACACATAGGAGAAACAAACCAGATTGATCTGCACAGCACAGATTTAATGTGACTACCCCTCTGCTACTGTTCACTTTTATTATGCTCCTCATAAAAAACCAGCAGTGTTGTCTGTGCAGCGCAACACTGGTGTTGTGACTCTCAGCTTTTGTTTTACTAAAGATGCTGATGGACAGGTCTCTTTTGTTATCTGAAATTGGTGGTAACAGTCTTTCAGTGGGCATATGAATGTGCTGTATGCAGCCATGAAGTTAATTATCTGCAGCTAGTATCATGAATTGGTTATGAAAAGAACATCCAAGATAGGCTGCACCTTGTTAAAACAAAAATAGGCAGTAGGTTATATTTTACACTGGGAAGAATATTCCTCAGTGTGAAATATTTATATATGTCCATGTTGTATGCCTTCACAGTCATATAGTTGTAGCGTGGTATTGTAGACACACTAAGCATTCACACAGAAGGAAATAACCAAAGACCTCCCGGGATGAGATGTTGCTTTCATGGCAGCTTATGTCAGTTCAAAATTCTAAAATACACCTGTATCAAAGGTACATTTATACATATGCAGTCACTATCGTCGTTACTGATGTTCCCACCTCCTCATATCATCACAGATGCTGTTTTTTGCAACTGTTGTTGATAAAAGCCTGAATTGGTGTCTCTCTTTTTTGCATGTAAAACCCGATGTCATTTTTCCCCCCAGAAGGAACCTGAATCATTGACACATCCAGTAATGAAAACCATCTTCACTGTCTTTCTGTCCACTAGTGATTAGACTGTGCCCATAGAGCCCAAGAGCATTTCTTTGCAGAGTTGATAAATGGCTTTCCACCTGTGTAATACACGGTCAATTGTCAATAGTGGATCAAATCTGTCTCGATTACTTGTCACTAATTAAACTGATCGTAGCATCTTTCAGTACTGTGTTGCTTCTATACCTTCCTGTATTTCTTCTCCTCTCTCCAAACTCTTTGAGAGTGTGTTTCTGGCATCACATTATAAGTTTATGAAGATGGTCAGTGAAGAGAATGAAAATCACTCCTCTTGTGTTCAAAAAAGAACCACAAATTATGGATTTACATCTTTGTTGTGTTTCTGAAAATTAAGTTTTTACATCAATAAAGGATGGACAAAGATTTCACTTTTAAAAGTGTAACAAATGGTGTCTTCAGTTCTAAAACACAGTTGTTAAAAGAGGTGATGCAACACAGTTGTAAACATGTTTCTGTCAAGTTTAAAACAAAAAACAAAAACATTAGTTGCGTAATTTACTGTAGACAAAAAAAGATTAACCTCTAGTCATCTCTTCTTTATGTGAAAATCTCTTCTAAAACTGCAAGTAAGACAAGTAAAACAATCTATTGCAGTCACTCCACTTATTATTTTTGGCCCACTCGCTTTAAATTAGTAACGTTAAGGCATTTCCATCTGTGTCTACAGTGTTTCCCTCGTCTATGGCAGTAGTTACCTTCCAGAACCCCCAGCGATAATACTTTAACAACTCTGAGACATAGAATAACTGGACATCTGAGACTGGCAGAGAGAACTCATAACTTTTATTTTCCAACTTTATTATAGGTCAGTGAACACACCAGTACATAACACAGACGGGAGTCATCACCTGTCCTTTTCATTTCACCTATGGTGCTGAAATAATTATAGCAGAACCTGCTGAATTAAATAGGAACTACATAGAGCAACAACAGCACACAGAAAATTACCCACAACCCCAGAGTCAGAACAGGGAGGGTCGCTGAAATGATACCCACAAGTCCCTGCGCTGCAGCACCTGACAATACCTACCGTATCCCAATATCCTTCACTACAATACGTATTGCTATAAACCGCTGAACTCCACGATATAGCAAGAGTTCAGCGATAAAAAAATACATAAATTAATGAAACAAATCCACGATATACCAGGACCACAAAAGGTGAAGCGCGATATAGCGGGGGATCACTGTTGTAAGAGGGTTATCAACTAACCTTTTGATTTTTTTTTTTTTAAACAAAGTTCTCAGTGGTTTTCAGAGAGGAGTTGGGACACGTTTTGGGTAGTCAGGGGAGCTTCTAGACGACTGCACAACTACAGCTAATGTGATCAGGGCGACAGGTAAGAGAGTATTGGATGTGTCATCTGGTACACAATAAACAAGGTGACTTGGTGGTAAAATAAGGAAGTGCAGGAGTATATACAGAGAAAGAGGTTAGCTAAGAAGAAGGGGGACACTGAGAGGACTGAAGAGAGTAGACAGGCGTACTGGGAGATTCAGTGTAAGGTGATGGCAGAGGGGGCAAAGGCCAAACAGAGAGTGTATGATGATTTGTATGCTAGGTTGGACAGTAAGGACAGACTGACTGATACAGGTTGGCGGGGCGAGAGACAGAGCCAGAAGTGTGATGGGAAGATGGAAAGAGTACTTTGAAGAGCTGATGAATGAACAAAATGACAGAAAAGAGTCGAAAGGGTGTGTGTTGTTGACCAGGAGGTAGCAAAGATTAGTAAGGCTGAAGTGAGAAGGGCATTGAAGAGGATGTGAACAGGTTGGAACAGGTGGTGAAAGTATCAGGTGTGATGTGTGATAAAAGAGTATCAGAAAGAATTTAAAGGAAAGGTGTACAGGATGGTGGAGACCTGCGCTGTTGTTTGGTTTAGAGACCGTGGCACAGAGGAAAAGACAGGAGGCAGAGTTGAAGGTAGCAGAGGTTAAGATATTGAGGTTCTCGTTGGGAGTGATGAGGTTAGATAAGATCAGGAATGAGTACATCAGAGGTGAGCGCATGTTAAATGTTTTGGAGAGAAAGTCAAAGAGACCAGACTGAGATGGTCTGGACATGTACAGAGGAGGGATAGTGAATATATTGGTAGGAGGATGATGAGGCTGGAAC
Source organism: Hirundichthys speculiger (assembly GCA_018398805.1). NCBI lineage: Eukaryota > Metazoa > Chordata > Actinopteri > Beloniformes > Exocoetidae > Hirundichthys > Hirundichthys speculiger. The sequence goes on along the minus strand of JAGFBZ010002193.1, from coordinate 2,118,161 downwards.
TACCAGGCAGGAGGTCTAGAGGAAGACCAAAGAGGAGATTTATGGATGTAGTGAAAGAGGACATGAAGTTAGTTGGTGTGAGAGAAGAAGAAGAAGCAGAGGATGGAGTTAGATGAAGATGGATGATTCGCTGTGGAGACCCCTGAAGGAAACAGCTGAAAGGAAAAGAAGGCAGCATGTCACATATGAATCTGTTCTGATATCTACCTGGTAACTGTGACTTCCCACAAAGCAGAATTAAATGTCAAACATTCTGAAGAAATGAAACTTTAGTTCCACTGAACAGGAAGCAATGTTAATAACATTTTATTGACTGTGTCTCAGAGTGAACTGGCCCCATCCAAACCCTCAAACCCTTGAACAAAATTTGACATTTTCTTGGACAGACATGATTCAGTATTCCTGATGTTTCCCAGTTTCTGCTTGGCTTAAAGGAACTGGGAATCTAAATATGTAAACATGCCATTATATGCCTTCATTTCTTGAAGTTTTAATGACGTGTCTGTGGCATCCTTTGGTCAAAATACCAAAGAGATACAGTACAACAGTTAGCTCAACCTCTCTTTATATGTTTAAGCCGACTTTATGTATCCACTTCAGAGGCGCGGAGAATGCAGAAAGATGTGAAACTGGGTCTTATTGGTTCACTGAATGACATAACTGGGGACTTGGACTTCTTTGTTTTTTTCAAACGTCTTCTTCTTCTCCCTTTTAGCGACTCACAAAAAAAAAAAAAAAAAAAAAAAAAAACGGTGTGCTACCGCCACCAGGTGGTTCGGAATGGTGGTTAACATGAAACCGGTCCTGTTGCTGTGAGTGGAGACATGTCAGAAAGGACGTAGGAGTAGTTTTACACTGGAACCCCCGCTAGTGGAAACGCACCTACAGTGACAATGACTGTCATCAGTGGGTTTTTCAGAGGGTAGTCACTTCGAGCCCCCCAACATATGCCCTCAAACACAAAAAGTGATGTTTTTTCATTATATAGCCCTTTTAACACAAACACTGATACATCTTTAAAAAGCTTCCCCATCCAGAATACATGAGCCTGATGGAGGTATTGCAAAAATCACTCATCCAACTCAACATGAAACGAAAGAGTGAGTCTAGAAAAGTGGTAATTTGTACTCCGATGTATGATCACTGGGTTCAATTGATTGCTGGCTTTTGGAGGCAGATATCAGTGTCTGCGATCTATGGTGCACTTTCTCAGCTCTACAAGACCACAGCCACATACTGGGGTAAGTCCATTAGACATACTAAAGCTAAAAAAGTAGCACAACTCCCTGGCTGCTAGAAAATAAAGTGTTTATGTTTGTGTGAAGTCCAGACAAACTTAGTTTGTCTCATAACACTTGCCAGCGCATGTCAACAGCTTTGACACGTACATGCAGAGACTCAACTCACCAGACGCACACAGACACACTCCTCCTGTCATCTCATTGGGACTTGGTGTGCTGTGATCTGCTGGATCTCAGTGCGAGTGATGATGTGTGAGTCTCTTTTTTTTTTTTTTTTTCCCAGGCAGCAATCTCTGCTCGGCCTTGCCATCTGTTGTCCATGCTGTGGAACATGGTGCTCTTTGTGGCCGCAGGCAGTTTTACGTGGTGGCAAAAATAGTCAACTGAGGTTTAAAAAAACATAAACATAAAAACAGAAGATGAAGGAGATGAGGATTTGGAGAACAGGACATGGTCTACGATGTTATAGTAGAATAACCATTTTTATGTAACATTTTTAGTTTATGTCTCATCTTTTTTAAATGTATGTGGGTGTTTTTTGTGTAAATAATATGACTTACTCTTTGACAACCTTTTTTGTAAAAGGAAAGGACAGAGTGTTTTTTGCTGGCCCCTCTCTTGGTGTATTGCTTATATCTTTAAATAGTTTTGGTATTTCTAAGGATAGCAGCTCTTAATCTATTTTACAAGGTGCAAGAGGGAAGGATTTTGTTGTTTGGTTTAGAGTTTATTTTTGTCTTGGTGGTCTCTTGACATGTCAGCTATTCTATTAACAACCTCACACGTGTTAAAGATCAGAGAGAAACAAAAATGAAAATTTTGCAGTTTACCAAATAAAAAAATCCTTTTTTCTGTACTGAAATCTTAGTGCGAAGAATATTGGAAATTTTGACAGAAAATACGAAAGCAAGGAAGTACTATATTTACAAAAGATAACTTTAAATGTGGATTCAAGCCTCCCTGGTGGCTTAGTCGTTGTGCTGTCACCTGCCATATGGGAGGTCCCAGGTTTGAATTCTGGTTGCATCAGGAAGGGCATCCAGTGTTAAACTTGTACCAAGCTTCTAATTCGGATAACATGCTGTGGTGACCCCAGATCAAAGAGCAGCCAAAATAGAAGGTTTAACTTTAAATGTGGACTCAACGATGGTAATTTCATATTTAATTTGATCTCAAATCAATCCCTTCCAGTGCTTATGTGTGTATGTAAAGCAGCAGCAGCTAACCTCTGAGGTCTAGTTTGTTCTGGGTGATATCAAAGCATTAGAAAACGGAGATGTAAAAGTAGAGAGAAGTAAAACAAACAAAAAAAAAGGGGCCTGAACAGAAATGGATGGAACAATTCTTGAATGTCACTGAGGGCATTTGCATGATGCATGTCCTGCCCTCCCCCAAGAAACCACTCATCGGCACAGCTGGGAAACTGGTCCAACCAATCATACTGCTGTGCTGCTGCAAGCGGACAGATGAGGTTTACAAGAGACTTTATCATGCATGGGATTACCAAGGAAGGTGAGCCTTCTTTTAGCATTGCTCATGCGCCAGGTCTTATGTTTGGACATAGACACCCATTCATTTTAAAAGGAAAAAGATCCGTACAAACCTTTCACTGGTATTGGAAGTAGCTTTTATGTCCCTGACAATATTGAAATTGAGGCTTTTCTGGCTCTCTTCAAGCAGCCTTAACTGGCGTCTTAAAGGAATCACACCCTTTGCATAAAAATCAGCAGATGCCCAGCTATTTATGTTCACTTTGTGCCTATGTTGTCATTTCTTAAATAATTAATCATAAGTCTGCGTGTGGTTTAGAAAGTAGGTCTACTGGCAAGTGAACTGAGCCTCAGCTTCCTCTTTACTAGCCAGTAAACAATCCAGGACTATGTACAGCCAACTACCTACTGATGTTACCCTTTCTCAGGAAGTCCTTGAGGATGTGTAAACAATCGGCCATGTTTTTCTGCAGAGTATACAGGAAAAACAAAGTGATGAATCTTTCAGATCATTAGCCACATAAAGGAGCAATGAACTAAAAACAGTCTCTTTACCTTAACATTACACTTACTAAATTAGCAATCATAGTAAAGCATTATAATTTACAATATTTTTTTATGCAGTAAATAGGTAAGTAAATAGTTACACGGTCTGATATAGGAAACTAATCACTGATCCCTTTATACAACATTTAACAAAAGAAACATTTTAAATTCTATAAAAAGCCTACACCTGGTATTTAAATTATATTTAAATATTATATTATATATAAATATTATATTTTGTCTATTGTTTAAAGAAAAAAAAAAGAGAGCCCTTGCTAGAGTGTTGAATTTCCCTTTATGGGATAAATAAAGTATTTTTCATTTCATTTCATTAAATTGCTCCTGAGTGATCAGATCACAAGTGGACAGCCTTATGTACAGGTTTATAATGCAGCCCAGGATGGATTTGCTGATGTACTGAGACAATCACTTAAACCAGTGATTCCCAAAGTGTGAGCCGCGGCCCCCTGGTGAGCCGTCTTGGTACTGCAGGTGGGCCGCGAGAGGTCATTAAAAATAAACAATGTTTTAAATCCTCGATTTTTAAAAAAATATATTCTTAATTACTGTAAAATATTTATGACATAAAAAATATACATATATATTATGTAAATATACATACAGAGATTTTTCGCATTTCAAATTGGGCCTTGGTATTCTGTTTTGGGAATGACTGACTTAAACCATATTTGGGGCTGATCTGGGCCACATGTGGGCACTGTTATTTATATATATATATATATATATATATATATATATATATATATATATATATATATATATATATACATATATATATATATATATACACACACACACACACACACACACACACACACACACACACACACACACAGAGTGGTCTATTTACAAACTTAATTGGTTCTGGAAGTAGTTTCGTAACCTGAAAATTTCATAAGCAGAGACGCGTTTTCCATGTAAATGGCCTAATCCGTTCCAAGCCCCCCAAAATTCAGACATAAATCTTTTTACAAATCATAAAAATGCATCAAAACATGTAACAAATACATGTTGCAATAAGATTACTGCACAATAAACATAAAATGAGAGTTTATAATAAAAAGCAAAGAATAAAGTAAAGAATAAAAATGATGTTCATTTACCTTTTAACTGCTATCGTCATCACCTTTTCTCTCTAAGCAGTGGTTTTTGCCTGACGTTTTGTAAAGAACCGATCCAAGGACGTTGGCTTTTGTCGGCTTTAAACAATCCTTCGAAAATGTGAAAGGCAAACATCATCATAATGAGCTATATCCCGACTACTGAACACTTTCTGGTTGATTCTTTTCAACAAATTCTGAAACTTCATGGAATTTTCCTAAAATCTCAAAGGGATGCCAGGAAGATGCTAGCCAATAGCCAGTGGCAGAGCAGCTACAAGTATGTTTACGTTCGTTAAACTCTGGGAGCTGTGAGTAGCAGCGCGTACTGTATTTTTGTTTTTCGTATCCTGAAATTTCCTTCGTAACAAGAGGTAATATTTTCACGTTGAGGCGTTTTGTAACCTGAAAATTTCGTATGTAGAGACGTTCGTAAGTACAGGTACCCCTGTATATATAAATATATATAAATTACTGTAAACAGTGCATTTGGAACCACTGAAGGGCCGCCTACCTACCTGACTTCTTCTGTGTAGGTGGAAGGATGTACTCATTCACATAAGAGTGTCATATTAAAGAGTGAAACAACAGTCAGGAGCCATTACAACCAACACAACACACAACCTCGGCATCATGGACTTTGTGTTGTAATTTGTCAACTACAGTTGTTCTTCTTTAAATTTATGACATGACATCTGTGTTTCAATCGCGTAAAGTCTATTATCTTCCATGTTTTTGGATGTCTTGTCAATGCCATTACTGTTATATATGTATGTTTTTTTCCTGGCTGAAGGGGTTGTTTAATGCATTGTTGCCTCCTGCAGGTGAAAAACACGTTAGTGCCAAGTGTGAACATTTGTGCTTAGAGCTGTCCACTTGTGATTACATCACTCAGATAAAATCCTAATGATATGGCCTAAATCCCCATAGGAAAAATAATACTGAGGAGTGAAGGAGATTCTAAAATTTTCATTGGAGAAAAGTAGAATTTATGCACAAACATGCAGGCAGACGCTCAAACACTGAAGATCTACTGTGCATCCTAGAACTCCCATCTGTTGATCCAGCGGTCCAGGTTGTTTTTAATGAGAAATAATGAGCCGACACCAAACAAAAGCCTGGATGGATTTCATCTCTACTGCAAAGTTTAATAGAATAACAATAGGATAACTGTAGTTCTCTCTTCAAGTTACAAAACCCTCTTGTCTTAAATCAAGTTACATGTTGAGATCTCATTTCTTTTTAACTATTTTCCCCCAGGGTACAAATTTCCGTTTTAAGACAGCTGAATGTTGGCACATTTTTTTTTTAAATCTCAACAGATAAAGCAGACTTTATAAGTAATTTATAAGGCAATCCAGCCTTACTCACAACAAGAGGCAGAAAAATGTTTCTATGAATCTCAATCAAGTCAGATCCATATTGACAAAGCAGAAAGCAACTTCCCATTCTAAAAATTCAAACAAACAAATTTCTCACACTGAAATCTCTGTAATGAGCACAGGCATGGACAGAGGGGGCTCGAAGGGAAAGAAACTCCCTCCCTCATGTTTGACATATTTCTCTAATCAGAAGAAGACTGGAATGACTAGAACTCTTAGCGGCTGGGGAAGCTGTCAGTATCAAGACTAACAACACAGAATATTTGTGGGTGTGTGCACAGCACCAGGCATCCAGCCATCAAGTTAGGGAATCCAACTGCCCTTGCACGATTTCAAGCTGCAAAACAGAAGAACATTTTTCAGAACATGGAAAAAAGACCAGAACTATGAAGGACACAAACACACACGGGCTAATGGAGGGACCAAATCAGAATGAAAAAGATAGACGGAGGCAACAATATGAATAAAAGCATGAAACAGACAGACTGATGCGGGAAGGTCAAGATCTTCCAGTCACATGGAAATGCAGTGTGGATCCTACACACAGACAAACAGACACACACACACACACACACACACCCACACACACACACACCCGCACACACCCGCACACACACACAAAACAAAATAACAGACCTTGTTGTAGAACTCAAGAAGCTCCTCATGGTTAAACTCGACAAAGACATTTTCCTGAACCTGCAGAGGGAGATAAGGGTGATGGGAATAAGCAACTCAATAAATAAGGAAATGACAATTTTCAGTATACGAAAACAGTAGTAGATGAGAAATTGCAGTGATAAAATCAAATGCAAAAGCTTGATAGCTGGCTTCCTCTGTTTTCTATAAAAACATTCACTAATTATTAGCATTCTCTGAACAGCATGTACCATCTCTAACTCTTATCCATCATAGCGTTTAAAAATAAACTGAAGGCAATGTCGCCGTCCACCTGCTCATCGAGAGAAAACCCACTACTCTTCTACATTGCCTTACTTCAAAAGAACTTACTGCATGATTTGCAGCACCAGTTTCCAAATAATGTCAGATTCTAATTAGAGTGCAAATGAAATGGATATGATCTGTAAATCTACAAAAAAAAACAATATTCAACTGAAAATAAAACAAACACAAGATATCAAGTAATTAAACATAGAAAACTAGCTGCTCAGTTTTGGTTACCTGCCAGCAACATGTTTCAAAAAAAGTCAAAGCAGGGCATGTGTATCAGTGCTGCTGTACCACTTCTTATTTTGTTTTTATTCAACAATGTGGAAGGTATTTGGAAACTCAGAGAAATGAAAGGTAAATTTTCTTTTCCCCCAGCAGCTTAATAGTTGCTCGATGCTTTTATTTTAGTTGATGTTTCACATGCTTTCAAGTGGTAACTGATGTGGAGGGTAGGACAGTTTTTTTTATTTTAGCTCAATGGACTCTTCTCCTGTAACATAGACACACCAGTGTGTGTGTGTGTGTGTGTGTGTGTGTGTGTGTGCGTGTGTGTGTGGGGAGGGGGGATTTTCTTATAGTACTCGACACATCCCTTGAAAAGGCATCTGGATAGCAACATAATTTATTCTAAACCCTGTATATTTCTTATGCTAACAACAAATTATATGGTCTATCTTCTCTTTGGTGTCAAGTCTGCAAGTTCCATCATTTCCGATAAAGAGTTTCACGTGTTTATTTGTCACATCAAAGGACAGATTTCCACTTAAGCTCAGTCTAATCAGCTCAAATGAATTTGTGCACAGAGAAGACAATGTTTCTGGATCACGTTTGTGCTTTTTGTTTTGTTCTGTTTGTTTTTTTCTCTGCATAATGGAGTTTTGGCTTGAATATGTAAATGCAAGTCAACCTACATCAATACTCACATTTCTAAAAGAAAATAAGGGAAACCAGAGTACTGCGAAAACGATATCTACTGGGTGAGAGCACCGGTCGAAACTGGCCATAACCGGTCAGAACATTGATGCGCTGAACTTCACAAGAAACTCAGATCACCACTGACTACAAGACGAGTGGCAATCCCACCTGCTTTACTTGGAATAAGTTCTGCCCCCTTACACGTCATATTCCTTAGTACTCCAGTAGCCCCGAATCTGTCTGTTAATGCAAGGTTGCATAAGAGCCTGAAAATAGTGGTCATTCAATGGCTTTTAGCTTTGTGTGTTTCCCAGTGGAAGCAGGTTTTCTCAGGATTCATTGAGATTCTTGAAGATATTATGGACCCTACCTGATGAATATGTAAACTGTTTTGGGATTTCACATTGTGAAACTATACACTCAAAATGTTATGTGACTGGGTTCAAGTAGGGCTTGAACCAAATACAGACTATAATGTTAAAAAACAGGACTAAATATAACAGTCAGTTTCTCCAAAGAAATATATTCAGTAAAAAAAATATAAGGAAGTCAATGCAAAGAAATTATTTAATGAGGATCTTGGCATTTAATATGGAGTTTAGTAAAAAAAAAAAAAAAAAAAAAAAAAAAGGACACAAAACATATATAAAACAGTCAAAGATAGAGTAAGCATAAATGTCAAGGGCTTTTGAAAATGTCAAACAGATTTTGTTTGTCAGTCATTTTATTCTTCCTTAAAACTGGTTATATAATTTCAAACCACAGAATCATTTCACTCTATCTGGCAGCTGGAATGAAGCTGGAAACAGTGCTGACCCTGTCGACATCAAGCTAAAAAAATTTAAAGTTTAGATGTTTACATCGATGTACATTCTTACAAAAAATAAAAAATATTCTTGAATGATAATTTTGTCCTAAATCCTGTATAATTATAATGTGGTCATTCTTAGTTCACTTCAAGGACTCTTCTATCTCGTCTTTTTTCCGAGAGAAACCCAAGCTTGACAAATTATCAAGGGAAGAGAGGCTCCACAAACAGCCACGAGGAACCAAGCACAACCATCTCTGGAGTGCTTTCATCATCATCACGCCGTCAGAAACAATGACTGAAAAATAATTCACCCCATGAACAGGTGTAATGTCGAGACATTTTATCAGCACTCATCATTGAGAAAATAGCCGTAATACTGTATATGAAATGGTTTCTGGGTGCCTCAGAATGAGAAGGGCTGTTTCATAGAAAACCAAAGTGCACTCAGTGCTGTTACACTGAATGCTGATAATAGCCCTGAACTCCTCGAACCAGCAAGGAGAGCAGAAGAGAGGAAAAAAATATAGTTTACTTGAAATGAGACAAGAAAAAAGCTAACAAATGGAAGAAATCAGTGCTTAAAGACCGCAAAACCACATGTGAGCTGAATGATTGTGCAGTGATCTCCAGCTCTCCTCCCAGCGGTTTGGCGTTGACAGAGGGTTTAGGGGCTTGGAGCTAACTGTCTGGCTGGTAGGTTAGATAGAGAGAGGCCATGTGTCACAGCAAATTAATGGCACAGATGTTAATTAGAAGCAAAGTTAAAAAAATGATAAAGGAGAGTGCTGTGATCTCTTGTCAAAGTGCTCACTCCACAGCAGCTACACAGCACAAGAAAAATGTAGGACAGTCTTGATTTAGGCTAAGGCTGAGGGATCGCCACAAAAAAAAAAAAGCCCAACAGGTAATAGAATAATGCGTTAAAGTGTTGTAGCTGAGGTACAGTGCGATAAAGATGCATATCAAAGTAGCTATCCTGGGCAATAAATAATCCCTCAGAGGAAACAAGGATGCTCTTTAGAAATTATTTGATTTGAGCTAAAATTGTGCTTGCCATTAAATTAGTTGAATGATGAACAGCCTGTGCTTTCAGCAGGACTAATCTCATAGCCATCCTCCATTATTGATCTCACAGTGATGAACACTATTCTAACAAGGAGAAACTGGCATGGCTGGCAGTGCATGATAATATATTTGGGTTAAAAACCTTTAGTGTGCTTGGTTCACAGTAAAACCACAGACACAGAGGAATAAAAATATATATATAAGCAGGTAACTGAGGTGTCTCTCCTAATGTCTGACAGAGGTGAAACAGGGGGCGACAGAGGTGTGGTTTGTTTGCGATACATGTCGATCAAAACTGAGCAACAACAAAGTGGAAACAACAAACCAGACAGTGAAACGCTTCCCGATGGTTGCACAGTGGCTGAGGATCAAAGTGTGTTCATGTATGTTTGTGCATACGTGAATGTGATATTTTCAGGCTACTGCTGGCTTTCTGTGGGTGTGTGTGTGCGTGTGTGTGAGACCAAGAAACAGCATGCCATCTAGAGTGTGCGTTTGCCCCATCACATTGTTCCTCAGGGTTGAGCTTTAACCAGGCAGTAACCCAACAAGATTGTGACAGATCTAGGCTAACACTAATGGGGATAGGATACATCACGCTTATCATCACGGCCCTATACAACCAGCTTCCACACATACACACAAACATGCATATGCATACAAATCCCAACCCATCGAAGTGTCAAACTACCATGTGTCAAGACACAGAAAACAGAAGAATAAACCAATAATAAGTTAACTTTTTAAATAAGAGACTGAATATTCTGTCACATTTTCGAGTCAGCACCTCGTGACTTTCAAATATGCGGCAATTCCCTGGAAGAGACAGCAAAGTCAGAGGGATAAAGTGGCTCTTTAGGGATTACCCCATAACTCAAAATAATAGTGCCACAATGTCAACCCTACATATTATTTTCACATTTTGTGCCTTCAATCCTATCTCTTACAAAAACATTGGTCTATCAAGTTAGTTTCTGCCAGCTGGGAGTGAGACCACGCAGCTTGAAGGGGGAAGGTAGCATTTAGTGGTGCGATTGTAACATCTCTTGGTTCACAATTGAAGTGTCAAATAAATTACTGGTAGGACGTTTAGGAGACGCATCCATGATCCCCAGAAGATTAATCCAACTTATTTTTTGGGAAGGGTATTCCCAAACTTCTTCTCTGGTTTTACATGAGGTTGACAATTGTGTTTTGTTTTTGTTTTTTAACAAAAACGTTTCAACATTTATCAGATGAAGGCATGACTTTGGCCTAAATACTGACTGTAATCAGTGGATGAGTGCTACACTATATTGCCAAAAGTATTTGCTCACCCATCCAAATTACCTGAACCAGGTGCTCCAATCACTTGTATAAAATTAAGCACCTAGGCATGCAGACTGTTTCCTACAAACATTTGTGAAAGAATGGGTCGCTCTCAGGAGCTCAGTGAATTCCAGCGTGGAACTGTGATAGGATGACACCTGTGCAACAAATCCAGTCATGAAATTTCCTCGATCCTAAATATTCCACAGTCGACTGTCAGCTGTATTATAAGGAAATGGAAGTGTTTGGGAATGACAGCAACTCAGCCATGAAGTGGTAGGACACGTAAACTGATGAGTGGGATCAGCGGATGCTGAAGCACATAGTGTGAAGAGGACGCCAACTTTCTGCAGAGTCAATCACTACAAACCTCCAAACTGCATGTGGCCTTCAGATTAGCTCAACAACAGCGCAGAGAGCTTCATGAATGGGTTTCCATGGTGGAGCAGCTGCATCCAACCCATACATCACCAAGTGCAATGCAAAGCGTCAGATGCAGTGGTGTAAAGCAGCCACTACTGGACTCTAGAGCAGTGGAGGAACGTTCTCTGGAGTGAAGAATCACACTTCTCCATCTGGTAATCTGACGGAAGAGTCTGGGTTTGGTGGTTTCCAGGAGAACGGTACTTGTCTGACTGCCTTGTGCCAAGTGTAAAGTTTGGTGGAGGGGGGATTATGGTGTGGGGTTGTTTTTCAGTAGGTGGGCTTGGCCCCTTAGTTCCAGTGAAAGAAACATTTTGGACAACTCCATGTTCCCAACTTTGTGGGAACAGTTTGGAACTGACTGCTACCTCTTCCAATATGACAAAGCAAGGTCCATAAAGACATGGATGGCGGAGTCTGGTGTGGATGAACTTGACTGGCCTGCACAGAGTCCCGACCTTCAACCTGATAGAAAACCTTTGGGATGATTAGATGATCAGAGCGGAGACTGAGAACCAGACCTTCTCAGCCAACATTAGTGTTTGACCTCACAAATGTTCTTCTGGAAGAATGGTCAAAAATCCCCATAAACACACTCCTAAACCTTGTGGACAGCCTTCTCAGAAGAGCTGAAGCTGTTCTAGCTGCAAAGAGTGGACCCATGTCATATTGATTAGGAATGGGATGAACCAAAGCTCATATGTGAGTCAAGGCAGGTGAGTGAATACTTTTGGCAATATAGTGTACTATTTCAAATAGCTCCTTGACGTTTTATCTAAGACAGCCACACCAAAGTTGCCATTTATGCAGTAACTGGATTGTTTCAAAGGAAACTGCATTGATCAAGGAAACCATCTTATGTTATTCAGATTTAAGAGTTTAATTGTATAATTGTTTTCTAAATCAATCAAACAATAGTATGACACACGTGTGTGTGTATATGTTACACACACACACACACCCACACACACACACACAGGATATATATATATATATATATATATATATATATATATATATATATATATATATATATATATATATATATCCTATCTGTTGTCAGTTGCAAACGTTTTTAAAAGACTGCAATGTGAATGCAGTTGGAAGCAAAAAGGTATTCTTCATTAATCATTAGCCTCAGTGCAAAAAAGTACAGCTTGGATAGGAAACAGTTGTCAAAGCAGTGATTTTTCTTTTTTTTCCCTAAGTGCTTTCAAGGAAGGGATTATTTATTTATTTATTTCTGACTGACAAAAGCATAGTAGAATAGCTGGAATGAGAAGAGGAAGGGAAGGTGAAAGATGACAAGGACGACAGACTGATAAAAACAAATGATTGTCACAGTGAAAGAGGACACAGCAAAGACATTCAATGACAGAGCGAAAGCTAAAGTAAAAGAAGGAAAAACTGGTAAATGCAGAGAGCTTTGATTACAAGAACAAAAAAATCTCAAACATCAAACTATGGGTAATATTGTGGCAAAAACAATGTGTAATATCCAGATGTTTAACCCCAAATATAATATAAAAAACAAAGCGATCTATAAATCCTCAGACAGGAAAAAGAGACACCACTTTCCAGCGTCTGGGTGATTTGTCTGCTGGGTGAAGCATCTGTGAAACATGCATGGCAAAAGTCAATACCAGACAGTGAAGCAACTCAGGCTCAAGTGTCAACAACAAGTGCCAATCAATCGTCTGCAACACGGTTAAATGACGTGTGTGAAGGTGTGTCTGTTTGTTTAAAAGAGAAGTAGTGAAGCATTGAGTTGAGCTGTCAGCATGTGCACATAAATAACCCTGTGAATAGAAGAATTCAAAACCTCAACACTGATACCCATTGAAAGAACTATTGTCTTTTATGACATTTGAAGATTACATGACATATATTATAGATCAATAACATGACTAA